>JBAJFG010000290.1:600000-952049 GCA_037903475.1 Ancylostoma caninum
TAAGGAATAAGCCACTGTCGGAGCAAGGATTTAGAATCTCAGAGAACTGAGACATGAAAAAGAGAAAATAGATCGAGTTCCTGGACACAACTTCAAAACTAAACCAAAATCCTTCCGAGTGGCTGTCATAGTACGATGGCGCAATATGAAACGCCCTTTGGAGGAATAGTGAAAAGAAATTTGCTAAACAGCTGCGTAAAAATGTCGTTCGCTCGCGAAACAAGGCCAGCATGATTGTATTAGTTACGACCAGCCACGCAATGAGAGAAAATCCATCCCTACCGACTGGCAACCAACCACTGACGAGGAGACGCAGATGTTACATGCCCAGTGGGATATTCTACGAAATCAATGAAAATAGGACATATAAAACTGAATCTAACGAAGAAATACGAACACTAACTTCTATGCTAGTGCTTATGCTTCCGCACTTTCGATTATTGTTAGAACTTGCAATTAACGATATGATTTGTTTCTTTCTAAGTGTTCAGCGGTTCATGTAAAGAGATAATTTTCGGAGGTAAACAACAGGATGCGACTAGTGCGGGGTTAAAATTGACCACCTCCCTGCAAAACCAGCCGCCAATGATGTTCGGGAGCCCATACGAGAAGACAGTGAGACAATGCCATCAGCAAATATGAGTTGACAACATAATCGCTGAGCATTTCACATTTCAGATGGGTAGCTTCCGATTGGCGGTAAAACGCTCGATTTCAAGCCTCGAAAACTACTCATGAAATGTACCTATGTGCTGAACAAGCTTTTTTCTGCTGAGCCTAAGACTCCTTTCATGAATTGCATAACGACAACTGCCAAGACAACGGAAAGCCTCAAAGCGAATACAATGCCGTTGGTGCAGCATTTGCTACTTCCGTGGATTTGAGCTAAAGGACACCCACTCACACAGTGTAGCAAGTTTCTCAGTTTACTACAATTAGATTCAGCCTACTGCGCATGACAGGCATATTTGTGTCACTCTCACAGATCGTTCCTTGCGCTACCAGCCTCTAGTTTAAAGGCGGCACTCAGAGAAAACCCCACCCTTGGGCGGGCGGTGTTACGTGCAAAGGGCCTCAAAAGCATCACAACTACAAAAAAAAAAACAAAGAAAATCACCACCTACTCATATAGCTGAACTAAATGTGGCGCGGTATGGACTGCGGACAAACATCAAACACTGATAGGTCCTGGACGTAAATTCCAGGATGCAATGGAAGCACTGCTGAACTCACTGCGCTATTCTCAATGAATACTCGTCCTTTGTCCAGGCTTGGCCGCGTTTGATTCCACTATATCTTCGCGGAAAGGCGGTGATTTCTCGCTTTCCCTTCGGAGCTGTGATATTCGGCCTTACTGCTTACGTACCACAGCTCAGCTGAGGAGAAAAAATCCTCAGATGCTTCTTTCGTATAGCAAAACGACATTGCATAAACCCACATCTTATCTCCTACTACACCAGCTAAATAAATTCTAATAACTTTGATATTAAGAGAAGGAGATATGAGCTGTAATGTGGTTATACACTGAATGTCCGGCTGACGCGGGACTTGAGGACATCCTTTAGTGCTGATCATAATGAAGAGATGACATTCCAATCAAATTTACAATTACTGGTTACAATTACGTCTGCGCCATGAAATAATAGCAGAAAACCCAATAGAATTCGAAAAGATTGATGAGTGCTCCAAAATTAATGAAGCGATTCCATTCATGGAAGGCTCTCTGCTCAATCTCCAATGCCTAGATTAATCTGGCGTATTATTATGGTTGTGCAGAGTTTGAACACTGCAGCTGAACAATGCAACGACTACATATAACAGAAACAGGCCTGCAGAGGAATTGCTATTCTACAACAAAAATCATAAAAGCTACAAAGAAAAGCAAAATCTACAATCTTGAGCTAGTTCGGTTTTAAAACCGGATCGAAAAGAATGATTTGTGACCTTCTGTTCGAAGAGTGTAGATCAATACAGATTTTCTGCAATTTTTGAACGGATGGAGCTTCAAAAAAGTTGCGAGAGGCACACATTGAAACGTGCCCTATCCCCAACATTTCTGGAAAAGGGCAAAGACCAGTCAAATAGCATCCGTACAATCCAAATAAGGTGGAGGAGCTGTAAAAAATGCGAACATCTGTGTTCAAAGGGACAAGATCGTGTGAAGGTCTCACGTACACCTTTGAAGGATAGCTAATCGGCTTTATTTGCACGACCTTAATAACGAGCCCTTCGCATATTTGCACGTCATAGATAGCAGAGAAAAGCATTAGAAGATATGAAGGATGTCATTTGCAGAACTATTCACCAAGAATGATGAAAACAAAAAAAAACACTTCTACAAGTGCATATTTAGTACAAAACGTTTGCCAATGTGAAGCGCTGGACATAATTTGTGCAAGAGAAGCTAATTTCGTGCCCAAGAAAGTGTCATTAAAGCGGACGTCCGAGGAATTGGGTCATGCATAGAAGTGCACATTCCAAAACGCATCCGATATTTTTCCATCTTTTTTCAAAGGTGGACATGGCGGCAATATTTTTGAGAACGCAACTGCTCAGCAAGCATTTGCGATTGGCGGGGGCAGTGCTTGTCATTTACATGTCAATCAGAGAATAACGTTAAGAAAACTAGCAGAAAAGAGATATTTGTTCGAGATGCAAGGGAAGAAGAAGAACGGAAATCACATTACAAAGAATAGAATTCTACCATAAACGACTAGTTTTGACTATTTCTTCACGAAATCTTAGTAATGGGTCCTTCCTCTGACAACTGTCCAGCACGAACGCAGGCCGAATGGCGTAATAGTTCGAGTAGAAACCCCAGCAGCAATGGTTGCCAGTTGCTGCCATCCTCTCCTCGACTGCTGCTCAAGCTGTCAGGTCTTCAGCGGCAACTGCTGAGGGACGGCAGCAACCAAGGGGAGGATGGCAGCAACTGACAACCGTTGCTGCTAGGGTTTCTACTCGAACCATTACGCCGCTTGGTCTGCGTTCGTCCTGCACAGTTATCAGAGTCCAAAAGTCCTTCAGCATGGAATGGAATGGACGAGCTGGGAAAATGAGTAAAAGTAAATGAAACAAACAATCACAGAAGGTGGGAGCTTTCAGAAAGAAATCACTGAAAAGTTATGGGAACTAAAAAAAGGGAACTCCGCTACTTCCGCACAAATCAAATAAATAAAAAAACTCCGCTAACGAAATGAATATCTCATGGAACATAGTCCACTTTACGATGGACAAGAGCTGAAAAAAAATTAAAGGAAAAGTGGACGCGTGGAATGTTGCGCTACCCTACAAGGCAACAAACAACAACTTCAACAACACTTGCTCTTTATTGAGAGAAATGTAAATTCATGCAGAAATACTGGATTCCCAGTCTTTGTGGCAGATTATACAACGTGCACGCAGTCATTTATAATGTTAATCATATAGTTTGGAATAGATGCTAGCTTATGATTTTCAGCGCGTATGATTAATGACTACACTAAGAAAAAGCCCGTCGGGACTGATGACGGACGGTGGAATTTGATTGGCACAATATTTCATTCGAATGTAGAAAACCCGACGCAGTACGTTTAGCCATATACAGAGAACTCCAGATGGCCGTGTGCAAGGGGCAGGACGTTTTCTGCTGCTGCAGAAGTAGACAACTAGAGCCAGCGTGCAGATCCCCTGTGTCTTTGCCAAAAGAGCCGCGCCGCGGTGCCGCCCCTTGCACAGGCGGTTTGGAGTTCCCTATGCTATAGCCATAGTATACTACGGCGATTGCACACCGGGGCATTCCGCGCGAATTCGGTAAAAAAGCGCGAGGAATTGGGTAGGAGAGTGAGCAGCACCATTCAGCTAGTTCTACCCCAAGATTTCGAGGGAATTTTTCCGCCCAAACTTTGTCAGACTGGGTTATCTGAGATGCTGACCGTGAATATCGTGTCCGTTTTGTACCGTAAGCTCATTTTCGTGAGGAAACCATAGCTAGACGGTAGGCAATTGGGAGAAAATGATGATTTTGGGAGGAAAACGGAGATGAGATCAGTGTCTGAAAAAATCCTACGCAAAATTTGAGTGGATTCTGTGAGATACCGTATCTATCGTGTGTCTACCATGACCTCGCAAAATTACGGTACAAATACGATATTCGTGTTCAACGCTCCTGAATAACCCCCTAAACGAGTTTGGGCGATTTTATTCCTCGAAATTTTCGCCAGAATTAACCGAATAATGCCGATTAGGCGGAACCTACCCAAAGTTTAGACGGTAACCACTGAATTCACCCAGAATTTTTGAGAATTCGGCTATCATTCTGAGATCATACGAGTTCAGAGAAGTTGAGCCAAAATTCATTTATCTGGAGAATGGCGAAAAAGTACGAACTATGCGAAAAGTCACTGGAATTTCACCAGTTGCACCGGTAGAGAATCCCCGGATTAGCAAATCAATTCTATTTTTAAAGGACTTTAGAACTGCCTGGAATTCAAAAATCAAATAATAATAAGATAACAAAATGCAGACAGAATTCCTTGTGGATAAAAATACTTCAAGTAATAATGAACACTCACACACTACACTAGACCGACTGGAGTTGATGAGCACCGTGGAATGAGGAATGTTCTGGAGTGTTCCATGATGACGTCATTAGAAAGTCGAACGGTGAAAAAAAACGGTTATGAGCAGAACGGGAGAAGCGGCAAGAGTTTCCAGTTCTCGCGTAGAGGGTGCGTATCGATTTCCTCCCGCTGCCACTTGGGGGAGGATGACGGCGGCGGCGGCGGCGCCCCACCTCGGAACCTTGAATCAGCCCCCCGTCGATCCGTCACTTTGATCGTTTCTTCCAGTTATACTATGCTAATTGCGCAACGCACTGCTACTTACTGCTGTGACCTCCGCAGACAAATCCGCACTTCTTTGAACACCTAGCATAGCGAATCGTGTTAAAGTTCTTAGCAGATTCCATTGTTACCGGCTACTACTGGACTAACAACTCAGCTATCGATCAATATCCATACTAATCCGGTTATTGACTAACTTTGTCTGCAAATCGGGGTCTCGATGCGTCATTGAGATTACCCATAGTGACCACGTCATCAGGCTAACCTACCCAAATTTAACCTTTACCTGGGCCTGAACACATCATTGACATTACCTAGGGTAAACGTGTTGACACCCTTGTTAAAGATGGGTAAGTCTCCGCGGTGCCAGCACGCTTACCCTGGGTAACCTCAGTGGTACAAGCTCCTGGCACCTATCAACATGTTTACCCACATGTGAGGTTGTCCATACCCAGCTGCTACACACGGGAATGAGATTACCCATCTCACCGATCATGCATCCAGGCCCAGGAGCCGCGTGCAACATTGAGATTACCCAGGGTGGAGGTGTTAACAGCCCTAAATTTAGCTTTTGCTGTCAATACGTTTACCTGGGTAATCTCAGTGATGTATCCAAGCTCAGGTCGCTTCCAGTGAACGCCGATGGAGGTTCCTTTTTTTGCGTACTCGAGAAGCATGCCGCGCGACCGCGACGCTCACGCTGGAATTGTCGCGGTGATAGCAAACCAAAGGGTTTTCTTGATTTTTAGGTAGTTTCCTCGATAGATGACATCATACAGGACGGAAAACAATCAAGAAAACCTTGATTTGCTATTAGGGAGGCGACTCTAGCGCGAGCGAGGCGGCCACAGCTCGTGCTTCCTGAATCCGCGGGAAGTGCACCTACATCGACGACGATACTGTAGTTTTCTGTATAGGAATCTCTTTTTTTGGTAATTCTATGTCGTCCACCTAACTGCTGCACAAAGAAGAGATTTGTATTAATCCAATTCCTGTACTAAACGGTAAGCACCCCAAGTTCTATAATGTTACCCGTCAAGTACCGTTCTTACCCTTTCCTTTAATTTCTCTCCAATTTCCCTCTGGGCCTGGATGCGTCATTGGGATTACCCAAAGTAAAGGTGTTGACAAGCGTGTTAAAGATGGGTAAATTTGTATGGTGCTAACATGAAATTATTAATGTAATGAAAAGAATTTGTGATAAAAGATGTGTAAAATTCATAAAGGAATTTTGCTTATTTGCCCTTTTCATTCCCTAACCATATATGGGTAAATAGGTATAAATAATAGGTCCTCCCGGGAACTCGTCAGTACGGCGAGGAGGACCTTACCTTGTGTAATGTGAAGTCAAAAACATGTTTAAACATGTTTACCTCAGGTAACCCAAATGATACTGCGGCCTGTGGTGGAGTGGAACATAATTTAGAGTCGGAATCCACCCGTTACGCTTTTGCTACAGGAAACTTCAGCTGCAGAGTGACGCACGATGCTGTGCACTCCCCCCTCCCTGCCTCACCGCACCACCCTGCCTATCCGCGCCGCGTGGGAGTGTACCGCGTCGCATGGGTAACTGAAGGCAATTGAAATTCACTGCTTTTTTGTCATATAAACTTTCACGCGCAGAAAACAAACCTGAAGTCCTATGCATGAAAATGCAGCATTAGCAAAATAAGATGACAGCCTTGAAAAATTCAGTACTCACGATTTACGAAAGGGTAAATTCTTGTTATGCACATTCCTTATACGCACCTAATTTGTGATTGTTAGCCTTGTAGTGTATCAGATATTTTCGGCTGTTATTTATTCCTCTATCATATCTTCAAAATGGGGCGAAACATTTTGCAGATTTGATTACGAGTATTCAATTTCGTGCTCATATTTTCAGCCTACAGAATATTTTCTTTTTCTTCAGTTGGGATGCATTAGGGACTAAATACTAAATGTGGCAGTTGTCAAAATCAGGGGCTGAATGGAAACATGGAGAGGTCCCTCCTGAAGACTGGTCCTTTGAAAATTCTACCTCTGCAAGTTTCTATCGTGCTAGTTGTCGTGGACATTTCTTACCACCTCTGCTCTGCTGGATTCGCTCTACAGCGCATTTTATTGTTGGTAACCAGTTGAATACTGTGCTGCAGTAAACAGCTTCGAGTAGCGTGTTTTAATGTAAACATGACTCGCGGTCACTAAAAGGATTCATCCGGTTTGTTATGCGTGCTGTGTGGTTCGCTAACATAAGCCTAACTATACTGGTACCGACCTACAGCTCAAACGACTCGTTTGAGGGAAACAAGTCGGAGAATTTCCTCATATTGGATCCATATAGTGGCTCTAAATATTGGAGACTAAGAAATCCTCAGTCGGGGAAAAACATAAAAGTACCGGAACGCCTGAGGTCGAAACAGTTTCGGAGTTCCCTGTATATGCCATTTCTTCGGATTCCACTCACCTTTTTCGGTACTTTTTTTCCAAGATATCAGTCGAGTTTTTCTTTAAATACTTTTTGCGAAGACTTTTTGCCTAACCAGTTCTTATCTAACTTCCGCTTTTCCAGCAGAAGGCGCTCTGCAGAATTTACGCGAAAATTTCATAGAGGAGTTACAATAGCACGTCCATGACCTTCCTTGGCTACTGGCGAGTTCGGATGGTCAGATTTCTGCCTTATTTGGTTGCACTGATGAGAATGAAGCAGAGATTATTCCTTGGTCAGAAATCCTCTGTATAGCTCAACCCACAACAGCACTTTTTGACTAGTGTTGACCTGAACACGTGACCTTGACCTTGGTGTCGAGCTAGTGTGACTAGGAATGGAAACAGTTCCCCGTGTATTCTCCACAGTCATGCATCACGTTTCTCTCGCTTAAAAACCGTCACGATCCGACCCCAATTTCATCAATACGACTTCTAATCATTCCATGCAATCTCGTCGATATATTCGATATTTTATTCTTCGAATAGAGCGACTTTAAAGGTTTCGCGCTAATTTCTTTCATTAGCGATCCATTAAGGAGAATTTGTAGCTCACATGATGAACTAAATTTTTTTTTATTTTCATTGTAAGAGAGATAGTGGATAGCTTTTTTTCCATAGTACCGACATAGGCACACACGTCACCCACTATTTTTCACAGGAATAAATTGTCCACTCGATGGGGGCGACTTTTGTAGAGGGACTCCTGGATGTTTTAGGGAATCAGCAGCCATCCTGCTAATGCAGCGTACTCCTCCATGGAAGTTCTCGGCAAGCTTTCAACCCTCTTGCCGGGTGAACATGTTATTTTTTCGGTTTTTTTTCTCCGTGGAATTTCGAATTTTTGGAAGTTTTCTCTGGTTCTAGAGCAAATATGAAGTATTCGTGAAGCAGGGGAGTACCTGTACAACCTACGCGGCGGGAAAGGGGGAGGGGGAGGGGGATTCCCGTTTACCCGGCCACCGGAGCACGAGTCATTCTTCTCATCAACTTGTTAGTAAACCTGCTGCTCACTAAATAACTCATTCTAATCTTCGTTCAGAAAGATCCGAGGATTCAGTGTTTGCACTGTAGTTTTTTCTTTCTTTCTTTGGGTTGGTCATGAATAGCTGTTTTACCCAGAGGGGTAACTACGAATGTACCCTCTGAAAGCAACGCCAGTATGAACAGAACATGCCCTTTGCCGCTGCTGGATGTTATAAATAGAGAATGGAAGAGTACATACAGTGTGAAGAATTATATTTGATTGTGTATATGTACTTCTGTTCTATATAGTTTGAAGTATAATATTTGATTGTATATATGTACTTCTGGTCTATTTCACCCCCTGTCACTTTCACTATCTGGTAAGCATCACTATGGCAAAACACGCCAGGTTTGGAGAGGGAAATCGTGCACTCCGGACTAGCGGTAAACCTACCCAGGATGTTCATAAATTTCACTGCTTCCCAATACAACACTATCGTTCCAATCATGGATGTGATTGTAGAGATTATTCCTTTTCCTAAATTCTCAAGTTCAATCTCGGAGATGGAAATCCTGAGCACCACATTTTACCATATCGGGCTGTTTAAGCTCTTGTTTTCATTGAAAAGCCTTCTCCTTCCTTGTGCGAATTGTCACTTTTTGTCATAACATTGTGCTAGGCCAATGTAAATTCTTTCCGTGCATCTCAACGGATCGAATCTAATGTTGAAGTGAAGGTCGGATACATGTCCGATAAGCGTTCGCGTCTGAGTTATTCACGACATTTGCGGAGTTTTTATATCTACGGAATTTCTCGTAATCATCGCTGCTCGCGAGAAATATTCCACGAGCTATCTGTATGCGACGGATGGAAATATGTATAGGCTTCATATCAGTCGCTAGCTCCACCACGACAGACCAACATCGAAGACTCCAAGGATTCTTTCCAGGGAATTCTTACTTTGACTGAGAAGTATTTGCAGGGCAGGTGAGAAGAGGATGATTTGAATTTCTACCATCACCAGGGCTTGACTTTAAGCATAAACGCTTTGTTCAAAACGGCGATCTTTTGAGCCATTATTCACGGATTCACAAACACATAACCAAGCGAAACTAGGTTACCAAACCAAATCTCACGTCCTATGTTACCTAAAGGGAAATCCAAACGGCCGTATGCAAGGGGCGGGTACCACGGTGCGGCGCGGCATTCGAGTTCTTTGTTGCTGGCAGAAGCAGACAACCAAAGCCAGCATGCAGAGCGCCTGTGTCTCTGCCCAAGAGAGCCGATCCGCGGTCCGCTTCTTGCACACGGTCGTTTGGAGTCCCCTATAACTCTATATAGTCTATATGATAACCAACTACTTTAGCCATTATTTGACTTGCGTGGTGGAGAAATCCCAGCCCTGCCCAGCAGTGGCGAACGCAGAAAGTGGGCGGGAGGGGGGGGGGCGTGGGAAGAAAAGTGGGGTCTCCGCCGTTTTGGGGACCCAGACGGAAAATAAAATTAATAATAATATTAATTATAATAATAAACAATAAATAAAAAATATATTAAAAATAATAATAAAAATAAACAATTAAAAATAAACTAACACAAGATTTTTATTTGTATTGTAAAGTAATTTCGAAAATTTGGCGACCCATTCTCGGGGGGGGCGCCCCCCCCGCCCCCCCTTCCCCCCTGCGTCCGCCACTGCTGCCCAGGTATATTCTGCTCTCTAACTTTCTTTTTTTTAATGAAAGAAAACCATGCGCAGAGCAAAATCTCCATTCAAGTTCCCTTGCTGTCCGGCGGGTTTTTTTTTGGGCCGTTCACCACATTTATGATCCATTTTGATGTGGCGATAGATCTCCAGGAACGCTCCCGAGTTTTATTCTTCCCCGTTCCTGGTTCAACCTTGAATTCCCCTCGTTCACACATTATACTCAGGGAATATGTCTGCCAGCGGAGTTTTTCTGTAAGTTCCCCACTGGTTTGCACTTTGTCCGACAGCTGAAACGGGGTCAACAGCCATAACATATTGCTTTCTGTCGCCGTCCAACATGTGATTTTTTTTCTAGGAAAGACATAGGTTCGCCTTTCACGCGGACTCTATGATTAATAGTTGTGTTTATTGCCTTCATCGTGGCACATTTATCTTTTGCAACTTTGCCTTCTCCTAGTGGGAGAACATGAGATTGACGGTGACGCTTCGCGAAGAAGCCAAGGTCTTTGTGCGCTTATGCTAGGGACGTTAGGATTTTCCGTTCCTCGTTTATGACAATTTTTATAGCGATATTTATGAAATATTGAATGTCAAGGAGGAGAACCGAAAAAAAAATCAGTGCGGTCGGTGGTGCTGAAACTTTTTTTTCTTCGGAAAAATTCTAGGCCGGATTCAAGGGTGTGCTGGATTTTCCATTTTCCGTTTTACGCCCTTTTTTTTTAGCGAGTTCCTTCTCACGTTTTTATATTTTCTGAGATTTGAAATTTCAATTATACCGATTAATGTATAGAATTTTCCGTACTCTTTCCTGCACTGCCACTATAGTACGCGCGAAGTATAGCATCCCGCGCGGAATCGATTCGGATATCTATCGATTTTGGTGGAGCTTCGCTGCCGTTGCTGATGCACCAGACTTGCTGATTATAGATCTGTATTGATTACTGGTGGCTGGTGCATCAGCAACGGCAGCGAAGCTGCGCCCAAAATCGATAGCTATCTGAATCGATTGCATAGCGACACCCTTAGAAAGAATATTATGCGTTTTTCCTATACTTACGACCGAGTAAGGCTTTAGATAGCCATAGATTTATTTAAAATTCAAAATTCGATTTCGACTAAGTCTGTGATTTAGATGTTCGAAAAAGTGGTAGCAATGCAATCCTTTAGGAATTATAAGGAGGCGTCTAGGCATCCCTCTTTTTCGAACATTCAAATTCTTTGGATCTAGTCCTGAACCAGTAATCGAATGGGTGGAGTTGTTCGATTTTTATTCTGCCCAAAGTATACGTAGGCGCGACCCAGCTCTGCGATTGGTCGGTTGCGTGCAGACCACTCGCGGAATTCGGCCGAGCCGCCCTCTCCAGTAAAACGCTCCACCTGTGTCCACTATCGGGAGACGGAAGAGTATGATCTCCGTTAGAAGTCCTAGCCATCCGGAATTTTAGGCGAAGGACTTTCCTTCTCTTTCTCTTTCTTACCTCTAATCTCTTTGCATATCTCGCTTTGCCATGACAGTGTATAGTCTGCTAGCTCAGAAAGGGTCGTTGAAGTGATTTCGTCCGCAATTACGGTGATGAGGTCGAAACTGCAGACAATGTCACACCACCGGCCCTCTCTGAGCTAACAGACTGTACCTAAGGCAAGAACTCAATTCTGTGGCGGTTTCAACTCTCGTACATGTGTTTTCTAGCATTTTCCACTCCTGATGCATAGGATTCTAGTACTGTTCTGCATAAACGGAACTCAATTTGCGGAGAATGCAACACTGTGCCTGGCGAAAAAGTGATATCGGTAAACATGCCGACCGCTCTCGAATCGGACCCTCTTGCATCCGTCGTTGATAGATACGAGAGAACAAGAGTTATGAAACAAAGTTTATTTGCCCAACACCATCCCGTGCAACCACTGCACTTGCACTTTCCGCTGACCTCGAATCATTTCAGTGCATTACATTTCACAATGCGTGAATTTCGTCGACAATGACCGCTTATTATCACACACAACTGAGACGGTTTGTTGCGCGCGTTTGGCAGAAATCCAACGACCGTCAGTCTTCTTACGGTGTCGCATGACTCACGAAAACTCACTCAGCATTGATCGTTCCCGTGTCGTGTCCGTTCAGTTTTGTGTCTCGCCCGCTTATCTTATCGCTAAACTTGTAAAAAGTGGTTCTAGCCTGCTGCTGGATTCCTGGCTTCCATTATGATCCTGATGTGACCTAGTTCACTATGTCGTGAAAATTGCATCCAGACTCGCCGTTAGTCCGAATTTACCGCAACAAATCTGTGTAAATCACTTGCACTTTTAGTCTTAATTCGGTTTTTCTCTCTTAATTACACATACCTTCGTTTCATTTCCTCATCTGAGTTTTTTTCGTCGTCTGGTTTTTTCTCCCGCCTCTGAACGTGGAAAACACTGTGGACATTTATGTACTGCATTTATGTGGCCAAATTCAAAAGTTGTGAATTCGATGGTTTTCTTGTTGTTGGCCCTTGTCCATGGATACACATCGAATGAAGTACAGAGTATTTTCATGCGTACTTAAACGTCAATCACGATTGCACCTAGTGTCGCCCATCCGCGTCGCGCACAACCTACGCGACGCGGATGGGCAACGCTTCAGGCCGCCGAGAGGTGCAGTCGTGATTAACGCTCCCTGTATCTTGGGTTGTAAGCATTGATTTTCTTGTAAATCACGTTGAATGGCAACGGTTCTCGTTTTTTTTTTCGAATCGACAGTCTCACTAACCGTATTTCATCTTCATTTTCGTGTCTGGGGTTTCCAGGGGAACCGGAGTGATCGGGAGAATAACCTCAGCATTGCAACAGGAAAAATATAATTATTTGCCCCTGCCCTCCCTGTTATGTGTCCGATAACCCAGAGCTGGAACAAAACATGCTGCACACACGACGTCCGCCCACTTGCGGCGCTGAATAATTGCACCCAATTTTGAACATTGGTCCATATTTCTTCGTCTATCATTGCACATGCATAAAATGGATCGTAACACATTGGTAAAGAAGTGTTTTTTTTTCTCTGCCGTACGTTGTATTGATTTTTGAAGAACCCTGTCGTTGATTTCAACAACCGGGGGTCATTCCGTATACTGACTGCAGCTAAAGAACTGGTATTTCAAACGAAGACGATTGGGAGGTTTGAATTTTGTTTGATTGTGAATTAATATACGGTAAAGAACATTGTCCCGGACTTTTTTGCCGCAAAATTTCAATATCAAAATTCTGGCTGAAACTTTGTCCATAATGGTTATTTGGTATTGTAACGACGAATACGATACTCATTCTGTACTGTAACACCATCTTTGTGGAGTCACGGTAGACATAAGGCAGGTGCGGAATCTTACAGGATCTTCTGAAAATTTGCATAGTCTTTCTCAAAAATCCTTGGCTCACGCTGCACCGCCCATCAGCTCATCTACGCCGCACTACCTATACAATAATGTTATTATACAGGAAGCTCCAAATGTCCGCAGTCAAGAGGAACGTGACCACGACGCGGCTTTAGACAGAGACACAGGCGCTCGGCATGCTGCCACTGGTTGGCTGCAGAGTCAGAGAAGCCAGAGGCAGCATAGAGAGCGCCTGTGTCTGATCAAGGAGCCGCGCCGTGGCCACGCACTCTTGACTGCGGACATTTGGAGCTTCCTGTACGTGATGCGGCGTAGATGAGCTGATGGACGGTGCGGCGTAAGGCAAGGATTTTTGAGAAAGACTGTAGAGGACTCAGTTCTTATACTGACTGTCATACAGTGACCGTCGATAACGGTGCGTTCTTCGCAGGCTCAGCAAGCACGCAGCGCAACCGCTCTGCTGCCGCCGGAATCTTCGCCGCGACAACAAACTATGGTTCTATTGATAGTCGGCATCATGTAGGACGGGAAACTATTAGAAAAAAAAAACCCTGATTCACCACTACGGCGACGACCCCATGGTTAGTGGCGCGGCGGCAGCGCGTGTTTCACGTGTCCGCGGAAAACGCACCACCGCCGACGCCCACTGTATACATATATTTTGCACCTTGACCCCGTCTGTATAGGGTTATGGTAAAATTACTGTAGGAAATTGGGGACAATGCCAGTCCATGAGAATTATTGTTGATATTCGTGACCAGCACATGAAACAACACCTTCGTGTAAAGTTTCGGGGAATTCTGGGAGATGCCGCATAGTACCGTACACCTAGTGTAGTTCTCCGAAAACACGTTACGAATTGAAATTAGTCTGATAGTTCCTCCAACGTGTCAGGTAACCCTCAAACGGTTTTAGCCAGAATACTGATTGGTAATATGGAATAGTGCCTATTGGTTTTGGGGGTTCGGGGCAAAAAAAAAACCGTAATAGTGCCTTAAATCGTAATGAATTCACCTTTAGATTGCAGGGGCAATTCAAAGAGTAATGGCCTATCTTTGGACTTCTCAACGGCGTCTCATAAACAATCGTGACCGATGACGCAAAGCAACCACGTTCTGCTGTTTGTCTCGTCTCACGTCATTGCACTGATTGCGTCAGGGTTCTACTATTCCCCATCGTCTGTGCATAAGGTTTTTCCGATGTCTAAAGTTAGCCTAATCCTTGAGACCTTTGCACAGACACACAGCTTCATTAACTCTCGTTCCTCCCCTACAACTCATCATCTGCTCTTTTTTTTCATTTGCTATCCCAGAGTCGAAATTTTGGCATCAGGACAAGCCCTATCAGCTAGATAGGGCCTTCAGACAAAACTTGGAACCTGGGAAGCCTGCTCCGAGGACAGCAACGGCAGAATTTTCTAGTTTTGAAGTGAGCAGTGTTACAAACGCTGCTGGAGTTGATGCGCACCAGCATCGTAGCTGCTCATAGATTGCACAATGCAGAGAAATAGGTTTGATGAGGGCTGTAGAAGGCGATGATGAACGGAAATTGCGTAACACTGTGCAACAACGACTCATCACAAAATTCTTGTTGTATTTGAAAGCCTTAGCCAACATATAAACACCAACTCGTGGTTCGATGGGACAATGGCGCAGTTTGAATGGCGCAGAACTATATCATGCACACGGCTGGCTTTAACATTCTGCGGTTGACATATTTTGGACGTTCTTTGAGTACAGCGAATGTTTTCTGGCATTTCCCTGCACTTATGCAGCGTTCGCGCTGCCTTTGTCGTCCATTTTGCTTATTCATTTCGAATGCTGCTGCATCGGTTTCGATTTGGTTTTCGTTTCGGAAGCCTAGTCACCCATATCCCTGTTTTTAACGTTCTTGAATCGAGTGGTGTGAAGAGTGCCGTATATTCATGAGGTTTTGACTTTTCAATCCATTTGGAAAACCATCCTTATTGACATGCCATATGCTGATTAGCTTCTGTTGCTCAATATTCCTCGAAGTGACTTGCATTCGAGGTGGTTTTTTTCTCACGTATACTGAGCGTCGATGGCGGTGGCTCTCCCGCGGCCTCGATAAGGACGCTGCGCAACCGCGCCGCGTGCACCGGAATCGATGTCATCTCCCGCCAGAATGCTACTTCTAGGCGCGTTTCTTCTCGATTTAATGATATTTTCCCTTATCGGATAGAAATGCTGCTAGAAATAGCATAACGGCGACGGGTGTGGAGCGTTACACCTGGAATGGACGATGCTGACAGGCCCTGCAATTGGTCTATTTGCTGAACTGACCAATCGTAGAGCTTGGCCGCACCTAACGGCGGCAGACGACATCGATTCCGACCTGCGCGGCGTCCTTTCCGAGGTCGCAAAAGGGCCACCGTAATCGACGCTCACTGTAAACATATTGGATTCAGAATTATGTATAGTCTTTCTCAAAAATTCTTGCCTCACGCTGAACCGCCTGTCAGCTTAGCCACTTCACACCACGTATGATAATACAGAGGTGATGCGGCGCGGCTCAGCAGATGGGCGGTGAAGCGTGGGGCAAGTATTTTTGAGAAGGACTGTATGTACAGTGTTGCACAACTCATTCGCTGGTGTCCTTTATGCCTCGCAGATAGGAATAACTCAGTTACTATTTTTTAAATAACTAGCTGCCATACCCGGCTTCGCTCGGGTGTTTTATTACCTAGGCTACATCATACTACTATTACTAATCACTACTAATTATTAACAATTACTATCATGGACAAATTCATTAAAATCTCCATAACTTTGGTGATCAGCATGTTAGCGAAGCCCAGCTAACGTTTCCCATCGACTTGTGGGCGAAAAGTTAGCAAAGCTATTTCGGTGACATTCAATCGACGTACTCGTACAAAATGGTTGTCATATTCATACTCAGCATATCGAGGAACCCCAGTAGAGATGTCTTCACCGCTTCATTGGGTAGAAGAGCCGAAAATAAATAAAATCGATGAATCGATATTTCGTGCAAAATGGCTGTCATATTCGCATTCAGCGTATCGAGGAACCCCAGAAGACATGTTTTTGTTTGTCCCCGAGCGAAAATTGAAAAAATCGATAAAATCGATAAATCAATATTTCGTGCAAAATGGTTGCCATATTTGTATTCAGCATATCAAAGAATCCCAGCAGACATGTCCTCATCGGCCGCAGCGCTAAAATTGTGAAAAATCGATGAAATCGGTACAATCGATAAATCAATCAATAATCCCAGGTGCAAAGTAGCCTATAACCTCCACCGGCCCCCGAGGAACCTGTGTGCAAAATTTGGTCCCGTTCGGTTCATCCTCCGCGATTTCTATAAGGAACACACAAACACACACACACACACACAAACAAACTTTCACTTTTATATATACAGATGAATGTTTCGAAAGACTCGAAATTCAAAGGCGAGATCATTTCAAGTTGCTAAGTTAGCCTACCCCTATTAGGAATAATCTCCACTGAAATCCACGAAGTTGGAAACATTTTATAAACAGAAAAGGGGCAAAATCTTACTCTCTCCTGTTTGACATTCAAGGCGTTGTGTACAGTTTTCCCGCGCCATTAGTACTCGCCGTTTTCATGGACGAAACGAATGCGCCTTTGATACTCCTACAATTTCTCGGGTCTCGATCTTTGTTTCTTGCCATTAAAAAGAGCTCAGCATCGAAACACAAACGTATTCTTGTCGTATGCAGCTATGAATTCAGTTTCTGAACTGGGCTTATTCACTTTCCGCCTACATGTAATACTTTTGGTCATGAACACAGAGCATGGACGCAGAACACAAACGAGATTTTGACAAATCAGCTATGCATGTGTACTTTACATCGGATACCGGTTTTTACACGTGCTCTGCTCTGTTCTGCTTTTCACCTCTTTTAATATGTTCTGTTGTGCGCACAGCAATTCAATGGTAATCATTTGGTCAACATTTATTGTTGTTCCCTCATATATACATACCATTCGTGCCCAACATATCCCATTCGCTCTTGAACATCGTTTTGCTTATGTTAGTACGTAAAATGTTTCATTCTAGCTTCAAAGTCATCATTTCAGGGCACTATTCAGCACAAAAATCACGTGCTAATGCATTTCGGGTCCAATGGGTGGAAACTCGAAAGTAACCTATGTTAGGGTAAGTTTCTTATGAAGTGATTCTTATTATCCTTACATTACTTTTCTCCTTTTTACTCATTCTCCGCTCCTTTTTGATAAGCTTTTTATCAGTCTAAGGATACGACAAGGATACAGAGGACTAGAATATTCCGAACAACAAGCACAACCATTTCTGCGCGGTGGTATAGTAGTTTATAATTGGGTGAATGAGTATCTCTGCAAAACTAGTTACTAGTTTGCTTTAGTCTGTACTGCTTTTTAAATCTCAACTACCCTCTCACAATATCTATCCACAAAAAGGAGCTACTGAGCTTTGTCGCTGAATCGTGCGACACATCTGGCAGAGTGTAAAAGTTGAAATTTCGTGAATAAACACATTTGTTCATTGCACTCATATCCAGCTGTGAAATGGCGCGAAACACATGAGAAATGGAGGAAATCGATATGGTATCCTCCGTGCGTCTAATCGCGCTTCATTTGACATTCGTGGGTCTCATCAGGCGTAGCTCACGCGCGCTTGTGCAAGTGACCGGACCCCCGTAAAATGGCGTGTCGTCACTGCGGTGCGCGACCATGTGCAAAGCAGCTGGAATCATGATTACGGTTTGAGTTTCTTTGCGTAGGAGACATAATTTTTATTGTTCGTTTTGCATTTGTGACGCGCTAGGGCTGTTTGCCACCACTGGCTCTTTAACTCAGTGTCGAAAATTTCGACAAGTACCGTTTTCAAGCGAGTTATATTCATCTGCGCATTCTCCTTAGGTTCCAAAACTCGCTTTGAGACCATGACTTAGTGATAATTTCCTCTTACTATTCCTTCTACTCAAGTTTTAGTTGAACTCTCATGCATATTTAGGTGTACATCGGCCATGAATCATTTGCGCTAGAGAAACCGCTGCCGAACAATCACAGATTCAGATGGGTGCTTTTTGTGCGCCCGATCGTAGGGAACAAATTCACCGACAGAAGTTTCCTGAGTAAGGTGAGGCTTCATCAACTACTACTGTTTTGGGTGTTGCCGTATTTCTCATTTGTCACATGTTGGCAGTTTGTTTGTTAGCGTTCTGCAACTTTACTTTGAAGGTGGAGGTTGAATTGCATCCTACATTTGCAAATCCATTTCGTGTGCTGAAAGAGCCCCCGTTTGAGTTGGAGGAAACCGGCTACGCCTCTTTCACGCCAAAGCTTACAATCTACTTCAATACCCCTCATGCCAAACCATATCCGGTGCAATATGATATGAATCTTAAGCTGGGTGAGTGCAGAGGAAATTTTAGCATAGAGTGGTAGAAAAGGTATGTGTTTCAGAGAAACATGCTTTTCACCAGCAGGAACTGACATTCGCTATGTCGGATGTTCCTGCCTCTTTCTTGGAATTAGTTAAACGATTTTGTGGCTCAACAGATGGGAAGAGGAAGAAACGAGATGCTGAAGGATCATCGAATCGTCCAAAGAAGGCAAAACCAAGTGATGGAAGGTGGTTGGCATTCTCTTTTAAGGATATTCCCTTTTTGATTTATTGTTTCTTACAAATTTCGTTCGCGATCAAGCTGAGCTCTATGTTAATCGTTGATTCATATGTCCATGCGCCTGCACACCACCAGTCCATGAGTAAATGAGGATATTTCGTAAAACTACTGGATTAAATACTGGTTTATGAGATAACACATAGATAATTGGACTCTGAATTTGCATTGGCAAATGTCTAATTAAAGCTATCGCTTTTGTGTTCTGTTTTACGGCAATGAGCCTTTCCAGAACCTTCAAGACTCATTGCTGTAGGACAGAATACAACAATGAACTGAAACGGAATGTCCAAATGAGGGGCATTCCGTTCCGGCGCTTTTGTCTTTAAAAGTCTCTCGAAACATAGATTTCAAGATCTTGTACTTGAGAGACTCGATTAAATTGTCACTGCTGTTGTGGTGCTGTTTTCCCTTACAGTCCCATCGCTAAATCAGGATTGGCTCTGTGAGATAAACCATCAAGTCCAAGAAAACCCTTACTGTATGAATAACATTTCAGAGGTCATGAAATAGCCATGAAAGAAGTCAAAGAAGAAAAGAAGAAAGAAAAAGACCGTGACGGTGAAAAAGAGAAGAAGGAAAAGAAGCATAAACGTTCCTCCAAAGACTCAAGTGTAGGTTTATTCACTTCGCTGTGTAATTACATGTCAACTGCTCAATTGTTTTCAACATATTACATTTTTTCGTTATGTTAATTCAACCAGCTCATACTGTTTAGGACAGCACAGATCGCGAAACAGCACCGATACGTGACTCGTCGCCGACTCCTTCACCTATGGACACCTCATCAGCATTCCGCACTGCAATCACACCACAACGGCCGGTAAAAGTGGCTCCAAACAAGGCTGAGGATCGTGGACAGGACAGCTCAAGCGACTCGGTGCAGTTTCCCACTATATATTCCCACCAAGAATTAGATTGCATGGATCAAAGCGAGCGCAACTGTACACATGGAGAATCATTTCCTGTTTTGCAGTCATCTTTATCCGATTCGTCTCCATCGTCATCGTCTTCAGTAGGAGCATCAAGCCCACCAACCCGTAGAACCCTTCCACTCACAGAATTGCACCGTCGTCTCACTTCGCTCACGGATGAAAATGTTATATTCCGGTATGCTTTTGTTGTTGTTTGAAAGCAGACTTGCTTCGTGGGACAGTTCCCTAACTGTTGCCTTTTTTTTTTGACCGATGCCACACCTCATGTAAAGTATAGCACCATGCTTGTGCGGCGTGCTTTTCGAGGCCGAGAAAAACGTACCTCTAATTGACGCCCACTGTAGCTTTAACCTGGAAAAACATCCACCACTGTGAGTGGTATGATGGTATGATGTAAGGAAGCTCAGAGTGTGAAAAGTAGAAAGTACCATCATTTTTGCAATTTTGGAAACGTTTCTGAACCTACGGGCCTTGTTTAGTTGTTTGGTTACCGGACTCTTTGACGCGCCAATGGGTTAAGAATCCGTCAGACTTCGACAACGTCATCGCTCCTAATTCTAGCGCTGATATCAGTTCAGTTCGTATGAAAGTATTCTACCAATAACACCTGGTTTGTTTAGGGTAGCCGAGATTCTACTTACGCACCCAACCGCATCTACAATGTTGTTGCCATCGAGGCCGAGTATCTCGTTCGATCTCACGTCAGCAGACGCTGCTCTTGTTGCTAAGCTAAGTCATGCGCTTATGAGCTGAGGATGTAAGAGAGTTTCGAAGTGGAATGATTTGTTCCAAAGGAATTGTTAGCAGCGTTTTGATTCGTTTTTTTTTTCAAATATTTCCTAGTCTATGTTGTATAATATTGTTATGATCTTGTATACCTGAACAAACCTTCATAAAGAGACGTAATAAGTAAATGGGCGTGGCCTAGCCCTGTAAGTACATCCCTCTACACCTGGGATATCTAGTATGTTTAGATGGGATGATTCACGTGCCAAATATCTATGTTGACTAATAATATTGAGTTTATAGTTGAGTTAGTACTGGTCTGTTTTTATTGTTGTGTACTTTTATACTTTCATACTTTCCCCTTTCTATACCTTGATCCTATATTGGTGCCGTTCTCGCTCTCAGTTCCATCCGATTTTCTGGATGGAGTTCAATGCTGTAATGCTTGCCCGGTCAATTTTATTAGCGCGTCCACGCGTTCAGGTAGATGATCAACCCTGTTATCTCTGTGACGTCTAAAAACTGGTTCGTGTGATCAAGTCCACGTGATTATTCCTATATCTGCGTTTTACGGTTGAATGCTCATCATGCTAATTGGTTACTTAGATTACTTGCGCAAGTTTTTCATGTGACATATCTACTGTTTGCCATACAAATGACTGTGTTCTAATTCTCATTTTCACCAAACATTCAATCGATACTCATATATTCTATGACATCTGCTGAATCTGCACGCTTTTGTGGGTGATACGCTGAGCAGAAATTATTCCCCGGTCAGCATACGTATCTGTGTTTATCTCTGTTTTGCCTAACCCTGCCCCCGTTTTGTGTTGTCGCTCAAATTGATGTTGTTGCTTTCTTTTTACTCGCTTACATGTATCACTAATGAATATTGATTAACTTGGTTCTTGTAGTCAGACATATAGTCATTTCTTGTTGACATCGACAGAGACCGCCCCCCCCCCAATATCTGCTGCGGTGCGGGAGGAGGAGGGAAGGCTCACCATTGTTAGCAGTGCGTTTGTGCTTCGCTCCTAGTCATATAGAAGACTACACTGCTGGGGTACAGCACTACACATAGTTTTGATACGTATCGATTGTGGGCGGAACGAAACGGTGTTATCGTCAGGAGTATAGTGCTACTTGCACTAGATCCGTGCGTTTGACGCGTGTGCGCCTATGTGATGAAGGATAGGATCAGTCGCATCGCTGACGCAGATCAAACGCACGCATATGTAGCCTCGCAGTGGCGGCGCGTTTTCATTCCGGATGTTTACCCAGCTTTGAAGGGTCTTCAAGGAAAATCTCCCGCATATCTATGTGTGCATCTGACATGGACCCACCTAGAATAGATTGTCCTTGTAGCAGGGCGTGAATTTTATTGAAGAGTCGGAACCAATACCAAAGAACCTCGGTAAATTTCAGCTTATCGAGCTGTCTTGAATCGGAAGTCGGCAGAATTTTGCGCTGTAATGGTCTACTCGCATGAATTTTCGATAAGCTGTCCAGCCCAGAAACTGCCGCGAGCCCATAACTTTCTTTTGAGGAGAAGCACGCGTCTTCGTTACCTAGGAATGCCGAAAATATGCGTGTCTCTTGCGAAATAGGATTAGAGAATGGTCAGTTCTGAGTTCAGGAAGAATTTGTTCATTCAAAATAAAAGGGTAAAAGTGAGAAGCCTTAAAGCTCTTACTCTTGGTCGCCATCCGCCAAAGGCGTACTGACGACGGCAACAGATGATCGACGTCGCCACTCATAGCTGATGCCGTCATCGAAAAAGATTATAGGCTTGCGTCATGCTAATACCTTCGTCGATGCCAAGCATGCGTAACAGTTGTCTCAAAATCTATCAAGTAGGAATCTACGTTTTAGTGACGACTGTGCCTTGATGCATCAGTTGACCGCTGCTCATCATTCATTTTGAGATGTGGCATGCATTTACTTTTCACTCAGATTCAAGAATGCTTTTCAAACGCCAACGGGGTCTATACAGGGTGGGCCATAAATACGGTAACTAGACGTGTTTTGCTTTCAAACGAGCATGTTCTTCCTTGGAATCATGTTCATTTAAAAGCTCGTCTCCGGACGTTTTACGAGGACAGTGCTCAGGAACTCGGATTGCTTCTGGTTCAGAAATAGGGAAACAATAAATTTTAGGACCTATTGGTTTTGTCGAGCGGCCACTCAATTGTATAGAACTAACTTAAGTGTACTAGTAGGTTTTCACGGCACCTGAGACATAAACTTCCTCAAAGGTCCAGTAGGGAACTTCAAAGATAAGAAACAAATTTTTACGCAACCACTTGCGCGCCGAGGCTTACGACTTCATTTGATGTCTAGGGCACTGATTCCTAGCAGGTGGAGGATATTTCTGGATGTTTTCTTCTACCATGTTCGCTGGGAGTTATTGAATATAAATCATGTGACAATGTTCCAAAATGCTCTGATAATCATTTTCTGATCGACCTTTTGTTTGTTACCGAATTTTTGGCCCACACTGTATATTCATTTGCCGACATCGCGAAGGTGGGGAGAAGATGAGTGATGGAGCTAAGCAATACAGAAGTCAGCGCTTCACGTTTTTTTTTTCGAGAATTATAACAGCAATCCAATAACCACGGAAGGATAGAATATTTCGTTGACTCATGCTACCAACGTGCGCTACCGTGAACCAATATAAACGCAAGTTTCCTTGCTTTGGTGTGGAGCACAAGCCTCAGACGCTCCAGATGTGTCTGCACTGCGGGGCGAACACGACTTTCGTCTGAGAGCAGTTTCCAGCAGTGCCAAGAAGCTATTTACGACTGAAAAGGTCTGCAATCCTCAATCTTATGAGGTACATGGAGGGAATTGTGAGATTAACTCCCATCCGGAATTTTTGCTACATTTTTGAAGACAGAAGAGCTCCATTCATCTTCGTAGAAATGGAGGTCAAAATCGATGAGAATGTGCGTATATTAGGGTTTAAAGAATTAGCTGCATCCACGGCTACCAACCGCTATGTGAACCAAAACAAGAATTCTTCAGCTAGATGGAGTTCAGCCCATCAAAACCAAAATAATCTATGATTGGTGTCCTTCCGACCTGCTGGTATTCACCCTCGCCTCTGATTGGCTCGTCAACTGCACGGACATGAAAGTCCTTGACCTCACGATTCCGTGATGCTGGAAGAGTAGACCCGTTAGGGAAAAAAAAAACACCAGCATCCAATCTGATAAAAATCGTGCAAAAGCACGATCGAACCTCAGTGAAGGGCATGTCTCAAGCGTTTGAGGAATTAACGCGGGGCAAAAGGAGGAGAAGTCTAGCAAACCTAACTTTTTTTTCCATACGCGATAGTAAACTGTTTTTGAAAAACTCGTCCGCGGATGAGGTGCGATACATTTTCTGTGCGTGTTTTTATTGTAGAACAGGACTAATGCGCCATCCTGTACGTTTCGAACACTTGTGTTTGACCAGTCCACCAGTGTTTTGGAAGCGAATATACCTACAAGTTTTTTTTTTCAAATGGCTATAGCTGCGCGGTAGTAGAACACCACTTCGCCGTTTGTTACAGCAACAGAAATAACATAATTCATCTCCATGTTCTTTCTTCGAGAAATGTGGTCATCGTCGACAGATAGTACTATTTTTTAGTGATGTCCCGCCACCTCTGTAGTCGTGAAGCACCCGTTGAACGTTAACCTTGATTCTATAGTGATATAGCCAATTAAAATTGAAAGTAATGATGTTTGGCGTTCTCTTTGTTGTACCATCCACCCGCCCAGGGATGAAAATATGAATAGTTACTGAGATGCCACGCCTCTAATACAGAGTAAGCAGTACAATTTCCTGGACTGGGGTTCATGAAAGCATTGTCATGCGAAATCAGGTTAGCAAAGCAACTTTGACGTCCTGCATATCTCAACCCTAGATATTCTCTTGAATAGCCAGTCAGGCTAGCCATCAGGCCTTGCTTGGTTAACGTTTCATGAGCCCTAGCCGTGGCGTCCAATCAACGTCCCTTGCACAACGAGGTATGACTAATTAACCCCTACCGAAAGATGATGCATCGTAAATACAAAAATATGCTGGATGAAATAGGGATTGTGACGGGTCTCGGAAATTTCATGTATTTGGTGCTGATTTTTTCAGTAAATTGAGTAATAAGTGCTAATGATATTTTGAGCTTGTTCCCCACTTTGTTCTTATAAAACGAGCATATTTGCAAGCGGGATGCGCAGTTCTCATGCAACTTCAACAAATCTCTTGGAGGCACCACCCTAGAGGGGCTTCTGAATCGAGTCTGAGAATTTTGCATGAAAGGAATCTATACTAGCTGTTATCAGGATGGTGTACGTGGTCCCGTGTAAAACTGCCAAAAAGCCGCTCAGGGTTTCCGCATCATTTTACTCCTTTGCTCGTCACGCATGAAGCGCAGTTTCTATTCTGTTAAGAAGCGGACAAGGAACTTTTATAAGGAGTTCGGAATTTTTCAGAAACTGCGTCTCCGGGAGTGAAATACTCAGGAAGCGCCTTGGGCTACACCCTGGCTCCGCCCACAAACTCCCCAAAATTTGGTGCTCGAAAGCGGGTTTTTCGGCAGTTTTATACGGAATCTCGTGCCACTGTGGTCTTCTGTAGCTTCTGGAAATTCCTTTCACATGAAGAGAAAAAGATGCTCAAATGGAATGGCGCCTTTAACTCCCTATAAGTATCACCAACTCTTCTCAGAACCGTTGAAGGGAATATCATTCACTTCATCACAAACGAAACACGAGAAATTAACGAAGTTCTGTTCTGGCCTACATCTGCTCTTTTGAGCGAATTGGAGTACCCAGTAAAAAATGACATCTCAGGCTATGAGCGGCAGGGGATAGGCTGTGTGATTTCCGTTGAAAAAAAAAACAAATGCTATATACCTTCTCGGAAGATTGGAGCGTTCCGGAAACTTCAAAGAATTCCTAACGCCGCCTGTACATACACTTGCCCAAAAGGCAACGTCTACAGATTGATTGTACCAATTCCCTTAAAGGCAGTGTGTCACCTCGTTTCGTGGGCTGAAAATACCAACAGACCCTTGACCTCCTCGTCACTCTAATTCCAAATATGTACGTCAAAGCCCATAAAAATGACGAAAACCCCGTTTTCGAAGGGTCCGAAAGTGCAGCTCACGGACCACCTGGGCGGAGCGGTCCGTGAATGTGCTGGCTGCCCGCCACGTCTGCACTGTTGACCAACACGTCTAGACGCGTCCGATCGATGAGATCAACGGCTTCACGCGTCCACTCGGCTCGACAAACTGTTACAAACCCCGTCCCGAAAAAGTATGGTTAAAAGTATGGTTAAAAGAACAACATTTTAGGTATACCGTTGGATTCAGCGTGTCCAGGAGATTCAGAATCTGGTAAAAGCTCAGACATGAAAACGAGGTGACACACTGCTTTTAAGTATTCCAAACATACAAGCATCTCGGGCGAATCCACTGCTAAGAACTAGATCCAGCTGTGGACAGCATCCGAGGATTGCGGGCCTGATGACTCTCTATCAGCTGTAGAGGAGGGACAGCAGGTTGTTATGCGGCGCACCCTCGCTCTCATACTAGTATTGGTCGGTAAACAAGAAAATTGCACACATTTGCACCCATTCATTCCGCTTTTTTTCAGCGTTTTTGCAACGTGGCAATCCAATTTGCGTCGGATTGCAGCGATCCCTGGAAGTAGCTAGTACATAGAAACCCACTGTGACATGTGTATTCGCTGTCATTTAAGTCGATACGTAACGGAAATATCATTCATGTGTCAGATGTCCTTTTGTAAAGTTCTTTTCACATGAATGGACGCGCCCGTTTCTGCTCCGATTCAAAGGCTGTTATGATAAGTAGTGAAAATTGTCATTTCCTTCTACTATCCGGCTCAATATTGATGCCGTACAGCGCAAATAGCCCTCGGAATACAATTACGTTAGGGCAGTCAGCAGAGTTGTCACCGAAGCACGATTCAGTGAGAGAGCGCGACTTGCCAAGGGCTGGGAATTCCTAGCAATGGGGCAAAACCAGTAGAGAACCATAAAACTTCGTCTTTTGGAAATTCATGTAGAAAGGAATGAATAGATGGTGCAGCAGTTGTGAATGGCTCTAGAATAGCAATCGATAAAGACAGTCTTTTAGATTAGAAATTTCTTTTAGATACGAACTCAGAAAAACTGAACAAGTATAAACTGAACAAGCATTTCATCTATTTCCAGAAGGCTTCAATGCTAAACATTTCGCCCTTTCTGTTCCTTCATGACAATGATCCTTCATTTCTAGCCCATCTGACACTTGCAGCGAGAAATTTCTTTCGTTTGCCGACCGGTCACTCGTCACTGTCGTAATATTGCAGAAAAAGGGCATGGACGATCATTTTCTCAACCTATCTTCAACAAATGAAGTGTGCACCAGTTCAAGCAATTTACAAGTTCATTTTTTCCAAGAGTAGCTCCTGCAGTACGTGATAACAGTGCGGTGCCAGACGCTACCCATTCGCCACTGTAGGATACCCAAGTAATCATTTCAGAGATGGATTTTGCACCGGTAAGACTTAAAAAAAGCAAATGGTCGCTGAGACAGCAATGGCTACACGGTTTCGCTTTAATGCGCCATTTTTGGAATTTGCAACGTGCTCACGTGACATCGAAGCAGCGATGTCCTGTCTACTCACTAGACAAAGAGAAATGAGCATTTGAGATGGCTTGTTTTGGCAGAACGCACAGTTACCATAGCGAAACATCCCACCAGACATGCAATAACATGCTAAGGCAAACTGCTTCTGCTCACCAGCCAGTGACTCTTTCTAACTGGCTATCAGCACAACGACAACCAACCAAAAGCATTGCAATCACACTGAAATCACTTGTTTCTTTGTCCACACCTTATTCGGTAGTTCTCTCCTACAAATCGCCACGGATCCTCACAAAACGCTAACCCAGCTCTTTGGGAAAGCCTCTGCAAGTTGGGAGATTGTATGGGTAACTGCTTCGCAACAAATCAATGGCCTTCTGCGCGCTGCGCTCTGATAACGTGAACCGTCGTGACTGCACCAACTCGTCAGTGCAGCTCATCGTCAGCTCTACGGTCAGCTATTCGCACTGGTCAGCCCTCTGTCCACATGGTGTCCTTCTTCGCGTCGATGTGCGTGTTCTCCCATCGTCTCACACCACGGCGGTGCGACTGACGACGATCGATCGCACCGCGGGGCTGTGCGTGGTGGTGGTCGCGGCGAGTGTTTGTGTGCTGCGTGTATGTCTGTGCGTATGTGTGTGTGATGTGCTACGTGCACATCCGCATACTATCGTTTTTCTTCTGTGTACGCCACGTCTTCTGATGACGTTGACGCGCAGTTGCCGTCATTACTTCAACGCTCACCTCAAAATGGCGTTGGCAGCGTCTTCTCGACGTTCCAACGCTCGCAACCCAGTTGACGTCACAACAACGGCATGACCAACGTCGATGAACGTCGATGTGTCATCGTCGCAAACGACGCTCCACGCCGCATGTTGTCGGGCTCAGCGCCATACCGTAATCCGCAGATCATTAAATTACAGTACGGCGGCTGTGCCGGCATCCACGCAGAGCGCTTGAAGCAGAGACACTTTCTCCTTCACTTGCTATGCCTATAAACCAACGTTTGCTAACGTGCTAGTGATGAACAACTAGAACAACATGCGCGAATGCACTTTTGGAATGCGCCATTAGATGAAAATAACGCGCTCCATCTCGAATCATGCCTGCACCGCAATAACAAGAATGATTTCTCTGATATCCTCATCCTTGAATTTGGAGATTTTTTTTGCAAAAAGGCATCACCATCCGATTAAAGGATCAATTTAAAAGTTATGGTGTTCTGAAACTTTTGATATAGGGAGATGCAAGGGTTCTTGAGCCATTCCACCTGAAGCACCCAAAATAACTATTGCCTCATCTAATCAAGCCTATCAACAACTCATCAGACAAGCCCAGACCAGCACTTTCCCATAAATACAGACGATATTTTGCAAGAGTAGTCGTTAGGTTCCAGAATCTGGAGCAAACGAGGGTAAACAGGAGTACAGACACACTTGACACCTCGCGGACGAAGGCTAAATTTCTGGATACTGCGTTCATATTTTCACATGCAAACTATGGACTACAATGCTTAGTTATCATCAAACTGAGTGTTTCAGTCTACAGAATTGAACACCGTATTATTTGTTAATTTGAATTGATACCGTATATGAAGGCTAAGAAACGCAACTTTACGTACCTTCAATATTAAGGATTACCAGTATGTATGTACAGTGGACGGCAATGGTGTTGGCCCATTCGCGGCTTCGAGAAGGACGCAGCGAGACCGCACCACGCGCGCCAGAATCGGTGTCGTCGTCGCTGGTATGCTATTTCTAGGGTCTTTTATTTCCGATTTGCTCGAAAATCTTTAAAATCGGGTAGAAAAGTTGCTAGAAATTGCATAAAAGCAGCAGAATACATAGGTTACGGCGCGCGCGGTGCGGTTGCGTCGCGTCCATCTCGAGGCCGCAGATGGGCCAACGCCATTGATGCCCACTGTATGTATGTATGTATGTACCTATGTAAATATGTAAACTTTTCCAGATAGTGACGTCGTCCGATGGCCGACGTCGTTCCGGAAGCCGAAGAATTCGGTAACGATGTACCGATGGATCCCATAATGGAACGAGAGGGTAGCGAACATTCCGAAGAATTGGAGGTGAGCGAGACGTTTCTATGGGTCGGACTTCGTTGAGAATGCTTGCTTTTCTGGGGGGACTTATCAGTTTACTTAATTTTTTCTAGTAAGGTGAAGCATTGGTCTTCAGTTCATACATCGCAAGTGGCCTAAATTATTGAGTAAATTATATGATGGGCGTGGGATTACCCTTACCCTGTAGGATCACATCCGGCATGGAGTTAGGCTTTACCAAAAATCCCAACAAATGCTTCTACCCACTTTCTTTATAGCTAAGTGAGGCTCACGATTCTGAAGGCCATCCTGACGACACCGGTGAAAATGAGGAACCAGCTGAACAATTCAATCAAAATGCTGAGCCTGGTCCAGCAGAGCCCAAACATGCTCCCGAACCTTCTGCAGAGCAGTCATCGCCGGTAAGCCATACTACTCCTTTCTAGCCCAAACAAATTAGAAAATGGAGAATTTCTTCGCAGACTCTACTTGTTTCCTCAAACTTCGAATGACCATCTTCGCTAATAAAACGCTCGTATCAGCATATTATCATCTCCCTAATCTGGGCCCGGATGCATCATTGATATCACCCATGGTAAACAATGGTGAATGTGTTAATGTACCTGAATCCATCTTTATCAACATATTTACGCATACGTGATGTCCATACCTAGCTGCTAGCCATGGGTAATCAAACCCATGGGTAAGAGGTTACCCATCCTTCCAATAATGATGCATCCAAGCTCTATGCTAATAGGAGAGCCTCTTTTAGACAACACAAAGAATTTGTTAGATCACTTTAAACACTTGAATATGAAGTCCCACAAAATAGCGAAATGGCATACGCTGCAAAATGAAGAACTCTTTTGCAGGCGAAGTCATCGTTCGACTGGGACGCGTACCTTCGTGAACAGAACGCTGAAGCAGCTCCACGAGAATGTTTCTTTCAACCGGACACGGCATCGGAAAACAAGTTCCAAATCGGAAAGAAGTTAATGATTGCTGACCCCAGAGGTACGATTTAGCCAAGCCAATTTTTGTTTTCGTTAGTAAACGAATTATGTTATTTATGAATTTCTCAAATATCGAGGAGGGTCTTAAAGGCAGTGGACCCACTTTTAGGAACAGGATCATAATGTATACATATTAGCATTTCGCTGCTAAAACTATTTTTAGACGAAAAGTAAAATTGAATCTTTTTGGGTTTGCCTACCTGGATTAAATCTTTACTCATACTTTATTATGACTTCTCGAACAGTAACGTAGGGCATAATAGAAGTGATGCTGGAAAAAGCTACGCAGTTTCAAAGTGAATGCTCGACCCCCACCTGAAAACACGCTGTGTGAAAGATAGGTTGGATTGACTTAAACCAGAAGTTGCGGCAGGATATTGATATTAACCAGAGGAAAAAAATTGAATATGCATAAATCGAAAGGAAAATCAGAAGCAATCACTACTGCTACTTGTAGTTTACAGAGAAAAAGTTAAAGGTCTTAAACTTTGGGTTTAAGGTCTCATATTATTCAAATGCAGAACGAACTTATGCCTCGTTCATTACATACTACGTTATGCCGCTCTTGTTAACCATTTAAGCTATTAAAAACTCGTGTGCTGAGACTTTTGTCAAATGGAGACCAGATATCTGGTCTCATGTTTTCTTTAGTAAATTTCCAATGTCGGCCTTTTTTATTGGCGCACCTTCGAGTGCACAAAACAAACATAAAAGGAGCGTATGTTCGAAACCTTACTTTGGAGTTAGCAGTTGTCCAAGTCCTTGTAGTAAGCCGGTAACATCTACCGATGAACATTCCAGGTCCGTCTGGCTCTAGTGCGATGTTCTGCCTTGGAACTGTCGTCAATGTCTACAAACTTTGGCTATGCGTACGACTGGAGGGTTTGGACAACTCGCATGAGAAATGGATTTTCTGTGATGACGACTCAATCCAACCTATAGGGTAACCGAACAGAAGAAATACTTCCAGTTAACACTTACTTCATTGCATGTTTTGTCATTTTCAGTGACAGTGCCGAAGATCACATGAAACTGAATCCTCCTATTGGTTTTATTCATCATCACGGTACCTTCCCAAAGTTCCTCGAACAACATTTGAGACCCGATGATGAAACGGGAGAGTCGATGCTTTGTCCGGCTGAATGGTTCCATCCAGTAAGTCTTTTTACTGAAATGGTGTTTAACAAGGTTTCTGAATTTTGAAAGTTCACTTCAAAATTTAACCATGTTTTCGGGAAAAGCTTGACCAATCACAAATCGAAAAAGTGATCACAAAGAAGTGCGACTTGAACGATATGCTTGTTCCATTTGTGTTTTTGCATGTGCTACTGTTATGCTTCCAGATCTCGGAGAGTCTTCGACCGGCGCGGAATTTCTTCAAGGTTGGTCAAAAAGTGGAGGCCATTGATCAGAGAAGCTTCAACGGAAAAACTTGTCCGGCTACTATCGTGGAAACTACTAAGGTAGATTTGTCAGTTGCTCCTTAAGAATTAGTTTCTCTTCCTCTTTTTTTTAACCCTGAAACCTTTCTAAGTGTCTATTAAAGAGAACTTATACTAGGGTGCGTGCGTCAAACGCATGCATTCATTTGTGTAGGATTCCCATGAAGACCAGTCGACGTCGCACGTGCATTCTCAACGGAAAGAACGTGCGACTGCCACGAAGCCGTAAACGCGTGCGTCTGAGCTGTGTCAGCGATGCGACTCGCCCTTTCCTTCATCATATATAAACGCACGCGCGTCAAACGCAGCACCTAGTATAGGCTGCCCTTAAGACATTAGGACCCGTACAATAGCATTCTCGAAAACATTTGAGCGGAAAATAAAATTAAAACATTGATTCACCAGAAAAGCTTCGCTTTGAAGACGTGCCGTTCAAATGGAACAAGTTATCCTGCTGACAAGTCGCCTTGCCTCCTCCGGAACGGAGACACGACTGAGCTCTGACGCTCAAGCGCCGTCTCATATACGCCTCTCAAGGGTGGGAGACGAGCCGTCACGTGACAAGGAGGGGCAGAACGCAGGTTGAACAACACCACAGTTACTCCGGTCAGCAGCTAGCCCTCTCAACGGAGCTGAAACATGGGGTGTGCCGCAACGCAGCAGACGGAATATAGCACTTCTTGGCGAAAAGGGAGTTGGGGGGGGGGGCAGCCTATAAAAGGTCATAGGCTTCACCTTGTAAGCCTAAGTAAAAGCACTAGCCTAAGCCTAAGCTTAAGCCTAAGCTAAGCCTAACCCTAATCCTATGCTTAAGCATGCGTTTAAGCCTAAGCGTAAGGCTTAGGCTTCAGAGGAGTGCCCCCCCCCCACTCCCTTTTCACCCACTTCTTCACCATGAAACAATGTCTGCCTTCCCGTTTTTGGGGAGAGACCTGGCAGGTTCTACTGTGTTTGCCTTATCCAGTTATCCGTGTGCAGGTTGCCCCACGGTTCTCACAGCACAATGCGTACACCATCCGACAATCTACTGAAGACAGGCTGTAGTTTGCATGTGGTTTGTGTAGAGCGTTAGGCCTGGGTCATGCTTTACAGCGACGCTGTCGCTTCGACCGTTCACCACCACAAGTTTACTCACAGTGGCTCCTACGCCAACACGGTATTCCATGCAAACTCTGTGATAAGATATGAGAACTCGTAACATTTTGTTCTCATCATTTCGATTCATTTTCTTCACCGCGACGGTGGCGCTGTGAAGTGTGTCATGGGCCTTATGGGGGCTTGAACACTGGAGTCTTGTGTATGTGACGAGACGCTTTTGTCATGAATGAGAAATAGTAAAGTTGAGAGGATCTTCATGTCTCCTGCTACTGGTACACGGGATTCCGTGCAAAACTGCAAAAGAAAAACCGCTTTCGAGCACTAACTTATGGGGAGCTTGTATGTGGAGAATTAGGAAGGCTATTCATTTTGATAAAACCCTTTCCAAAATAGTCTAATATAGTCTCATTAATTCCTTCGAAGCTTCGAAGAGGACCCTATACAAAAAATCACTTATGCATAAATAGCCTGAGGCAGGATAAAAAATAACAGAAAAGAGCCTCCAGAAAGCTGTTTTTTTTTTTACAGTAAAGAACTCACGATGCAATTAACTCCACAGATCCATTTCAGTCGCAAATCCAAATCCATTTTGATGGCTGGAACAACGGCTACGACATCAAGGAACCTTACACCACGCGATATGTGATGCCAGTCGGATGGTCGCAAAGAAATGGAGTCGAGATCAGTCCGCCAAAATCTGGAGGAAAAAGTGTGTTCGTGAACATTTTCTGTAAACACAGTTCCAGACTAACCGTAACATCATCGTATCTTCGTGTCGGGACCACGGTGGGGGGGGCTTGTATATAGATCATAGAGCAGTAGTGGATACAGTCGTGATAGTGCTTTATTTCAATAGAGTAGAAGTCACAGGGAAAAGGTTCTGACATGTAGGTCTGAACGGGTTAGAACGTGGTGGTGTGGAAAGCACTCGTTAGAACGCGTGTAGTGCATGTCTGTACGTGTCAGAATCAGTTTTTCACCCGTAACGAAACGCAGTCGCGGCGATAGCTATCGCAAAGCGGCCGCAGCGACGACAATCCGAAACTGCCAGCGACTGTAAATGCTGGGTGGGCGAGAGAGGTATTTGAACTACACCCTGAAGATGTTTAACAAGGTAAAACCCAATTAATGGAACTCAATTTTACGAGTGCTCGATGAGAAAGCCGTACAGTCAGCTGTTAGCGATATCATAGCAGTAAGTAGAGAGCTCAAAGAGTCGCTTACCTATGAAGATGATGAGGGAAAAGCCATTGTCGGAGCCCGTTGATGCGATCAAGCGGTTAGACGAAGCGCCAGCTCACGCAGGCTCGGCCGCTTCTGGCTCTGTCATTCGGTGCCGGGACCTACAAACGCATCCAATGCGGCAACGTCTCAAACACAGGTTTTGATGCTTGCTCTGTTTTAATTACTGCAGCTTTTGGGAGATCTCGAGGTCAACAATGTATTTCACTATAAATCTTCTCATCTAACTGCCGCGATATGAGCTCTACACTGTACTACGGGAGTTTCTTCTGAAATCGTTGTGGGACCTGCGCGTCAGGTTTTTTTTCTCGCACCAGCACGAATTTGGCAGGGCCGCCTGTCTGTGACCTTCACGCTGTCTGCAATAAAGTGTCGATTTGCATCGCACAAAATCCTGTCACCAAACACTTTATTCAATCAGAAGATGCACTTTTTGCAGTCATTGTGAACAACGGTGGATGTTATGTTTCGTAATGGTTGCATTCTTTTCGCTCTTTTTTGATACTTCCAATACTGCTTCGGATTTTTGTCACTGTATAGCCCTGTACTTGAGGGTATGGAGCTCCGCAACGCTAGCACTCCTTCATATCTTTATCTCTAGCGAGCAGATCATTGAATGATATCTTGAAGACAAATAGAGATAACGATGAGCCCTGATAGCTAGAGACAACGCTACGGAGTGCTAAGCGTTGCATACATCGCTATTCCCACATGACCATGCCTCTGTCCAAGGTAACTCGCATTTATCCGAGCAAACACAGGTTCCCTGTGAACCTACTGAAGAACTACCTGGTGATTAATCGTGGAGTTTCCGGGGTCAGTTAGGGGATTTACAGGAATTGCACCCCTCACATTGGGAGAACATCATATCATTTGTTATCCCTTTTTGATACGTGTTAACCCAAACACTGATTGTGGGTTAGAGTATCTGCAGGCTTTGCCAGTTCAAAATTGAGGGTAAAGTGGAGTTGGGGGGTGGGCACTTGGTATTAGTCGATAAAATGACCTGTCATACACGTTCTGACTTGTTTGCATTTCAGGTAACTACTGTACATTGAGAGAGCTAACAAGTCCGAGCGTTCTGGACGTGTCAGCTAACAAGTCTGAACGTGCAGGACAGGTCATATCATCGGCTTATACCAAGTGGCTCCCCCCCCCCCCCAACTCTCATTTTCCCCAAAATTGAATAGAAATGAATCGGCGATATAAGAGATAATGACCGTGGAAATGATACGTATCGATTGCCACGTTACATCGCCATGAATCGCTGCCAAACGGAGCTCAGCGCCCGTACTCTCGAAGATGTGCCCAAAATGAACTGGCGATGTGAGTGATAGCAATAGTGGAAGCGATGCCTATCCATCGCCGCGCACCATTTATTGTCATCGCTCTTACGTCTGGGGTCTCCTCACTCACTTTATCCATGTGGCGATCGCCACGATTGCTGGAGAAGTCTGGGGATACTCTGAGACCAATAAGCTGAAACGTACGCGACTTGTCAAAAGTAGCTCTGCGCCCTCCACGCAGGATTTCACCTACACCGAGTCGGTTCCGAATCGCCTGTAGTGGAGAGCGCAGAGCAGTTCTTGCAGTCATAGGGTTTTTATTGTTGTTTATTGGCCTAGAATGTTAAAACGGCTCCGGAAGTGACATGAGAGTAGGCACATCATTTTTCATCGCACATCTCTTGAGGCCAGCGCCACATCATTGTTCATCCAGGTTGATACGCGTTAACTAAAATGTTGGTCCTATAACGGTTAAAGAGCAATTTATACTGTGTTGCGTGCGTCAGACGCACGTACAGGAAGCTCCAAATGTATGCAGTCAAGAGGGCGTGGCCACGGCGCGGCTTCTTGATCAGACACACGCGCTCTCTATGCTGCCTCTGGCTTCTCTGACTCTGCAGCCAACCAGTGGCAGCATGCCGAGCGCCTGTGTCTCTGTCTAAAGCCGCGTCGTGGCCACGTCTCTCTTGACTGCGGACGTTTGGAGCTTCCTGTATAGGGAAGTCCAAACGTACGTAGACAAAAGTCGAGATCGCGGCGCGGCTCTCATGGGCAGAGACGCAGACGCACACTATGCTGAGCTCCCGTGACTCTGCCCAAGAGAGCCGCGCGGCGGTCCCGACTCTTGACTGCATCCGTTTGGAGTTTCCTGTATATACCCACTTGCGAAGGATTTTCCATAACGACCGGTCATCGCGGCATGTGCATCCTCAATGAGAAGAATGTGCGGCCGCCGCGAAGCCGTTAAACGAGTGCGTCTGAGCTGCGTCAGCGATGCGACTGGCGCTATCCTTCATCATATAGAATTTTTGAGAACGACTGTAGGCACACGCGCGCCAGACGCACGCACCTAGTACAAGTAGCCCTCAACCCGTACCAACACGGGTTAACTACTGATATGGCGCTGCCTAATTACGAGCAGTGTAATAGCGACTAGGGTAATTTATACTATATGTGTGCATTTGGCGCGCGGTGTCTATTTTACGAAGGATAGGGCGAGTCGCATCACTGACGCACCTTCTCAGACAAAAGTGCCGTGCGAGCGGGCCTCGGTAGAGCGGGTCACAGCCATGTCGCGGCCCGCTCGCTTGGTTGTCGCAGCCCGCTCGCACGGTTGTCGTGGCCCGCTCGCACGGAAAATCCTCATGCGAGTGGGCCGCGACAACATAGACTGGTCCGAAATACCGTGCGAGCGGGCTACAATAACCGTGCGGGCGGGTTGCTACAACCGTGCGAGCGGGACGCGACATCGCCACCGCCCGCTCTACCGGGGCCCGCTCGCAGCCATGTCGCATCCCGCTCAATCGGACTTTTGTCTGAGTTCTTTTCATTGTGGATATGCATTTCGCCTTGACCAGTCTTCATGGAAAATCCAGCACAAATGAATGCGTGTGTTTGATGGACGCACGCATCCTAACTCAGACAAAAGTGCCGTGCGAGCGGGCCACGGTAGAGCGGGCGGTGGCCATGTCGCGTCCCGCTCGCACGGTTGTCGTGGCCCGCTCGCACGGTATTTCGGACTAACCTATGTTATCGCGGCCCGCTCGCACGAGGATTTCCCATGCCAGCGGGCGACGACAACCGTGCGAGCGGACTGCGACAACCGTGCGAGCGGGACGCGACATGGCCACCGCCCGCTCTACCGGGGCCCGCTCGCAGCCATGTCGCGTCCCGCTCGATCGGACTTTTGCCTGAGAATATAAATTGCCCTATTCACGTTTGCTGCAGACTTGCCGTTCAGCGCAAAGGTTGCAACGTGGTGCACAAGATCTCACTTTTTTTCAATTTTTGAGGCTAGTGTTTTCTACTCAGATTAAAAAGAAGTGAATTTAAAACAGATATCGGTCTCAAAATGAGCACGAGAATATCGTAAAAGTTGAGAGAAGTAATGAAAGGAAGCAAAAAGAGTGTACATAACCTTTCTGTCGCTGTCACCTGGTTTTTTGATCTCCGATTTGTCGATATCACGAGGACTGGGTCGTTCCCCCTGGAGCATCCTCTTATTAACCTACATATTATGATCTGGCATTAGTGTTGAAGTATTTTCGGTTCGTCGTACAATTCTTTAGATCCATCTCCTTCGACCATTTTACCTTGTTGTGACCTGGAAAATATTGTTGAAATATTCACGGATTCTCCAGATCCTAACGCCGCAGTGATTTTCAGGCAAAACCACACCAACTACAGTAGCACGACAGAGTGCAGCGTCAGATCAAAAGCCTAAACATCGACAGAACGTCGCAAAACCGACGCATCGATCGTATCCCGGCCATCATCACCCGTCCTCCTCGAAACATGTTATACGGTTATCAGATATGCATGTGAATCCACTGCAAAGCATAAGAAGAGGGCGGGCCACTAGTGGGTATTGCTTTATTCATTAAAGTTCATCTTTATTGGTTTATTTACATTTGTAGCTGCTCCTGGAGAGGGTATTTCTTTGAAAATGTCTTAATCTAAATTCTTAGATTTCCTATTTTTGCTTTTTTTTTTCAGAACGCCCATCATCGTCGAAAAGCGGCACGGCGACGCCACCGTCGAAGAAGGGCGTGGAGGGAAGTTCCATACGCAGTTCGTCATCATCGTCAACAGGGACTACAAATTCTTCCAAGTTTGCGTATGAGGTGAGCTTCACTGCGTGGGTTGCAGCTGAGGATGTATAAAAGTTTTTGCGCCGAATGAATATAGTACCACTGCCATTCCGAGCTACAGTTTCTCTTTTCGCAGACCAGAACTGCGTAATGGGTGAGTGAACTTGGGTACCCGCAGCCGGCGGCGGCTGGTACTTTAATGCCAGCTCGCGCGCTCCAAGGCAATTGCCAGCGCCGCGGCTGACTTGTGTTGCGCATAGCACTAGCACCGCCCAAATCGTCGCTACCCCGCCCATTCTGCCGCGCGCGTACGCAAACATGGAAGGGGCCCACAAAATAGGCGAAATGAGTTAAAGAGGATATCGTAGAGTAATTCTGATGAAGTGCCGCAGAAGAAATCGGCTTTTACTTGAGTCATGGGTTTTACATTGTGATCATTATAGTTAACTGATTTTGTGTGTAGAAGCTTTTGAGCTTCTGAAAGCGTAATGATTCCAGAAATACCAGTGCGTCAATACTGTTCACTTTAGGAAGAGCAGCCATGGACGTCGAAAATTCTTGAAATTTGCACAATTCGAATCTTTTTTTGGATTTTTTGGACTCCCTCTAAATTATCATGCTTATCTCGCGTACAGTTTGCTTTTGTGTTTTGTCCGTACTCTCGTATCCTTCATGTATATGCGCATTCCCCTAATTATCACACCGATCCCAATTACCAGATTGCATACATAGTCAGTTCGCCGAAAAAAAAAAGAGTAATGGAAATGAAACTTGTGTGTGACCCAGAAATTGATGTATTTCAATTCTTTTGATCCTTTTCATGGGGTTTTCCTCCAGAACTTGAGCGTTCAACATTTTTGACAACTATCCTTTGAGCGTGTGTGTTATTATTCGAATCGACTACTACTCCACGCCAGATGAGGTGTAAGAAATGTCTCGCAGATATGTACTGTGCCTGCAGGCGTACCTCATGGATACAATGCCATTAGATCGCCACTCTATAACCGTTTTGGTAATATTGATTTCATGGAACCAAGAATGCAGTAGTCGAATGGGCTGCAATTCCAAGGCAAAAAACATGTGAAACGTTTTGGTGTTCGTTTAAAATATTCATTTTTCCATTGATAAAATAAGGAGTAGACTCTGTTATTTTTTTCGTTTTGCTCAGAAGTCTAAGTGTAAGTGTGTTTCAAATCCAATTTCAATTCAATGATTTAATTCAGCTATATTCTTAAGAAAAGGCAATATTAATGGAAATAACGTCTTCTTTAGTAGGTCTAAAAAATTTGAAGGATCAGAAGCCGTTGGCAAACTCTAAAGTGTCGCAAGAAAGTTGACTTTAGTCTGCATCGAAATCTTCCTAATTATGGTTCTGATGAAAGTAGAGCACTAGGCAGTTCAGCAACCTTTGCTTAGGCAGATTTATTTTCAGAGAAAAAAGACATCATTCCTCAGCGCGTCAACGCTTTCGAAATTCCTTCGTGAAAACGTTCAAAATAGTGTTGTCCTTCAGAGTCCCTTTATTTAATCCTTTACAGATACAAGTTCTTCGCCAAGTAGCTTTAGGAATAAAAATTACACCACTCCGTATGTACCTTAACTGTGAAAGAAGACGTGGTCATTTAAAGAAGATTAATTACGAATGATGGCGTTACGATGGATGAGGTTGGACGCAGGTTCAGAACTAGGCGGGGTAAGAATGGAGATAGAACGAAAGAACAATGAAAGAATGGAATGGAAAATGTGTTGTTTGCTGATAATATCTTCTCTATTTAAGCCTATTTACTTGTCATATCTGAACTATCACACTATTTACTTGTCATATCTGACCAATCACAATATTATCAGCGCTAATTTCCATTAATCACAAGAGTTTCCGCTTCACGGATCTCTTAGATGCCATTCACACTTCTTCGTCGCAGCGCGAATGCCGCGCGCGGTGGTTGGTTGGGTTGCAGCGGTGGGCGGGGTTAAGAAACTACAGCGCGAGCCGGTGGTAATTTACAGTCGCTTTAGCAGCGAGCACTCGAGCTGGCAGTAATTGACAGTCGCCAGCGGCTGCGGGTACCCAAGTTCCTCCTCCCCTGCGTAATGCGTCGAGTAGACACCTGGCAACACTCCTCCCAGCTGCTGCCGTTCTTCCCCCAATCGCTGCCATCCTTCAGAAACTGCTGGTAAAGCGAAAGCTTGAGTAGCGATCGAGGGGAGAATGGCAGCAACTGGGAGCAGCTGCTGCTAGGGTTTCTACTCGACGCATTACGCCATTCGTACTGCGCTCGTGCTGCACAGTTATCACAGTTAGTATGCGGCTTGCGTAAAAACTATGCTTCTATCGAAAATTTCTGAGCGTGCAATTCTTTTTTCGTTTTTGATCTTGTAGCATTATTCCGCTTCAGCGGAACCAGAGTCTTCAAAAAAAAAATCAAATCCATTTTGTACCCTAACCCCACTTTGCATGGTTATGTAAGATCTTCTAGGACCTAGCACGGAAAGGTTATTTTAGACGATGATCACGAATATCAACATCATTTTGCATGCCACCCCTGTTTCTTCGCCGAAATTTTTCTCAATTTCCTGCAGTATTCTGGCGAAAAGGGAGTTGTTGGGTGAGGAGGGGAGGGGCACCTAACAAAAATTGATAAACCAACCTGCCTTACACGTCCTGACTTGCTAGTTAACACGTCCCGAACACGCTGACTTAGTAGACAAGTCTCTCTTGTAACATGCAACAGTTACCTGAAACGTGAACAAGTCAGAACGAGTAGGACAGGTCAAGTTATCAACCAATATAAAGTGTCCCATCCCAACTCCCTTTTCCCCCTCTATTCCTAGCATAACCTTACAAAAATGAAGTTGAGGTACAAAATAGATGCGCTCGCTAATCATGTTTAGTACTACAAATAACCCCTCCACTCAAAGATCGAGAAGATTCTGTGGGATACTATACACGTAGCATAGTTACCGAAACCCTTTCAAAAATGGGATTACAATGGAAGATGGATATGACATTTGTGTTAGATATGTACCTAAAATAGCTCCCTGTGCGAAGTTCCATCGCAGAAGAATGGGTTTGCCAAAGTGGAATAGTGTCATTTTTAGTAGAGCTTAGTATATATGTAGACAACGATTAATCGTAAGCTGTATTGCAAGCTGTATTTTGTAATTCTTGCGATACACGTTTGTTTGCCCTCGGCATTCAAATATCTGGTCGGAAAAGTTTGTAAGTTATTGCGTGAATGCGTTATACGTTTTGGAAATTTCTGTACTCTGTATCTGTACTTACTTTTTTGAGAAGCCATCTCCTCTCATGGCTTTGGAGAGATTACGAGTGAATGCGCAGCAACCACGCTCAGAAAACTCAGTCGAGGATAAAGTCAAAGGTGAGTATTGGTTTAACACAAGAATTCATATGAAAGCTATACGTTCAATAAAAACCGTGGTGAAATTTTATCACGGAGATTTTGTAGTGCGTTCGGAGGCTCGTGTGTTTCCAAGTTGTTGCCATTTCCACCGGGGCTTCTTTGCTTGCACTCCACTGTAAGGTTTGGGCTGAGGGGGTAATGGTGGGGAATATAGAAATGTACGGATTTGGCATTGCTTATGCACTGTATAAGCATTTTCGTTGTTGTAGTTCTCTACTATTTTATATTAGGTTTGTGAAGATGTGGCAGCTCAAGCAAAAAATTTTGCCTTGGCCTGCAAAGGAAAATGCAAAATAAAAGAGAAAGGATGAAGTTCTCGTTAATTAATCCCATCTGTGGGATGCACCTCGGATTCGACATCATCTGAGAATTGTAGAAGCGTTGAATCCTTATCGAATGTCTTGCGGGGGGGGGGGGGGTGGGATTCGTTGCTCCATTCCATGTCAGCGCTCCTTCCTCGCATGCTCTTCTGACACCGATTTAAAAGACCCTGATGAGATGATCCTCTTGGTAAGCCAAAGGCGTGGTCGAACCATCGACAATTTGCGCCACAGTGCGCCTCTTACCACTGCGCTACACACGCTCCAAGCATACAAAATAAATTTGGTAACTGTGAACAGCATTCGAACTTACGCGACAATGCATGGAATGATAACATCTTGGGATGTACAATTCCCAACTGTATTGTAATCTTTCAAAGATATTCTAGCGCTTTTAATCTGTTTTGTTTCCAAGCTTATTGTTCCAAAGAAACCTATGAACAAAGGCGGATAGAATTTTTCCAAGGTGGCGTCAAAAGGATGGAGTCTTTTTAGGTTTCTTCTTGAAAGAATTCGTGTTCTTTCTTTTCACTGTCTTTGGGGTACTTATCAGTTGATTTAGTTGAAGTTTTTGCTTTACCACTACCTCAGCATTTCATTACACCTGTCATCTTTGCAGATTTGCTCATGAACGCACAAGTTGAACAGCAAAGACTTGCCAAGCAGCTTTCACAGCCACCGGCCACGGTGATTTTTTTTTCTAAAAATTCCCTTTGGAGGTTTTACAGAAGGCTAGCGTTGATGGCTAGGAATTTTTAACTCTCTAGAGATTCGCTTATTACCAGTTGTTCTAGTACTTATCTGCATCAGCGAAATCTAGTCGTGGACCACCTCCACTGCCGGGTTCGCGCCAGCAAGTTGCACGGACACCCGATACGCATTATGCCCCGATCAAGGTTGGTTCTTGAAGCTTATGCAGGTTTTCGATGTAAAGAAGCACAAAATTACGTATCTGCTGAAATACTCTCCAGAACGAAGCCGAAGAGGTAGTTTCCTCTACTACCACTTCCATTGATACTTCTAATTCTGGATTGCGCCCTTTGGCTCCACGTCCATCAACATCGCAGACCACCCGAGATCTGGCGAAAGTAGTTGGACAGGTAGTTTGCTGGTGATGAATAGCTGTCATCTGTTCGCAACTTGAATGATCTTTTAGATTCGCAAGAAAGTCGATGCTGAAGAAAGACGGGGTGGCTCACCGGCGTCGTCGACATCCACAGCGACGCCGCCAATGCAGGCACAGTCGCCTCTGCCGTCAGCAGCTGCTCAACAAAGGTCACATGATATTCTCCTCCTAACCAAGGACGAAATTCCGCTCAAGGAGAGGATAAGTTCGTTAATTTGTAGCGATTTCTCAGGTCTTGAGCCGCCGTGTGAAATATTTTCTATTTTCAGTGACGGTGTATGTTAACTACTCATGTCGTCTTGGACCGTTTCTGGATCCAGCAATGGTTAGTTCCGTTTCCTCGACCTCTTGTTTTAACGTGGTTGTCATATTATTGCGCCAGTAATTCACGGCTTACAAGGCGTAACCGCACGATACTTTTCCCGTTGCTAAGTTCAATTCCATGGCTGTTATTTTGATTTCCACCTCCATTCCTCCAGGCCCAAATTGTTCTAGAACTACATGCCATGACCTTGTTTTACTGAGCACCGTAGCTATGATTTTGATTACTAAGCAGGAAAAGAGCAGGAGTTTATCCCTCACTGAAATTAGAACTCACATTTCCGAGCGGATTTTTCACTTATTTTTCGATTTTTCTTGCGAATTAGTCGTCTTGAAGGTTGCTGGAATACGACGCCAATTTGGACCGTTTGCAACACATCATGCTTTGAGAGAGGCTGTGCAGCAGCTGCTGAATTGCTCCAAGGACGATGGCATTGTGCTGAATCTTGTGCAGCCGGCTGCTGTTACTCAGATATTATCTGTTACCGGTAAGTTTTTGGCAAGTGATAGTGTTTTCAGGGTATCCTCAAGGTAAATCTCAATATTGAGATGATTGTAACAATTTTTCTGAGGAGAAAATTTCATATTTGCTGGGACTGGATTGTGACAGGGAAAATGAGTCCTGCTAATAAATAGTGGTGAAAAAAGAAATCGCGCCAAATACTCAGAAACTTCGAATTGCCTAGTAGCAGTAACTAGTAGGAGGCAGCTTTTTGCTCTTTTGGTGGACTTTTTTTAGTTCAATATTTCCCTCTTATTCCATTTTTATGTGGAACACATATCATGTTATCGCAGCACATGGAAATGGGAATGGTGGCAGCCGTTATGGATAACTAATTCTGAACTATTGTTGGTAGCTCTCAATTATTCAGTAACTTAGTCTAGACATTTGCACTTTCCACGCTGCCTAATGGCGTGTTTCAATGTTAGCTAGTTGTGTGGTAAGAAGTGGAGTTGAGCTACTTCGAAATTCAAGTAATTTCCTGTATTTCAATTTTTTTCAAGAATATGTGCGTCTATGTTCCACTAGTAGTCATGCCAACTGCAACTTATTTGCCTTAGAGGCGTTGTTCACCTTCGGTTTTCTTTCTATATAACTGGAATCGTCAGAAAAGATCAAAATAGCATGTATATTCCCCGGTAATGGTGTCAATGCTTAAACTGTTTTTGCTTTGGAAACTGTATGTATAATAGAGATGTAGCCGATCTATGTATGGGAATAATCGTCGAACATACATCACGTGGGTATTTCGGTCCCTTGGTTTTGCGCCTAAAATCGCCAGCGAGCTCGAATCGAATTTGCACTCTTGAAATTGCATGTGGCCTTTAAATGAGTGCAGCGGCTTTTTTCTGCGGCTGGCTTTTATGCGCGTTCAGCAATACCGCTGCACTATGGCTGCAGAGAACCACCAGCACTGGTTTTTTCTTACTTCGGAAAGTATTTTTGGTGATCGAGCCCTTCAGGAGACGGTTATTGCTTTTTTTTTATGAAGGCCGACAGTGGTAGAATTGTAGGGAACGGGGTGAACTTCTGTTCTTTGGCCCACTTCCCAGGACATTTGCAATTTCAAGGAAATTGCATGCAAGTTCCCCGAAATACGCTAGATCGGAATGAAGAAAAAGTAGAGGTGCTAACGTTTTTTCCTGGAGGGGGCATGTTTTCCACCCGCGGTGTAATGTCCTTTTTGTCCGTCTGGAAATGTATAGGTCGCGTAGTCCCCCTCAGCTTATTGGCGGAATTATGCATGGAAATTCCTTGAATGTTCTTGGAAGTCTGCAAAGGAATGTTAATGTGCACATTTTTTGTTGTTCAAGAGTGATTATGCCAGCAAATGGGAATGGTGCAGAATTTCCTTTCTGCGACCCATAAAAAATAAAAGGCCCAATCAGACGGCGAGTGGATGATTGCTCTAAAAAGTATCGAAAAAAGTTTTCCAACATGGTGGGTGTCAAATGCAGGCAACGCATTTGTTCGAGGATGAGAGGATGGGTGAATCCATTCTTTAATTAAGGCTTTGAAGGCTTGAGCTTATAAGTTCAATCTTGTAATAATTATTCCGCTATTTAAGTGTGGAAAAAGTTAGAGGCACGCTTGTCGCGCTCAGAGTCCCATATTTTGATCTCTCACTCTGTTAGAAAATTCATTTCCGAAGGGATCTCCTTACATTTACTTCTTCTAGAGTAACATGTTCTGAATTTTTTCGCGGGTGCAGTTGCCGTGAAAGGGAGAGATACGGACAGAAATAGCTCTAGAATTACTTTCATTACATACTCCGCGTGATTTTCACATGAATGGGTTGCACTAAAAATATTGTATCTAGGATGGGTAACTATTTAAAGGATCACTTCCAAGTAATTGTTTCCTGAAAACTACCTAGAATGAGAGGGCGGAGGATTATCCCCAATTCTGCAATGTCAGACGCGCTAAAATGGCAGTGGCAATTTCAGTGCATGAAATTGGATCACTGGTGCAGTTGCACTCTTATACGCGGCGTAGTCACGCAAAACCTGTCTATACTTACTTCACTGAGAGAACAGATGGAATTCTGGTGAAACCGTGTGGAACCCTGCTCCAGTTGGCATCTTCTAAAATTTGTCTTTTTTAATGGGATTGAGATATTCATATGGTCTTTGTTAAAATAAGATTCGTTCTATTCCGGAATTCTTCCTTTTGCAGCTCACTGTGGAGGCACCCCCCGATCTCGTTTCATCCCCTGCGTGAAGAGTTCCGCTGACGCGTGGAATTACATTAAGCAACTCTTGAAGAAGGTATTCAGAGGATTTTCGCACGCCTTAACTCGATAATTCTCAAGGACAACATTCTCTCGCTTTTAGATGAAAATCTGTGAGAATTTCTACTCGAGTACCCCAGATCCGTGTACAATCTGTGCACCCGGCAACGATTTAAGCATGGAACAAGGTGAGCGTGATTTCCGATCGTAAACTTGGCATGATATGAGTGGGTTCTTTGTAGTTGTTGCTCTTTCACTGCCAATAAAACAGTGGTCAATCGAGAAAGTAGCTACTGAGCTGCGCAAGCTATTGGGTGAGGCGGTTGTGGCGAAGTTTGTGGAACAGGTGAGTCCCAATCGTTGTAATGAGATTTATTTATGCGAAAACGAGTTTTGAAATTATTCTTCCAGCAAATTGATGGACGCTCATTGGGGCTGTTGACGACCGAGCTACTAATGAGCCACATGGGTCTAGCATTAGGACCAGCTCTGAAAGTGGGTTTCGTTTCTCTAGGTAGTTTTTTTTAAATGTGAAGTTTGCCCTCTTATACCACTCTTAAGTTTTTTGTTAACAAAATGAGATAGTGTAATGAGTTGGTGTAAGTCCATAGCTTGGTTAACGAATCTCTCAAAATTATCTACCATTTCTGGCTAATTCATAATTAGTTTGAATCCATAACTTTGGAAGAACTGCTATTACTGCCTGAACGACATACATTTAGGTGATTGACTTTGTCAGCTCAGTACGGAAAGCTCAGGAGCAGCAGCGATCACGCGCTGCAATGGTGCGCAAGGAGTGATGCGTCTTCTGCAGAGGTTTACACTCGGTGAAGTGCGAGCTACTTCAAATCCCGGTAAATTTGTTGCAAGTTGTATAAAAGTACTGTAAGCTGAGGTTATATGACTGTGAAATTAATGCGGCCTCTACGGTACAGCTGCCATTTTATTTCGAGCCAAGTTATCTCGCAACATGGTGGGATTCGTCAATTATGCTTTTTCATTGAAGTCACTGCAAATTGCGGCATGACAGCTGATATGGCGAAGTTTTTGAATCCGACTGTGTTTACTGATTAGTAATTGTCTGTTAGCCATGAATATGTGTAGTTGTTTTCGTTATTCATTACCTATAAGTGATCGAGCATTCCACGGTGTCAATAGAGCGAGGTTCCACTTTATTCTGAAAGCGTAAAGGTTAGTGCTGTGGTTTATCTCGAATGTGCCTGAACCTCTGAGATTTCATCCGAATTTCTTCCTCATGCGGTTTATCCTACAAGGTTTCTGACGTCAGTACTACCTTCCATTATTTCGTAGTTATTTGTCGTTTACTGAGTTTTTTTCATGATCTACTGATTAGTTAGTTGATTGTTATGTGTATTTATTTTGAGGTTATTCATTCAGTCGTTGTGAGTAGTGTTGCTTCGGATTTGCTAGCATTCGCTCATGCAAACTGAGAAGCAAAGAGGTTTGTTACCAGTTTGGTTAATATAGTATACTGGTAACCTTTAGCGTAAGAAGAGTAGACAATATATTGGTACGCTAAATGCATGCGTTCGAGCAGCAACACTACTCGTGGGGACAATGCTCATATAGTTAGTGTGCATGTTAAGCACAAAAGTCTCCTAGTGTTAAATTTTCCCATGATACAAACATTGTTGGTCTCGTATTCTGCCCGTTGTGTTACATACTTGTTAGTTAGTTCATAGTTTGTTATATTTATTGTAGCGGTTAACTGCTCCAGAGTTACGGTCTTTTTCCTCGTGTTTTGGTATTACGCTTTTTGCGCTAAACCCAGTTCAATACTTATTAGTTATGTACCACTGTCATCTGGTTTTTTTCTCTTCTTTGGATGGTGTACAATGAGGTGACTGGTGAAGAATATAAGTAAATTTTTTTCCATATTTGTTTCAGCTGCTATGAGCAAAGAGTAAAATGCCTCTGTCTCAGGGTCAACCGTGGTGTTGATAAAAATTCGAACCCGAAGCGACCTCTCCATTGTGGACGAGAATAATGCGACCCCCTTCAGAAAATTTAATTTTTTACGTTTTCAATTATTGTAATTCAGCAACTTTCAAAATATCCGGAAGATATTTTTTGAATTCAATCAATTCTCAAAATTAATTTCTCACTTTTCAATTTTATATTTCCATATCTGAATTTCAAGTTTTATCAATGAAACAACCAGTCAGTTGTCGCACACCCACACCAGGGGTGTGCGTTACTAACGTAGCAAATTGACGCGTAACGGCCATTTTTGGCCTAACGTAACGAATTAACGGATTAACGAAATCTGAAATTTTTCTAACGCACAGCCCTGATCCACAATCTTATTATGAGCAACTGGACTGAGGCAGAGGTCGTACTCATGTTCAAACAGGTCCAGGGTTCGATCCCGCTGGAGACAAGTTTTTGCAAAATGAAAAAAAATGCATGTGGAGCAGTCGAACGTCAAGTATCTATTGTATGAACGAAAACAAATTCTCAGGACCTTTTTGTTGAGCTGCGAAGGTCGCGCTTGAGTGATGTTCCTTCACTCAGAATTAGAATCGTACACGTATAGATGTATAGTTATTTGTCACGAATTTAAAAAGGGTTGTCACGTGTCTGGGAAAATGGCTTGAGATATTCTGCTATCAGGAAGATTCGCGCTTTCTGATGCATATCTTTCTATCTTAATAAATTTGATCTTTTAGGGTTAAATTTAGGTGGAAAGCCGTTGGTAAAAAGATGGAAATATTGCCATTTTTACCATTGTTTTACCGTCGGTTTACCAACGGAATAAAGCTCGTCCCAGATAACATTGAAACCTGAAGTTTTACAGGAATATAGAGTTTGGCTTCCTCTTTCAGAACCTTATTTAAGGTTCTGTCAGCTTTCAAATGTACGCTGAAAAAAAGCTATGGAAAAAACCTGATTTTTGGCAAGTTCAAGAATATGGTGTCAATCTGAAGCGGATAACTTCGTAATTAATTTATATGAGGAAACAACTTCAACGCATTAGAATACAGGAAGATTTGCTCCTTCTTATGCATAGGGTCCTTCTTTACAGGACCTTCTGATTTTGTCAGTCATTGAGTGTCGACATACCTCAAAGTTAACAAATTTCGCGGTAATGTCTTATGCAGGTCTTATAGCTATAAAAAATTTCCTGTGAACGAGAAGCCGTGAGATTTTGCACCCTCTCATGGGGTTCTGGTAATCGTCCCCATAGCTTTGGAGCACCACGAGATCTGCAGAGATCCTAGGACACCATCCACGGAATTGCATTTTGAACTGCATATTTACTGGACCCCAGGAGTCGATTTACAGCCAAATTAAACGCCAAAGCTTGAGAAGAAAGTGTTTACCGAGGATTGGTCATGATACTAAAAGAAAAAAAAAACATGTTGAAGGGTTTGCAAAACTAGCATCCTCGTGAGGAATCGAATTTGGAGCTCGGTGACGAAAAACGAACTTCCCTGCCTTGCTGTTATCATACTATCCTCTTTAGACGAGCCCCCCCCCCGGCTCCCCCCGAGGCGACCTCCTTTGGTAAATTACCATCGTCAGCTTGACCCTGCTTTGTCTACTCGAATCGTATAATCCTAGTCAAAAAGAGGGATTTTATGTGCGGTTTCATAGGCCGTAGAATCGCGGAGGGATCTTTTCGACCCTCTTGCTTGGGCCATACTCCTACCGCATCTCTCTTCAGGTCCCGTCGCGATCCTGCAGCCACGGAAGCCGCCTTTTTAAGAAGGACTGCTTACTTCTTACAAGTGTTAGCTTTACAAGCTTAAATATTGGTAGTTCCATAGTTTTGAGTAGCAAGAGACGAGCTGTTTCACTGCGAAATTTCTCTACAAATTTCTTTTTGCGCTTTTTGCCATGTCTATACATGTTTTTAGGACAACAGATGAACCCTTTATATAATAAAGTATTGAAATAAATCACCTGTCACAGCTGTTCGCGTGCTAGGAAGCGACACGAGAAAACCCTCCTAGTGCGCTGTCATGCAATGTGAGTCTCGGCTCGGTTGCCACATGATGCCACAGTTTTTTCATGGCGTATCACAGCAGAATCTCGCTAAATGACGTGGCAACGTTGACGGCACAAAAACCGCGTATTTATCCACGTCACGTCGCTTTCTGCTGCGATATCGCATCACATCGTTTTCCGTGACAGCAGTACTCTTAAGCTGCATTTATAGTGCATCGGAGTCCGACGAATAACAAAAGATACGTATTGATCCTCGTCGGAAGAAGGATAATAAGGATGAGGATAGCTTCCGTTATCCGACGACCGAATCGACTCCGATGCTCTATAACTTCAGCTTTAATCGTCGTGTAAGCATGTGCGCTGCCAGAATGCCCCGAGGTCCCGCCTTAGAATCGTTTTCTGTGACTTTCAGTTGAAAAGAATCTCCAGGAGTTCCTGGTCACAATAGTATATGTAAATCCATGCAAGCTTCGAAAACCCCCTTTTTGAGCACAATATTTCGAGGAGCTAGTGGGCGAAGCCAGGGCGTGACTACGGGGTTTCCACATTATATACCCCTGTGCAGGTCACAAATGAAGTGCACTTCCTCTCCTATTAGGACATGGATGATGAGAAATTCTCACGACGAGTACAAATTTCCCCAGGAGGTGCACTCCCGGGAGCGCATTGTTCAGAAATCTCGTCCTTTCACCTTGATCCAGCCCACAACCTCCTCAGCAGTTGGGGCTCAAGAGCGGTTTCTTCGGCAGTTTTGTACAGAATCACGCACATAAACGTGATTAGCTCCTGGAAATTCTTTCCATATGTCATTCTCGAAAACCATTCTGTTTCGGGATGGTGCCTTTAGAAGCAGTGTCCCATTTTTCTTTTATTGAGGTGTTAGAGATGTTAGAATCTGCTAAACTTTTTTGCTGACAAGGGTGGTCGCAGAAATCTCCACTGGTCCTGAAAATCGCTCTAAGGGCATAATTAACTACGGACCACGTAAGCACATTTTATTTTTATTTATTTATTACGCTGTTTAAGACTGATGTTACAGAACAATGATGCAGCAACGCTAATAATTAAACAATAATTCTCAGGATACTTCGGTATTTCAATAGATGAAAATGGTTGAAACATGGACGAAGCTGTGAAGTGTCTTAGTCCGAGTTAAGTATAGTCGCTGTTGCCATACGTTTGAAGGATAAGATGCAGGAACAGTTACAACTCTAACAACAACTAGCCTTACCCCACTTAAGGTATCTCAGGCCTCATACAGTGTTATGGGCCATATAAATGGTAGATCAAATAGATCAGATGTTTCCTTAGTTGCCCGAGAATGCCGCACTTTTGACGTATATCCCTGAAAAGTGCGAAATAATCCCACACTTTTCACGTGTATCCCTGAGAAGTCCGAAACAACCGCAAGCTCCCATTGGATGCCAAGATTTAAGATTTACATAATTTCTTGTAGCTATTTGTCATCTCTTGGTAATTTTCTAGATCTTCCTTTTACGTGAAAATTTTCGTCAGACGCAGTGGAGGACGACCATAAAGGCAGTGTCCAGACACAAATTTCGATACTTCATTTCTGTCATCCTGTTACTCTACTCGACGAGCAGATTGCAACTGTGTAGGTTTTACCCGCAGAAACCTTGAAATATATGGTTTTTAGGAGGTTGAAAGTTACGATATGGACGAGTTGTCCGGTGCAAAATGAAATGGATGCGATAAGGCTTTTCGAACTCTCAAACTTTTGGACAAACCAGCTAAATATTGCTATAGATGATCCCAAGGGAAATCTTCTTGATTGCTTTTTGCTTTTTTTCCATTAGTATTCCTACTAGTGAACATTTTTTTCCGAAATTTGGCGCGAAATTCTGGATTGATGCTGATTAAAACCTGTCAAATTTAACAATGCATGTTCAACAAGTTAGCACATGTAGGTGTGAGTTCCATCCGCAGCATAACAGAATAGAGAGGGACCAGACTGTTAGACAGTAAAACATGTCTTTACAGTCTTAGGCATGACTTAACATGTTTTCACGAAATCTCCGAAGAGGCGGAGCGGGCACAGGACCGGCTTTGGGTACCAGTAGTGAAGATTCTGCCTGGACACTGCCTTTAAGATTACTCTCGGGAAACCGTGCGAGTTTCATTTTCGGCAAAGCGCACCCCTGCTACCAAATTGATTCCAGGTGAGAGCAGGTGCTACGAGTTCCGTTTTTGGTACTTTAGCGGTGAACAGATTATTTACTTGTTTAGTCGTCGTAAGCATCAACATGTTTGAACTCTTTCATGCTTCTCCGTACATAATACAGCTGTTAGGTAAAGCGTACGGTGATTAAGTTGTATCCTCAATTAAAAAAGGACGCCCTCAGCATCGTCAGACTAAAAATTTCTGAGGACTTTAGACGCAGCTTTTTTCTCCGGAACAAATTGTTCCTCAGACAATGAGATAATCCACTCAATTACTGGCCGTTTTAAACGATAAATTTTTTTGTTGGATGACGCCGTCGGCTCTTCTATGGCTCACAACTAATTCCATTGGAAGCGGAAATGTCTGCTTTAATTAAATCGAGTAGTATTAGAGAAGAGAGCCGCTAATTAAATGATTGGCGCTAATTAACACCAGATAATGGTGTCGCCTGGCATGTGTGCGTGCATGTGTCCGTGCTAATTAGAACACATTAGTATGCGGAAATTCACATTACTGCTTCATTTCCGAGTGATCGTGGGAATTTCGCACAGCACTTGCTGATTACGTGCTGCTGTTCAGCTGTTTCAGAACCATAAACCATACACCATACATACAGACAACTGCTTCACCTTTCACATCTATTACTTCCTTTTTTTGTTTCTTCCTATCCTTTATTTTTTTCGAAATTTTGCTGTAATTCGCCATAATCAGGCTTGTAATACAATTATCTTATAATTTACTATTTATTTGATACCGCAATTCGGAAGAAAAAAAAACAATGAAGAAAAAACATCAGTGGCGAAACGCAAAGAAAATGATGATGATTTTAGGGCATGTGACTCATCTCTCAAAAATAACAAGAGGGGACTCCAAAGAGGGCGTGGGAATGATACAACCATCAGTGACAAATACAAGATGAGAAAACAATTGATCAATAATAATAAACAAGAAGATTTTCACACAGACAAAATGACAACATTTTTAATGCGACAGTATGAGCTTCATAGGTAGTGAGGAAGAATGGTACGGGGAGAACAGCAGCGTGAAAAAAAAGCGCGCTGTTGTACGCTGTTGGAGGAAGTTAGGGGTTAGGGGGGCGGAGATGGCCCTACATGAGGAGGACTGAAAAAATAATACAACAATCTTTTTTTTTTGCTTGCAAACATTGCAATACCAGTCGAGATTAGCTGTTACGAGATGACGATGTACGACAACAATTTGTGAATGGGACGGGCGGGGCGGGGGTAGGGGCGAGGTCGAGTACCACACTCTGCTGAACAACAGCACAAACCGGGACCAATATAATAGAACAGACATATAGAGCGACTCTCTGAGATAATATTCAGCGCATTTATAGCGATGAAAGAACAACGCATGATGATAACTGACTACTGTACAAACCATTTGGTTGCATGGAGGGGAGGGATGATGGGGATGAAAGAGAAATTGAGAGAGAGAGAGAGACAGGAACAGTGCAACGTGCGGAATCGATGACACAGAAGCGGAGGAGCGCTGGAGAAAGGATATCATGGACATGCTGACATGTGAAACAATGTCAGTGAAAACATAGACGATGACCCCTACAGCAAAACCCATTCGAACAACGATGACAGTGGAAAAGCAGAGATGAAAAATGATGAAATTTCAGATACAAAAAATAAAAACAACAAGTAGGAAGAGAGGATGATGACGAGGAAAGGACAGCGATGACGGCGAGGATGAACGGAGGAAGATTGCAAACAACCCGTGACAACCCGCAGGGCATAGGAGGGATGAGAAGGGTGGGATGACTTTTTGAATGAGTATAGTGAAGGGGTAAAATTACTTGTGGTACGTTAGGCAGTGAGTGGCGATATGAACTATGACCGTTTCGGTGCTCTGGCCAGTAAATGGGGTGGAATTAGCTGCATTTGGACAACTTCAACATGGTTGATGCGTACTATTCGAGCTAAATATGCTGCGATTGTAAATGCCAGTACACCAAAAGATACCACGAAAAGTCGCGGCAGTACCTCAACTACTTAGCTAGTTAGGTCACCTACAATCAAACTACTTGCCATAGTCACTCGCCAGCTCGCTACCCAACGAACCACTGTCTAATACACAATCCAACTACCGACCATTCGGAATGACATCGGTTCCGTCACGTTTCATCTGGCTCAACTGCTGCAAACCTGCCGCAAACGGCTTGCCGTACGGTGTAGCAGCGCCGAGTCCTTGCAACCCGAGCAACGCCGGGTTGAACAGCGATGACTGCGACGTTGGCGCCGCGCCCATGGACGCATGTTGGGCGGCAGCAAGGCCAGCAAGTCCAGGCGGAAGTCCGGCGGCGCCAGCAAAACCAGGCGGCAACCGTTGTTGTTGCTGTTGTTGTTGTTGCTGCTGTTGTTGTTGTTGTGCTGCAGCGGCTGCAGCAGCTGCCTGTTGAGCACTCAACAACGCCTCGATGCCACCACGTCCAGCAGCCGCCGCTGATGACTGGCTGTACAACCGGAGCAGAGCTTCTCGAGGATCAACAGCACCAGTCTGCTGCTGTTGTGCTGCTTGAGCTTGAGCAGCTTGTTGTTGCTGTGCTTGAGCTTGGGCCTGTGCGAGCAACAGACTTTGTTGCTGTTGTTGTTGTTGCTGCTGTTCCATATGAGCACGATAGATGCCGAGATCGAGTTGAGATGGTTGACCTGGTGTCGCTTGAGCAGAGTGCGGTTGAACCACAGCTGCTGCTAGCGCTGCCCGTGCAGGATCAAGTTGTTGCAGCTGAAATTCACGGAGTGAATTTGTGGATCTTCTTGCCGAGTCGAGCAGTGCACCTACCATTTGAAGCTGCAAAAGTTGAGCCGGATTCAGGAGCATATGGCCGGTAGCACCGCTGAGTCCAGGGGGAAGGTTAGAGGCGGACTGACTTCGAGCCAGTTGAGCAGCCTAGAATGAAGCATGGTTGAAGTGGACTGATGCTAGGTTTATAATAAACGAAAAAAAAACAAAAAAAAAAGAAAAGAAAACAAGCTAGCAAATCCTACCTGTTGCTGTTGCAACTGTGCTTGTTGCTGTTGTTGCGCTTGCAATTCTCGCTGCTCCCGTTCTCGCTGTGCTTGAGCGGCAGCTGCGGCAGCGACCGCGGCCTGTTGTTGTTGTTGCTGTTGTTGTTGCAACTGTTGTTGTTGTTGCAGGAGCTGTTGCTGGTGTTGTTGCTGCATTTGTTGCATCAACGCTTGCAACATCGCCTGTTGTGCCGCGGCAGCGTCACTCGTGCCATTCGTCAGGGATCCGGCTGCTGGCGCAGGAGCCGCTAAGGACAGACCGGCAGGGCCAAGGGACGCTAAACCAGGTGGTAACCCAAGTCCAGCTGGTTGTTGTGGTGTCCGTGGCATAGCCGAAGGTGGCCGTTGCGGGGTCATCTGAGGCTGGGGCGGTTTTGGTGTCGCACTGAAATTGTGGAAATTTGAAATTCTGGATAAATCCTATGCGTTTGAAGCAAGTTGTGACTGTAACACTCACGCAGCTACTCGCCGAGCTTCTTGCAGCGCTGACAACATCTGTGGATTATTCGACAACGCCAACGTTTGCAGAGCTTGGGGAGGCAGACCAGCTAACGACGGGAATCTGAAAAAAGAAAAAACGTTGCTTGGATATACGAATATACGACCTATCACATAAATTTTCGTCGACATATGCCACATTAACTTCTGAATGACGTCCGTCACTCGTTTTATGATGGCCCATTGTATGATTTATAAACCACTCACTCACTATGTGTACCCACCCACCTACGCTCGACTTCTTTGTTTGACATATACTTGCTACTGTTTACCGATCTCGTGTGGTGGCGGAACAAACGGCGGCTCGCAACATCGAAAGACTTTGTAAATATTTGCACTCTAATCTATCCTTTCTAACCTCTTCAAATACTTCAAAGAAGTGGATCAACGCGTCCATCTCCGGCTTGGCCTTTCCTACCATGTTATAAAACCCACTACACGTCCCGTAATCAGATAGCAGATTGTAAATTGACACTGGAGCCAAAACGCCTTATAGGACGCACACAAACTTGTAATTTAATCCGTAAGGGGATCGCTTTCCATTAAAGGACAAGGGAATATTCCGCATTCTGACGCAGCGAAACCGCCTTAGACGGTTTCCATCACGGGATTGATGAGAATAATCAGGGCTTAATCACTTACAGACTAGCTGAAAAGCCCACAAAGTCAGCTATACAGCAATTTATACAAGATGCATGCGTTTGATGTGCGTGCGTCAACATGATGGGGCCCAGTCGCGACTCTGACGCAGCTCAGACGCAAGCGTTTGCGGCTTCGCGGAAAGCGCACTCTTTTCATTGTCTATGTACATGCAGCGTTGATCGGTTTTCACAGAAAATGATTTTCAAATGGATGCGTGCGTTTGACGCGCTATTGACGCACGAACCTAAGTAGTACAAATCGCCTTTATGTCGGAAATTGTCGTGAGCAAGAATCAAGAAGAATATCCCGCAATGAGAAGAAAAACCTCGAGTTATATGGTAATTTATACTAGCTGCATGCGTAACTCGCGCGTCAGAGGCGCGCATTTGTTTGCGTGGGATTTTTCATGAAGACCGCTCAATGATACATGTAATTCCTCAATGAAAATGACGCGCTACCCCCCCCCCCCCCCTCGAGGCCGTGAACGCGTTCGCCTGAGCTGCATCAGCGGTGCGACTGACCCTATTCTTCATCACATAGACGCACGCGCGTCAAACGCATGCATCTACTATAAACTGCCCTATAGCTAAGCTAAGCTTTTTACCTTGTTTTTAAGTGATGTAGCCCTGATTATTCCTATCAGTTTTGTGACAGAACCCGTGACAGATGCATGCGCGTCAAACGCATGCACCTGGTATAAAATGTCCATGAATTATTATTTTTGTACAAGACAAATCTGCACGTGTATGCTCGGAAAAAGATGTAAATTCCTTCCTAACCATGAACTAGTTCAATATGAAATAAAAAAGAAAAAAATGAGGAATCAGAACTAACCCAGTGGGGGCTGCAGACGACGTCGACGGCAAGCAGTGTGGCGGTTGTGGAGCAGCGCCTCGTGCTGCCATTGCCGCATGTTGCATAGCGATCTGTGCAGCAGCCGATGTGGCGTCAGCCGTGACGGAAGACGTCGCCTGCGACGTGCTGGCGACAGCGGCCACAGACGGCGGAGCAGCAGCGGCGACACGAGCACGTTGTTCAGCGGCAGCGGCGGCGACAGCGATTTGCTTGTCCTTTTGCTGTTGTGACTGTCGGTAAGCGGCAATGTCATGCGCGATCTTCACATGCATTCCACACCATCGTCCAGGTTTCTGGAATGGAAACACTCGACTACATCCTAGTAACGTAATATTTCACCTACGCAGTTATAAGCTATTACAGTAGTCCTATTACTAGGATCCCCCCAGATCCTGCTATAATATTATAATCATGCAGCGATAAAGCGATGCCATAAATAATTATATGTTGGTCTGCACGCAATCACATCCAGGGCGGAAATTTCGAGGATAACAGCCTCAATACTACCTCCTCCTGAATGTAGGAGGTAGTATTGGTGCGAGCAGCGTTTAATGGGCTGAAATAGCGGCAGGTGCTAGTCGTTGATAAGGAATGCTTTGTAGCTGCAGGCAGCGCACGCATTAATAATTCGCCGTTCATTTAACATGCGCACTCATGTGGATTATGCATGAGTCGTTATGCATGAGCAAGTGGCGTAGCCGACTACTGCAAATGACGCACACACACAGACACACACACATCCGCCTATGGAAAAACAAGTCCAAATTGGAAAACACATAAAAAATAGCTGAAAACTGCTGAATAACTTACCCTAGGTGCTAATGACGGCGGCGGTTGCGGGACAATCGGCCGTCCCAGAAGTGCAGCACCAGCCAATTGTGGTCCGAGTGCAGCGTTTGCCGGGAACGGTAGGGATGCAGCGCTTGGTGCCAATCCTGTTGGCGGCAGCACTGGGTTTCCACTTGCCGCTGCAGCAGCCAGGGCGGCTTGCTGCAGTTGAAGAGCTTGTTGTTGATGTTGTTGCTGCTGCTGAAATGTACTAACATTTCCACTGGATAGAAAAACTCTGAGAAATGTCTGGCAAAATGCCAACGAGCGACTGTTTTACTGTCAACGACGACGTGTTTTGCAGTTTGTAAATGCAAAAGACACAGGGGCGTATGGATAAAATGCCGCAAGACATTTGCTTCCCTTTCTTGTACTGGATGCTCAAATGGGAAAAGTACAAACTCGTGGTAACTTTACTGCTTAACAGAATCTGCTCCAAATGTCACCAGTCACCACTCAAAGCCCTCGAACGTCGCCACCATTACGTAGACGACGTGTGAGACGATTTGTTTGTTGGTCAATACTGACGGACGTTCGTGTCAGAGTGTGTAAACACGGGCACGATGAAATAACCACCAGCACCACCATCACCACAGCGCCATTGCTTTGCCAACATTTACGACATCGATATATTCATCGATGACATGCAAATCAAATGCTTGGTTCCGTCACAACACGTGAATATGTACGATTTCGTAGTCGTGCCCAAAATAGACACCGTCTACGCTTGTTGTTCAAAACATCCTACACTCTGTATGTGTTCATTGAACATGGAAACTTCCATGAATACTTCCAGGTGAGCAGAAGAGCCTGAGCTTGGATGCATCATTAAGACGACCCAGGGTAAACTTGTGGACGTCCGTATTAACGATGGACAAATCTGCGGTGTATTAACACATTCACCCTGGGTAATCTCAATGATGCTCGCGGCCCCTGGAATGGGCACATTAAAAAACCATGAAGAAACCCACACAAGATGTTTACCCCTCGATTCCAGGGGCCGCGTTATTAAGATTACCCAAGGCAAACGTGTTATCACCACAAGTTTACCCGTCGTTGATACGGGCGTCAACACGTTTACCCCGGGTATTCTCAATGTCTTCAGGCCCACTCAGGAAACCTAGAAACCGTGTATTGCATGAGATTGAAAGATGCAAATCTCAGGATTAAAAGATATGTGCTCGTGCAAAACACGTTTTCTAAAATCATTAGTTCTATACCAGCAATGGTCAAATCCATGCAAAACCTATGCATATCCATGCAGAACCCATGCGTTTGAAAATCCGATGCAAATTCAATGCAGAACACACGAAAAAAATCAGGACTTTCTCAATTCCATGTAGGCATAGGCAACCTTTGCATAGGCATGCGTAGGTTTTGCATGGATTTGATCATTGCTGGTATAGAGCTATTGATTAAAAAAAAACGTGTTCTGAGCATGCATGTCTCAATCATGGGGATTGCATCTTTCAATCTCACACAAAACGCGGTTTTTAGGTTTCTTGAGCAGCATATATGTATCTTGCAATATAATCAAACCATGCGCTCCACAAAAAATCCGTGATGTTTGTTTCCTTGTTCTCAAGTGGTGGTGTCACATTATTTGTTCTTCATCTTATAGTTGTGTTGAAGTGCACTATTGTAAAGTCATATGGTGGCGCTGTTCATCTGACTGTTAAACAAGCACGACATTTTTTCCACTCTTTTTGTATTGTTCAATAATGTTTTGTTCAATGTATCGTCAAACAAATACAGCATTGTTCATTGTTTGAATAAAAGTTTTACGAAAACTTCCAATTATTGACACAACAGCTTTCAAGTATGCAATTCGGCCTGCATTGTAAAAGCTCGGGAAGTAGTGTGGTCGACGAAGTCTCGTTTGTTAGTTTGGAAACATTTTTGACAGTTTTAACAAGGAAATTTTGCGAAAAAGGATACGAGTATGACACGTGCGAATATGACTGCGACTGCTCTGAGGTCCCATGCATCATTACCCAGGGTAAACGGGTTGACACCTCACAAGCTCATGGTTGACATGGGCGCCAGCACGTATACCCCGGGTAATCTCATCCAGGCTCTGACCTGCAGGTGTGGGTAGGGCTCGCTCTTGTAAGCAGTGACTTTCTTTCTTGTAAGCAGTGACTTTCTGATGGTATCCGGAATGCCTTTGTTGTGTTTAGCTGTACATTTTGCAGAACGCATCCCGAAACATGCACTACTTGTAAATTCGCCGAACAAGCCGATTTTTAACGTTCGTTGACTGTGCAAAAATGTTTTCAAACTCCCTCATGTGACTCGTTTTCCATTCGTGGCCAGAGAGGGCGCTCTTTAGAGCTGCTTCCTCCCCACCTCAGCTCCTCATCTGATTACTCCACTAATCCCTCAGCTCAGCAGCTCGGCCCGTCTCTGCGCTCGTTCCACTTCCCTCATGGGGTTATGTCTGCAGCAGTCATCCGCTCACTCCCTCATTGCGTTGAGTGCCCCCCTCAGCCGCCTCCTCAATGAGGCCAAATACATGACGCACATACACAATTCTAGTGCGTGTTATTCTGCGGTCGAGTATCGCCAGTGAAAGGCCTCGACGTGCAGTGTCTAGCAAGACAGCGACATAAAAAATTCTCGTCTTGTGCATGAACGCTGCAAAAAGGCGACCTTTTGTAGGAAAATATTTGTGGAGACGAAAGTGAAGGAAGATAAGAAGACGAGACAAAGATACCACGTCGCAACGACTTTTTCCAGGGAAGAATTCCACATCATTGTGGGTGTCAACAAAGGCAGTTGCTGAATTCCTGGGTATACAACCATGACAATAGTGAATTTGCAAAATACAGAATTTCTTTCAGAGGAGCCAAGGGGTTACCTCACATACTACAAGTTTAAGGTCATCAACCCTCACTTGTTACCCCACTTCTTGCAGAAAGTGCTGCAGAAATCACCCCTTGGACACGGAAACTTCCCTCTCCATGTGTCCTTGCGGAAGACGAAAGTCCAACCAACCACCCCGTCGTTCTCGTGTGTGCGGTTCGCGTCTGCGTCTCTGCACATGTCAGATGACCACGTCAAAAACGCGCGGCCGCAATCAAACCGGCTTATCGCTCGCATCAGCTGGCGGCTGCTGCTGCCGCTGCGCTGCTGCGAATCGACGTCATCGCCGAGTAGCGACAAAGATCACTCGACGAGTATCGATAGTGAGTCGCATGCAACTCACTTACGGGCTATACATCCAGAATTACTGCATGAGGAGCCGTAGGAACATAGAATGTGCTGCTTTCAAGCCAGCTGTATTGAACAAGCCTTCAAATTAATTCCTACAGCAGATCCAAAGCTCCTGGTGCAAGCCCCTGCATCCGCTATGACAGTTTTTGCTGTGTAATTTAGCAAAGCCATGCGGGTGCCGGTCCCCGGCAGGAGCACTTGGAATAAAATAGCAGGCAGGGCAATGAGCACAGGCCCCGCTGCAGCCAGCCAGCCAGCCAGCCATCCAGGCACAGCAGCTCATTCGTGCGTCTACGGCCGATTGCATTTGCATGGAAAATGAACACAGCCTCGCCATAAACAACCTATTCGTCATGCACGCACACACCCACAAACACATTCACCCCCCCGCAAACGGCACCTCATAGAAAGACGATGAGATATGGATGGCTGGGTGGTCAGGCTGGGTAAATCTTTGGTTTTTCGTTGGGTTAGCGAAGATTTGGGTTACTTCAAAGGTTCTTCAGGACAATACCTGCATTGTGACAAAAGGAACATGGGACAGAATGCGATTTGCTCATTTCAGCATCCAATCAAAGGACACAGCACGAATCCACGTGCATCAGTGTGCACAAATATAAGGCATGGCGATGCCATAGTCACAGCATTGTTCAGTTCTGTGTGGAAGAGGTCCCCATCCGGGTGATTTGATCAGAAAAATTGAAAACTCTGGATGGGGCTCTTACGTGGATGATTGTCCTAGGGAATTTTCCGAAAATATTTAAAAATCAGGTACTTCCAAATGCAAGAAGTCGTCTCGGATTTTGAGGATTCCCGTGATTCCTGAGGTATTCCCGTGCACACCTGGAATACTGGTATTTCTCTGTATTCCGAAGAAAAAACCCCACTTGCCCTGCTTGTGTCAGCACAAACAATTCCCCATAATTCACCCTTGAGACCTTCACATCTCTTCAAATGACATCAGCCTCCTCATAACTGTCACTGCGCTCACATCTCATCGATCTTTTTTGCGGATTCTATTCTGCAGACCTTCGTGCATGTGAAAAACGCCCCGTCGGCCTCGTCTCCTCTCCCATTCCCCCTCTGGGAAATTCCTTTATTATGCGAACGTCTCGTATGGCATCACAAGTCCGCTTGAAAAACGGCTTGTAATGAGCAGTCTCATTGCGTGCGTTCGGCGGCATTCATGTGCGGAGAGGGCGATAAGATAACCGCCGCTCTGCAATCGAATCGAAACGTTCGCTCGTCTAACCCCCCCCCCCCCCCCCCCACCCCCCACATTCAGTACGTACTAGAACAGAATCACGTACGAAGAAAGCTGGCCGAGAGCGAAATAATCGTTGCCCACCTAATGCGATCGCGAATCGCCTTAGCAAACCTCGGAGACGGAGATTAATCACATCAAGCGACACGATTAGCATCGTCAGTTAGATGCGACTCTAATCCGATGAGGCATAGCCAAACGGAGAAGTTGCATAGAACACTCGTCGCTGTCGCGTCGTGCAACACACACGTCCCCCCCCCCTTATGCGCCTATTTCGGGCGCAATCCTCAAGCGACCAGCGCCGTTGAAACGTGACACGGTCTCACTTTTCCAGCGCGAAAAGTGCAAACGACCGCCCTCGGCTTGGCGCACTAGAAAAACCGCACGAACTCGATCCGCTAGAAACGCGGAACGAACGACGGAAACAATTCCAGCCGTACAAAAAACAAGACGCTCACACTGGAAAACTGGCCATTCAATCAGCCAGCGAGTCGCGGCGGCCCAAACACCACTAGCTTTGCACATCCGTTCAGCATCTGGATTTTGCGCTTTCTCTCGGCTCGCAACATAAAAAACCACTCGTGAATAGGTGAATGAGGCATCCTCGACCTTTATGGATGAAAGCCTAAGCTGTGGACTTTGACGACTGGTTTTTACGAGGGAAAAAAAAACGCAGTAGCTACGTAAACAATGACGAGAGAAATGGGAGAAGTGCGATGAACAAAAATCACGGATATCGCACTTTTCCTTCCATTTGCAGGTGGAGAAAGTGACATTTCTATTCAATCAAACTGCTAATTCGTTGAGAGCAAAGCAATACCGTGATTTTAAAGCGCTTTGACAGTGCTCGACTTCCCATTTTTGTTTCCGGCATTATTACAACGCAGAAATTAGTTTAAGACAAGTCGAGTCTTCAAATAATTCCTGTAATGAAGCGACCAAAGCTACCGCAATTGTTCGAGGCTCTGCATCAAAAATGCATAAAAAATGCGTCAAAACTGCTCTAAAACTTTGCACATAGAGCTGATATGCTGCTCCAAAATAATTTATGCTCGAATCAACACGGGATTCAAGATTTCTAGAAGATTAAACAGCTCCAGCATCCTCCTAAAGCTGTTTCAAGAAAGATTTGATAGTCTCTCGGAAGACTTCTATAAATTATCCATTCAACAGATATATCCCAAGTTCTCTGTGTCCTGATCTTCGCATGATTCAAAGGAAAAAAGCCAAAAATGGAGAGTTTCCACAAAAATGTTCTGCCAACATTAATATGACAGAATAATTATAAAAATGTGCAACAGTAAATAAAGGAAAAAAGAAAACTAACTAAGAAAAGTTTTAAAAAATCGATAAGCAGATGTCTAAGCAGTAATTATCTACGAACTACCAGTTTACTCATAGCAGAGAAAAATGGCAGGTGGGATTGAAATTGTGGAAGAACTGACTTATAGTCCTACCCTTCACATTTACACACATCTCATCCGATTATACTCACATTTCAGTGTATCGAAATGCTTTTCCGCAATGAATGCCCACTGGGTAAACGTCAATTTCTGCGCAATGTGTGTACTCACACACACATGCAAATATTATTGCAGCACACGTCGTTGTCGTCAAGTAAACATGAACGACCGGTCGCTGAATCCCGGAACACACACAAACGGGTGCACGGTAGCAATTTAAAGAACAGTTCCAGGATTGCACGACAAATCGCAGCAGAAAAAAAGCGGAAGAGAAAAACACCAACACAAAAACACAAAATTTTCTGGAACTATCCCACTGACCTGTTGTTGTTGCTGTTGTTGTTGCTGTTGTTGTTGTTGCAACATATGTAGCAACGGAATTGTTGCGCCTGTATTCGTTGACAGAAATGGATTTCCGGCAGCAGCAGCTGCTGACAAACTGGCCGCTAGTTGTGGATTGTGCAATAACCGTAGCGTATCGACACCAAGTTGTTGTCCAGCGGCCAACTGATGTGACAGCAGTCCTGCCTGGGTCAGAAGCGATGTCGACGAGGTGTTCACAAACAATGACGACGCCGGATTGTTGCCAACACCGCCGGACGGCGTCACAGAAGAGGCTCGATGACCCGGATCGGATGGGTGCGTGGCTGAAATTCGGCACTTCAATGGATGTGATTGCCACAGAGCAGGTGTTGGAAGTTTTATGGAGCGATGGAATGAACTCAGAGATTAAATGACACCCCCACACTGGTGACACATGTCGAAATTTAAAAATTCTCATCCGGTTTATCGGATTTATCGTTATTTGGGACATGAACTTCGTTATAACCAAGTTCAACAGCAAGCGAATGAATGAATGAATGATACAGCGCCGGTTTCGATCAATCCTCAGGAAAAAAGGCAATTGTTCGAAAATTTCTATTAACGCTCAATTCAATTCAATTATTTTTGAAGTTACATCGTTCAGAAAATCAAGCTCCACTGACCTTTTCTCATGCATCGAATTATTACTTTATTCATTATATTATCACCGCTTTTATTCAAATCCAATGCGACTTTTTTTCTATTTCGCCGACAAATTACAACAGTACTGTCGCAGCTTACTAACTAAAAAACACCGGAAATATCTTCACATTCAAGTGCCATTTAGCCAATAACTCACGAAAAAACATGCGCCCTACATCTCAACCTTTCTTTGTATTTTAATTGCCGACTGCACAACCCACCAATTAATATGGAACAGGTTTGTTCATGTTCAATTTTCATTCGCACATATCCGGTTTTGCAGAAATTCATCCAATTTCTGCAAAACCTGCAAAATGGCCCATATTTCCATTTTTTCGCGTGTCTTCATCTTGCAATGTTCATAAACGAGCACTAAATTGCTCCTCTAATCCTCGCCGCTGATCCTCATTATAGGAACCCGTCAAGGATTAGTCGCTAATTAGTTGGGATGTTTCCACTGCACCCCATTACACGGATTGTTACAAATTAGCATATATGCTGGGTATGGCTAATCCGTGTGACACACTATGCCCCGTCGGCTCAATCCTCTCGACCCTCTCTATCCCTCGCTCTCTCGGCTCGCTGCCCTAATCCCACATCAAAAGCCGCATTACACATACACACGCCTGATGATCATCTGAACGCAATGAATACACCCCTATTACAGCGCGCAATGCGGCTGCGGATGCCACTCGATCCTCGTTGAGTGACATCAGGAAGTGAACGCGCAGCACAGCCGACGCGCCCCCATCGGACAGAGTTCGGATTCTCGCAAAAACGCAGACCTGCTGCTCTCAGTAAACAGCTGTGGATCAGCAAATTCACTGGAACAGGGTAAGAAACCGTCAGGAAACAGCAAAAAAAAACCCACCTACTATTAGAATTATCCAGAAGTTTTGTACCCAACTTTACACTTTTCCAAGCAATTATAACTACTATTATTCGTGGATGGAACCTGGTCTACCAATGTTTATAGTTGAGAAGTAGTAGCACATTTTACCACATTCTACTGCCAAAGAATTTCAATTCAGGACCAAGAAATCCTGGATCAAAAATAAATGTTCATGGGAGACTTCAGGATCAACCTAATAATATCACATCTCACAGTTTGCATGAGATTGAAAGGTGCAAGTCCCACGAGACATGCGTGTTCGTGCGAAACACGGCTTTTTAAAATCTATAGTTTTACATCAGCAATGGTCAAATCCATGCAAAACCCATGGATATCCATGAAGAACCCATGCCTCTCCAAATCCGACACAAATTCGATGTAGAACTCACGATTTTCTCAATCCCATGCACGATTTCTGCACGGAAATGCACGGGTTTTGCATGGATTTCACCATTGCTTGTATAAAACTACTGAATAAAAGAAGCGTGTTTTGCAAGAGCACGCATGTCTAAATCGTGGAATTTGCATCTTTCTATCTTTTGGAAGACGTGGTTCGCAGGCTTCCCGAGTAGAAGTAAATATTGAACAAATTAAAAAAAAAAGACTGCGAAGCATCATGCCACAACCGATATATTCTAACTGTACACAACTATTTTTGATAAAATTACATGTTTCAATCAACTGCAGGACACGTTTCCGGATCAGTAGGGGTTTCTATTAGCAGAGCGATGTTTTGCCTCTCAGGATATAATCTCTGCTCACCATCTCTAAATATGAAAGCATCCCCCACTCCCGCATTCCGTGCCACTCATACTAAGTGCTCTCACACGCACGCAATCTCGACCGCATCTCTGCGATCTTCGGTCCAACCACTAGAGAAATCCAGCTAAAATCCTCATCATGCGTCTATATGAGTAGTTGTTATCGAGCAATCCTATCTCATCTATTTTTCATCCCTAACCGACGTAACGAGAGGTAATCATAAGAAGCCATAATCCACAAGCCGATCCATAAACAAGCAAGAAACCCCAGATTGCAGCAGGTGACTCAAAGATACATAGAGTGATAACGACATCGATTCTGATGCGGTCATCGTTATCAGTTGAGGGAGAAAAACACGAGACCAAAAACAGACAGCAAACAGAGCGGTTTTTCTTTTCCGCAGGATTCTTCTAGGAAATTGATTGTCACAATATCGTGCAGATTACAGAAAAAAAGCACGATAATGTTATCAAACATTCAGCAACAGAGCATAAATTGTCTAAGAACATAAATTCCTTAGCAAAAAGACGCTATTAATTTCATCGGACATTTCTGACATTCAAGATAACGTTTTTTTTTTACCCTAACCAACAAAAAGTAAATCGAATGCCATTTCAATAATCTGGGACATAGTTGTGCTTCGTTGATTGGCTATGTAGAGTAAGCAAATTTGCAAAGCAGATTCCAAATTACTTATAAAGAACAAATCTGACTCGTTAGTTGAGCTATGGGAACGACTTGACTTGACTTTGATCACTTCTTTTTCTAGCCAAGCAGAAAACAGAAATATCTTACTAGTACAAGAACTGGTACTCCAGACAGCAAATAGAACAAGAACAAATCACGATTTTTGCTTTCTCTCCCCATTTCCCAATGTTTCTGACACCCTCCCCTCCCACCGAGATCAGAGATTTCGGACTAAACCAAGGGATGATACAACTAACCACGCTGCTAATGGATAATCAGGATTAGCTTAGATCGTACTAAGCACGGCATAAGCAATGTTAGCTGCTTATCTCTTATGTGGCTGTCGTTGGCTCAAGCAGCTAAACAATGACGTTATAATAATCTTCAAAATGAACTTCTCAGCTATGTTCGAGAATCTCAGGATAATCCCTTTCTATTCCAAAAATTATCAAAACACCTCCTCAGAACCGCTCTTCCCTGTTTTCTTCCTGTTTTCTGCTATGACTCATTCCATCAGGACGCACCCATCGCACTGTGCCGTCTGTTCATCACATAGCTTGACCATTTTTCCAAATGCCACTCATTCGCAGCCGTCGCAGTATGAGCGCCGTCTTTTGTTGTAATAAACATTACAACACTAGAAGAACATGTAAGAAAGATGATACTACGAGGAAGACAGACCGGCAAGCAGTAGACGGGCGGACAGCGGAGGAAAAAAACCAAGCCATTATCTATCAAGGCCGTAGATTCATATGTTAGCAGAAATTTCGTTCTTACGAATTCTTCAGTCAAACGAACAGACAAAGATGAACCAGTATCCCGCAAAAAAAGGTTAACATTGGTGGTGGAAGTAGTAACTAGGGCACTGTTCACCTCTCCACATAGTACTACTTGTTGCAGTGAAAAAAAATCAAAATGGCAAAGTAAATTGGGGCTACCCAAAACCTACGGAGATTTGTGCTGCGAAAAGTCAGAAAATGTTGCTACTAATTCGCAAGCTCGGGATGAAAGGATTCCTTGAGATTACCCAGGGTAAACGTGTCAAGACCGCCTAAATTTACCCACCGTTAACATTGACGTCAACACCTCTACCTTGGGTAATCTCAATGAGGCATCTGGGCTCTGGGAAATCTTTTAATAGACATGAAACATCAAGCCGCTACACTTCAACTCCACCTTATCTTACTACATGGTAATCTACATGTTTACTACTCTTTTTAGCTTTACCTACCTACGCGTCTAAGGCTGCTGGGGTAGAAATATACCGTGAAAAATTAAATGTCCTGCTGTCAGAAGATGAAATCTTCGTGAATACAGGAGAGACCCAGGTAATCAAAGCGCATAGTGAATTTAATTGGTAAACTTAGAACGGAACAAGCAATAATTCAGGATTTTATGGAACACTGGGCCACTGGGCTCTTTTAGTTATGGTGGAGCACAGGTGAAAAGCGTCAGGATTGACACTTCGGTGATTTAACTGGTCGACTAAACCACTAAACCTTTCTCGGGGCCATAAAAGTACGTAACTCCCCCCCCCCCTCCCCTACCCCCTCCCCCAACCAGTTTCTAACCTTACAAACACTCACGAGAAACTTCTCGACGTCGTATATTTACACTGCATCTGCAGACTCTATTAATCTTTAAGCAAAAAACTCCATATGCCAGCTCTCCCAGGCTCATCTTACAGACTAATACATCACCGAGAGATTCGCTGGCTGCACTAAGCGCTGCTATTCATCAACCACTAATCCACTGCATTTAAAAGGCCAACGAGGCTGGTTGCCTAGTCATCATCCATCCATCCATTTCTCAATTATCTTTACGTGAACGTTACATTCAGAGCACACTGCCCTGCTGATAAATGAATACCAATACCAGTTCGTGTTACTGATAACACATTTCCACGTATCATATCAGTCACCCGGGCAAAAACGTCGCTCCCGAAACTGAACAATGCTCTGATCAGCAGAAAAACGCGCCCGAATACACTCCAGAAATAGCAACATCCATAATAAGATAACGATGATGGAACGAAAACAACATTGCTCACGTCCAGCAGAACAGAATGCCACATAAATGCACTATTCATGGGAGAATAATTTCTGTGTGGAATATTCAAACGATTTTTGCGCCATTTCAGGAGTTTTTCGTCAGGATGAAAGATGCAACAAAGTCACGTCATGCTTGCAGAGTAGTTTCTTCCTTGATATTACTCTCTGTGAAATATTACATCGAAAGGCCACCAGTGGATGCTGCGTTACTCATAAAACGAAAAAACACCTCCATAAAACCTCCAAGTTTAAACACAGATAATCACGTACTGACAGTGAGAGAAAAGAAGCAACGGAGAGAAAAAAAGAAAGGAAAACTCGGTTCCAGTGCTTGGAAAAAGTCGTTTCTGATTGTCTACTTCTCTGACGCTTTTCTAAGCAGCGGAACGCAGCAGAAAACCACAAAAAACTCACATTCTGCCGACGTCGTGTGCGGCTTCGAATCCGCCGATAGCGGTGTTCTCGGCGTTTGGTGTGCAGCTCCTGGTGGCGTGACAACTCCCATTGAGAGCCCTGGGGTACACGTTGCAGACGAGTCGGATTTGGCAATGCCAATGATACCATTTCTGGAAAAATAATAGTACTAAACTTCTGATGATGGTAGAGTCAATGGTAATGATAAAAGCAAAATTGTGGAGTGGAGTACTTCCGAGAAAAATTTCCATTTTGAGGAACAATTTCACATTTCAGGGGAGTTCCTGTATTAGTTAAATTTTTTGGATGAATTACCTTGTTTAGTAGATGCTCTTGAAAAGAGAAAAACGCTCAGAGAAATTGTTTTCTTTGCAGTGACGACTCTGATTCGAACCAGGGCCGGGACGCAGCATCGAAGTTACCCAGGGCAAATGTATTAGCACCACTTACCCATCGTTAAGAAGGGCGTAACACGCTTACCCTAGATAATCTTAGTGATGCATCCAGGCCCAGATGAGGAACATTCAAATTGAACAAATAAACTGTGTCAAAAACACAGTAGTTCCATTGCAACATGAGCCTCCTATCGGGAAAACGATAAATTATATATTTCTAACCACAACTTCTACGAAATCAATACGTCGGCCAGATTGTTTATCCCTCTCCTAGCCGCAGCGCTCGTTTATCAGCGCTTTCAGCGTCGCATCCTGATGATCGGATATTCGACGTATCGGTTTTTCATATCAATTCTCCGTAAAACTTGATATCAACACTAGAATCACCAGGCGAACAAAAAGAAAACTAACAGAACGGGTTTGTTCCCATTCATTATTATTTCCTTCACAATCGCTGCAGTTCTAGGGGCCGACTTTGCTTATTTTTAGGACTTGATCCAGAAATCCAGATTGTAAACCCCTAACAAAACCTGCTGTGTGAACCCTTTCAAATAGCACTCGTCCAGCACGTAAAGACACAGTCCCCTTAAACTTTCTAATGCGCATTTGCCCGTCCTAGAACATCGGCACTCTGATGATGTGCGAAAATACGCCGCGCTCGCGGGCGGGTGACTAGCCGCACGCCAATTCGTTCGTCAACAAACCCGCAAATGTGTCTTCCCGCTAAGAGGGCAAAGATCAGCCGCAGCGCTTCATCGTTTAAAGCACATGACGCAATCGGCAGCAGTAGGGGTACCGCCGCTCTAACCACACACGCCACGCACATACCTCGCCGCCGGTTGTTCGTTGTGTAAAAAAGCGTCGGACGCTGTTGAAAACCTTGAAAACAAAACAGTTGGCCACGTGCCAACGACCAACCGCAGCAGCTGATCACCAGCCCGCGGCTGATCGCCAAAACAAGCGCACATTCCACCCGGTTCCCCGCCCGCTGTAATTCGCTTCAAGCTGATTAGAAATGTATTGACTGAACTTCACAATTTGCTAATTAACATGCAGACGGTTTTAGGAGTAGAAAATTGTTTCTGCGAAAAGAAACGGCTAGAAAATGAATACAATTTTCTGCGAATATGTACACCCCGTCCCCAAACAAATCTAATTGCGCTTTTTGTAGTCGCAAATTGCATTACGAAAATCGAATTCGTATTCCAATTCGTCGACACGGTTAAAGCATCAAAAACCTCAAGAATTAGGAATCTAAGGCTTTCTCAGAAGGAATTTTCAGTTGCTATCTCTACAATCATTATTGGCTAATCTCCTTTACGTTCAAGGTGCTAGAGGGACATCCCGAGAATCTCCTTCAAATTAAGAACGGCTCCCCACTCCCTAGCCATTCACTCCTCAAGGCCAAGCTATGTCCAGTTCCCCAGCAAGTCCCTCATGACCACTCTTCAATCCGCCCCCTCCACCATCCAGGCGTCCCTGACTGGAAAATGACGCGTTGCGCGCTTAGCATGACCACGAGAGAAAGCGGGTTTCATGCGCGCTCAGAGGCACATAAAAAACAAGGCCATACGTCGGGTGCGCGGCCTCTTTTCGCGCTCCGTCATTGTGCAATTAGGGGGATAGTGTTGCGGCGGCGGTGGCGGGCGACCCGTGGTCGTACGGAAGTGAAAGTATGCGCGCGCGCGTCAGGGTCACTCACTCACTGCTCGGTCACAATCTAGCCAAAATCGATGATCAAAATGCGAACAAAACCTTGAGATCAACAGAAATATACTGATAAATACAAAATCATATAATGATAGTGAACGAGAAAATCCCTCAGAAACCCACCGAAACGCTGTCGGATCCGGCTCGATTCTCGAAGTCTTCAACGGCGCTGGTGATGGCGTTTGGCTGGCGGCACGTTTTAGTGGCGCGGCGCCACCGTCCGCCAATGCGCCAGGACTTTTCATCTTGCGGCCGCGTGAGGCCTTTGCTAGTTTCTGAAATCGACACAACGATAACGATCACCATCATACATTGCTTGACGAGGCGTGAAGAAAAAACGTCGTGCTGCAGCCTGCTGCAGACGACGACGACGAAGAAAACGATGGACGACTTTCTAATGGAGACAGAGGCAGGCGAAGCGCAGCAGTGAGAGAGGGAGAGATTAGGCACGAAATGAGAGAAAAACGCTACTGGACGCGGACAACTTGATGGAAAGATGGTTCTACGAGATTAGGCGTTGCGTCCGATAGGCTTTTTTCTTTGCTGAACCGAAGCGCAACGCACACAAACTAAAACAGCATCAGCAGCTGTCGACAACAACGGAACAGAAATTCTGAACAGTTCAACAGGTCAGACGACTTCTCAATTTTTTCTCAGTGTGTCCTTGAGAACTGAAACTGATTTACGGACTTGTCCTTGATCGTCTATTAACGCTGCAACAACATACGCTAGAAACCACGAGAAAACTGGAACTCAGGACAACAGGGAGTCGTCATTAGTCGTCCTTCGTCCCTTAAACCCTTAACAGCCTCTCATCAATCAACACAACATCAAAGATCACAACTCCGGATAAATCATTTGAACGTCTGCACTATAAACAATAGCGCATTCCCAGAAAAGCTTGAGATTAGATTTCACGACTTCACGGATAAGAGGACTTGGAAAGTGCTGCGATTCTCAGTAGTAACTTAGTTTACACATCACAAATCGCTTTACAAATAGGGACAACATGGGACGACGTTCGGCCTTCTTGTAGAAGAGCAACAAATTTAGCGAATGAATCTTCAGCGAATCCACAAAACCTAGTCCAGAATCGAAAATGGAAAAACAAAGAAATTTCTATATCGCTCTATCATACACGCTGGGAAAGCCAGATTCGCACAAAGAAAGAAAAAAAACCAACATTTTCGCGAATTCCAATTTCCAAAGAGCTGCAAAAGACTCGACAGAGAATATTCCTAGCTTTCGCTTGAGTAACTGTCTTTAACCAGCCAATCAGGAGGGAAACACCCTTTTAAGAGCACAATCCCTCCAGTAAACAAGGCAATACCGATAACATGGCTGCAGCACACACAGACCTATGATTACGAGCAAACATCCAAACCACTGGATGTCCCTCCGCTCCTCCCCTCCTACCTAGGTAATTAAACCGCCCTGCACCACGTCAGCCAGCAAAACAGCTACGGAAAAACACGTCCAGCGCGACTCAATAGCACGTACAAAGAAACGCACATCAAGTACAGGCGATGTGACAGCAGATAGATCGCACGCACGCGGGCGACCGGGCGGCAACCATCAATCCTTCGGGCATTTTTCAAAAACCACTCGAAACGAAGGACACTTAGTACACAAACACACACAAAACAGCATAGAAAATGTGAAGGCCACTTCACAATGAATCGAGTGCGTGCGCGTTTTTCACTCGATCGCCAGCAGACGACTTGCCACGCAATAAAACGACGCGATATATGAACGGCGGGGCACCGCTTGACAGCATCTCCCGCCGCCGAAAAACGACAGAAAATCGTTGAAAAAACGCCGTTGCTTAGTGAGAGAGAAACGTTAAGATGAACGAAACGAGATGTACTATGACGGCCATAACAAGGCCATCACTCCTACGGATGGTTCGTATGTCAAATGTCATCGCTTTAACTATGTGGCATTTGTACTAAAAGGAAAGCATAAGTACCTTGACTACAACTCATTTCTCGATATGTCACATTCATTGAGAATATGTACAACAAACAGATGAAAGTAAATGGAATCGAAATGGCGTTTCCCTAATCGAATACCCTTTATAATAATTGCAGCATGGTATTATGCATGATTGTTATGCAAATTCAAGGCAAATAAAAAATCTAATAGAACGTGGGCTGAATAGTCGCCCAGTTCATGCGGATCACAGGCTTGCTCGCCATGGAACGTCGAAAAGAATCCCGGCAGACCAAAAATATACTGGATGTTCATGGGAAAAATTATCCACAAAGAAAATGTTAGCGTGTCTTCATCAAAAAAAAAAGTTACCGGATCTCAGGAAGTGGTATGAGGGTTGGAGAAATTTCAAAGGCTCTAATAACATGCCAAATCACACCCTGTTCATCTGAGGCTGTCAACTCGAGCATTTTACCCCTGAAGTTTCCTCAAAAATAAAACCGTTGATGTTCCGGAAAAGCATTTAGCAGCTAGCATGAAAGAGAATTCATGTAATGTACAGCGGATTCCGAACAGAACTACATTCCCCTTTATTAAACCAGACAATTGAAAACTGTATGGTAGCACCAATGTGAAAAAAAAGCTGTTTTCCTCATTTAAACAGCTGCGCCAAAACAAAAAAAAAACTTTTTTGACTGAAATAGTGCCACCAAAACATCTCTGGCCTACATCTGGCATAAATCAGACAATTACTGGATTTCAGTTTCTATTCGGTCAAAAAGGAAAAAAAAACAAAAACAATTGGTCCCTCTCACAGCTAATCATGCAAGTAACATATACTGACTTCTGTCACAACCTCATAGACCTCGTTAGATCCCCTGGGAAAAGGAAGTGCGTACGTGCACCTACACAATGGCGCATGGACCCTTCGGAAAAGCAAACGATCACTTCTTCGTTCCGCGTCAGAGAACGCACACACAACACTGTGCATGGTTTTAAAGTGAACGTCATCTTCATCACAAAAATAGTGACATGATAGAGGGCAAGAAAAAAAAGAAAATGACTCTTTGGAAAGATCCCGACGTGTGACCACTGTGTAACAATCCAGAGAAGAATCTGCTGTTCGTTCCGCTCTGCTTGCGCGTTGTACGACAGTGTAAAGGACACGGGCTTTCAAAAAATTTCCGCCGCCAGATTGACGACGGCAATAAAATGGGGAACAAAAATGAAGCGATGGCGCAAAATTATATGGGGACAGGAAAAGGACTGCAGGAATTGCATAAAGCAGATTATGCAGAAAAACTGAAAAGGTCAAAAGAGCAAGCCGGAGTGGGAAAAAACTCTCGTGCAGTCACAAAACTATGCCAATTGCATCCACTTTAGAGGAGCAATAAAAACCCAGGGAAGCAAAAGGCAGTTTTGCATCCACATGCAAATGCAGTTTCAGCCCACCCTAATCGAAAAATTCTCTAGGGGAGTACGGTAAACTACCGTTTCACTAGCGCATCTGCAGGAAAACAAAGAATGTAAGGAGTGCATTGGTTTTCAGAATAAATGGCATTCCATAGGTCAGGCCGATTGGACAGTAATTTAGTCCACATTAGTAGACCATTAGACCAGAATCGAAGCAAAATAACTGAGCAGATTGAAATTTTCTTGTCCAGACTTCTACAAAGCCTTGAGGGTCACTCATCCTTGATCATCCACGATTCTAGCAAGTAACGAAGCAATTTTCAGCTTTGCCGATTCTAACCGTACGATATAAGATGTAATAATTAAAAAGACTTCAGTCGAAGCTATGATAAGAGAACATTAAACTGAAATGCAGTGGAAGCGAGAAGCTAGAAACTAGTAAGTAACCAAAACACTAAAGCAAAACCGGCAAAATAACTGTAAGACTAGTTCGCGGAAAAATTTCCAGCAATATTACAACGTGAAGTCTTGCACACAAACTCCACTTTAAATTCAATGTTCAAAGTATCTGCGACCACCTAGGGAAAAAAAGTTGTTGGGTACCGTGACAGAAACACTAAAAAAGAAGTTGGTAAACTGTAGAGTAAGCCCATTGCCCACTGCAGCGGAAACGGCTAAACGTCCTCGACAACAGCACGTACAGAATTAAAGGAAGGGGCGTGAGAAAGGCCGGCTGGTGGGACGGACGGCCGGGCGGGCGGCGGAGGAGATGAAACGAGAGCGAGAGTGCGACCGATTACGACAGCCCGTCGCCGCGAGCGTCGAGGATGCCAGAGCACGCTAGAGATCCCCGATCACGTTGGAGACGCAGGCATGTGGACAAAAATCCGAAACAATTATTCACCATCCGTAATTATCCAGCACACAGAGACCGACCGCAACGACGAGCAGTCTGCGCGCGTGTGTGTGTATGCGCACAGAACGTAAGGGGCGGATGAGGGCAAACAGACAACGAGGAGAAGAACGAGAGGATGTGGCCGAAAAACGCGTCAGTAAACATTTGCCATGTCCGCAATCGCGGAACTTACAAATACAAATACGCCGAGCGGTGAATGCGGATCAGTCGCGTACGATAAGAGCAAAAGAAGTCGGCCGAAGAAAGTCAGGAGTCAGGAGACGACAGAACAGGCGCTATCGACATGAATACACGGGGCGATAAGGTGTGAATAAAACATAATAGCGCAGAGCACTACGCGCACAGCTTGCACATCTACCTGGAATCTGTTGCTCATGCGCACATAAACACCCCCTAATCCAGGAAAGCCCTTCGCGCATGAATCGAACCGGTTAATAAGCCGATTTAACCCTAATTCTCCCGGATTAGCGGTTCATAAAACGTAGTGCTTAGTGGGGGATTTCGAAATACAATTCATGACCCGCGAACCTACTGTGACGGTTCGGATTAACATAAGCGAATATTTCGAGCAAATAAGTTGAGCCGAAACCTATTTTAACTAAATAGTAGCAGGCCAAACTAGTTAGTAACACGTGATGGGTATAACAGTTTCATAAGCCGAAATCAATCCACATGTTCGAAGCCGAAATATGGCGAACTTGGTAAGCAAAAAAAACTGCTGAAGACCGACAAAGATCATGGACCATGAGCCGGAAGGGTTACCTAACGCTCCATCAGTAAGAGGACATATCTAGGACCAAAACCAATCACTCTGAGAAAGGTGATCCCACCCTCACCCCAAAAAAGGATCAGTCAGCTTTTATTCAGAACCATAGCGATTTAAATGGAAAAATCCAGCTAGTACAGAATCGTCCAATACCCATTGGGCAATGAAATCCATTAAATCCAATCAATGCCAGCAAACAGTGCTGGATTCGTTGCAGTCTATCCAAACACGTGTCTGGCCCGTATTCTGTAAAGAGCAGAGTACAATCAGGACAAAACAGTCACAACACATTCTTTGTCCTAGAACTAGTCACGCCAGCCAGCCGCGCCATTGGCTGTTCAATGCGGCAAATTCGTGAATAATTGAGGAATGCGTTAGTGTGCTGTATGCACATGCAAACGCTGTCCGGTGCACACATTTCTGCGAAAAACAGCGGAGACGCAGACAACGAGACAGCGATGATGCTGGGAAAGTCGAGCGGGCGGGCACACACGCACACAAATAAGCGCTATCAGCGCCTATACACACGCAACACACGTCCAGTTATCACCGTTGTCCCATCATGTCTCATCATAAAGATATCGAGGGAAGAGAACGGACGAGCGGCCTGCGGACAACGTCCTTGGGACTGTGATGGACTGGAATAGCCGCGTCCCACGACGCAGTGCATCATCTTTGCGTATCTCACGCTATGTACGATGCACAAGGACACAACGCAACGCAGATCAACACGAACAGACAAACAAACAGCAACACACACAGGCACGCACTTGAAATGACTCTAACGTCCCATGTGTGCTGCCGAGCTGATCGCTTCTGCAAACACAAACACAAGGAAAAGGAAACTCGTCCAGAAAAAAAGCTTGTTTGAGAGAATATAAGCAAAATAAGAACGATTGCAACCCGGTGCCGTATCAGTCATGAAGAGTGCGACAATGATACCACTACCACTACCGCCCATCTCTCGCCACACACACACACAAAAGATAAGGGGCTACGAAACCAGTTCTTTCGCTGAACGTCTGCCACTCTCTCCTCATCCTTCTCTCTCCTGTATCACGTAGACGCAAAGGCGTGAATACACGACGTCGTATCGCAATATACGCATCAATGCGTTGCGCAACTTGCGCGCACGCAAGAAAGTCGATTTCATCTTACGATACGGCGGCGGTGGCGGAGCGCGTATGCGACGACGCACGAATCGAAATTAATCGAATGATGCCGGAAGTAAAACTCATGTAGTCAATGGCTACCGTGCTCAAACAAAGCCTTCTCACATTTTAGCAGAGCTGTTTAGACAGCGATAGGAAATGACATCACATGTGAATGAACCGAAGAAAAACCGGATTAAATGAGAACACAATCTCACGGACAAAAACCACCTGGAAGCATATCCTCGGGGGAGCTGTGACGAAAAGCAATTACCGCAAAGGACAGCGCCCCCAAATGCAGCGCCTCGTCGGCTCTGGGCTGCAGAGCTAAGAGCAATGCTGTGAGGCCAGAAAGGCAGCCAGCGCTGTAAAAGGCCATTAATCGTGACAATTGGCGAACGGATGGTGAGGCAGAAGGTGTGCCCTTGTGGATGAGTGAGTTTCGTGTTCAAGAATCAGGGACGGGCTAATGTGGTTGAAACTTGTATGTGATTTGAGGCACTAGCAAGTTGAAAACCACAAAAAAACCCACTATTAAGGATGGACCCGCAACTACTAACGTACTCATCGCCAATCCTTGAATGCAAGACAGGAGAAGCCCTCAAAAGCCTCCATCCCTTAACGATTCAGCTGCTTAGATACTAGATATCGGAAAAATTCACAAACACTTCCATGTGAAATCCGGCCAGTAACGCAGCCTTTATTATCAATATAAAATCTGCTCGATGGACTTTTCTATGATTCTGGAAAAAGGAGATCAAAATAACCTGGACAACCCCTTTGAAGTAACAAATAGCCAAGCAACAAGAATTTTCAATGTCTGGTTGTTCATCTTCGCTCATTAATCCTGAATTTCGAGATCAAGCCGGGCATCAATTTTTTCTGGTCTTCAAGCTGCAACAGGAAAGCAGCTGAGTTAATTTAATTCTTTTTTACCTACTAGATGAAGCCGATAAAATCAAATTGAATTCGAAAGCGGCAGCGGCAATGAATGGGCGAGCGGAGGGATGAGTGACGTAATGGCGTTGAAGTCGTCAAATCCTTCGCGAACTCCCAAATTATGGGAATTTACCGGATTATAGGAATTTCCCCAGAAAAATGATAAATAGCAGGAAAAGCCAGCCTAGCGGGTACGCAAATTCCTAGACATAATTTCTGGATCTGGCACACCACTCTAATGCAAAAATTCATAAACACAAAAAAGCTGCCTGCCTATATAAAAATAAATAATTTTACAGCTGATGAGCGTCACCCGACATTCGCCCATGAAACGTGGAGTTATTACAGCTAATAAATAGGCTAGGATTGATTTCCAGCTGGGAGCTGAATACAAGTACAATACAATTGATTGTAAAGTACAACACAGACAAATTCTTTCATAACGCTTATTGATTCCATTATGGGCTATTTGTAGTTCGATTATGTCTACTGTTCAGTGGTGGATTTGCTGTAAACACTGCGACACTAAGTATACAATCCGATGTACTCTCATTTCGCGGATAATCTCAACAAGCGAGCGATGAAAATCAGCTGATCCACGGGATTTTGGGTTGATTCGGCTCGAACACAGATTTTTTGGGACTACATTCTCCTATTTTATGTTCGCAAAAGGGCTGTGAACCAGATGATTGTTGGTGGGGTTCCAATCCAATCACCATTCGCCATTCAGGGACATTTCTTGCTTCCAGGATCATCGATTCAGTGAGATAAAGCCCCTCTCGTGATTCCGTGCACGTCGACCACAATGTCCATACTTCCTACGTCACCGTGGCTACGCACTAATCAAGAGGTCAGAAGGAACTGGAGGAATGACAGAATAGCCTTCTTTGCAGTCCAGGGAATAGGACGGCTGTGGGGTAAACAGCATAGGTCAGCGATCAGTTCGTTGCCGTCAGACTTACTCATTCATGTTCTGTTAATAACATTCACTGCACAGCATTCTCGAGCAAAGGCCAAACTGCTTCTCTGCGCTGGCTGTCGCCGTCCATTTAATTGCCAGCGTCGCGAAATTAGTGCTGGCTGCTGAGTGAAGAGCGTGTCTCATATTGGTGGAATGCGACAGCTCTCCGCCAATAGAAAATGTGTCAGTGCCAGCTAATTTCGCAGCCTGGTGATGAACTTTTTTCGATAAGCCATTGCAGCTCGCCTCATTTTGCTGCTAGAATCGATAAATTGAAGAGCGCAAATGACAGTGACTGATACGGGCGGAGAGCGGAGAAGCAGGACAACCAGCACATATATCCGTCCATCGAAGAACAGGATTAGCTGCGCTCTATCATAGTGTGTGTGTGTGGTGTTGGTGAGGAGAGCGCTGGTGATCGATAGACCACCTACCTCGCATTTATTGATTTCACACCTCATCTACAGGCGCCCTCCTAATATGTAGGTGGAGCTGAGCTGGTTATTGGGGTACTGTCAGTGTGTAATGTGACGACTGACTGGGTACGTGTGTTTACACAACATTAATAGAGGAAAAGTCAATAAGGCGGTAAGATGGTGTGCAAATATTAGCACAGAACACACACACTCATATACACGTCATCATATCAAAGAAGGCAACAAGGAACTGCGCCCGACGACTCACTGGCAAGTGGCCAATTTCGGCCAAAATCGAAAACACCCGCGTCAGGGACAGCTCTGCACGGGACGCGCGCGCAATAATCATCGCCGACGATGTCGCTCGCTGCTGCGGCCGCGGTGGCGCACTCACTCGTTCAAGCAACCAAAGATCGTCACGGGGGGCGGGGTTGGACGCACGGGGGGCGGCGCTCGGCCGTGCGGACACAGCCCTTTGAAAAAACGCGCCCCATGCGCGCCAGACGGGTGGTGCGCACGAGAAAAAACGACGCGACAACGATGTGCCGCGAACGGACGCGGGTGCAGCGATACCACCACCAGCGAGCGACGCCTGCTGCTTTCCCGACCGCCAAGAGCTCGTCCGCTCGCTCGCTCGTCAGTGCAGCGCGTCCCTTCCCCTTTACACAGCAGCCCGTACATACCTCAAGTATAGATGGTGGAACGCAAAACACACACGCACGCACGCAAAACTGCACAAACAACACAACGAAAAAAAAAGTCCGAGCGGCCGACAGGTTAATGTGGAGGAGTGATGTGTTGCACGTTGTGATGCGAACGAAATGTTTTGCACCGCACAAAGAAGGCACAGTGTAAAGGACGGTCATTTCAGGGAATTGTTGTGCACGTTTTGAAGGATCGCGGAACTAACTACGCGGTAAAATGTCTCAGAAATAAGTGATTAATCGATGATGTCTATCTAATCATCTCATAAAAAAGTACGAAGTAGAACAAAGCACATTTGTTCAGGGCCATTGTAATGATTTTATGCCTTGAAACTAGTTCTAATTTCGCGCTGTGATATTTCAATTAGACTCGCTGCTAGTGTCCTCCGAATATCAGCGTCAGAAATCTGAAAGCCTGCCCTTTGCAATTCAAACCTCCAATAAATTTAGGGAAAAAAACAAGCACCACGTGCATTTCCCTATCGAAAACTTACACTATTCACAAGTAGCAAAAACATATTATATATGTGGAAAAGAATCCATGCAATATTGCGTGTCAAAATCATTAAAATTACTGGCTGCAGACGCATGTGACTCTCACATGTGCCTATAGAATCTCAGAAATGATAGAGATAAGAAGCTCAAAGCAGTTATGGCGAAAGTAGAGTGATATTCCAGTAACATGCTGGAAATCTTATACGGCAGAATGTAGCAAGTCTTTAGAAATATTCCAATTAAAATGGAAGAAATTGGAACGGCGACGGTGGCGCAGACTCAGTCAAAGTGAGATATTAGTAAAATATTCAGGGACTGTTTTAAAAAGGCAGAATTTTCGTTAAGCAACTGGTAAAGCTCCTGTATTAGAAAAGGTGGCCTATAGCGCATAAAATCTATGTTTTCAAACAGAAAAAAACCATGGAAAGGTAAGGTGAACAGAATTTCGAAAAGGGCAGGTAAAATCCAGAAATCTGGGCACCATTCCACCTTTAATCTTCTTGTGCAACGTATTCAACACAATAGAAAACTAAAATCCAAAAAATCGCGCATGTTCTGCGGAGCGCTGAAGCACAAAAACGCGACAGTTGAAATTCAAATTTTCGCGTGTAGCCATCCGGCAAAGAGAAAGACGCGACACTGGAACTGAAGAAATGGGAGAGCCGGCCGCGTCGACACACAGCGGAGCGCCGCGGTAGCGAAAGTCTTTCAGGATGCTTGAATGACGACGAGCAACGACGCATATAGATGGATGGCTGGATGGATGGATGGGGTGCCTGACGGGTGAATGGATAGATGGATGGGGCTGGCTTACTGGGCGGCGGTCGCGTTCTGGCGGATGGGTACACGTGGACCCGGTCTGGGTGCCTTTTGCTATGATCCACGGAAATAGCAGCACATGTCACTATCGATCGGATCCTTTTTTCACAAGGAAAGGTATGTAGAGAGGGCACGCTGTACAGGAGAAGAGTAGTGGAGGGGAGTTCCCACTATTTCCACTAACAAAACCTCTGTTCACATTGGTGGAGACCACTGAAAAGTGGCATTGCATCCCAGTGTTTTCCCAAATTTCACACGTTTCGAAAACTATAATCTCGCGGGAACAGCCTAGCTCAGTAGATCTCAAACCAAAGAAGTTAGCAACAAACTTTCGAGTTTTACCAATAAACCTCCGAGTTGTCCTGGAAATATGCTCCCCCCCCCCCGAGAAAAAAGTGATTATTTGATGAAGTAATCACATTTTCAGATGTTTTGAAAGGCAAAAACTTCATGCATGAGCAATTTTTCCACATTTTACATTCAAGCAGGATTTTATCGCATAATCCGCGGGTTTACAGCGAACGAACCCAAAATACGCCTCCAGTCAACCCTATCCATAATTACAGGAACAGCGTAGGTGACTTGAGCCACAGCATGCCTATCGTGTCACCGCTACTCGTCAAATAACTATAAAATCCTTTTTTTGGCGCATTTTTCCCCTTTCGTCGCAAATTCTAGAAAAGAATTATTGACAACTGCACTACAAACTCTTCCACAGTTCAGTTGTCGAACAGGAATAAGAAAGAGAGTGCAGAGAAGGAGAACAAAACAAGCACTTATTGCACGTGAAACGCACCCAACGCACAAACACACACTGCTGCACGGTTATATAAACATGCCAGTGTCATCGAATTCGATAACACGGCCTTGCAAGGGTGGAGGGGGAGGGCGGCGGTGTGCAGCAGTCTGTCGGCCCGCACATACCGAAAACATCTATTCAGGCAGTTGCGGGAAGGACGGACCGTATGCAGTGGAACAGGTACAAGCAGCAGGTTCTGGAACGTTCGTTGGGGCAACTTTTGAACGAGAAACGTCGGAGGAACGCCTGACATGACAGCTAGCAAACACTTCCAAGAAAATCATCAAATCGTTGCGAAACCGAGAACGAGAACGAGGATAGCGGACGGAGCAGCGCCGTCGCCACCGCCGCCGCAACCGCAACGATCGATGCCCATGCCGTAGGAGCGGCAGCAGCCGGACAGGCACGCGGCTGGCAATTAGAAAGCTCGCTGTGGGTGGCGAGTGGGAGGGGTTCGACTCCGACAGACAGACAGCCAGCCACACATACACACACACACGCATACACATACACACCGCTGCGGGAAACGCGGCGAACAAGAGGGGCGTGGAGGGTGCAGGTCGCGAACTGGCAGTGTGTGCGTGTGTGTGTGCATGCCTGGTAATGTCTGCACGCCTGCATGTGTGCGGTATTCAATGGTGGTCTGCAGCACACCACAGGCAGACAGACGACGGCCGGCAAACACGGCCGCTATTCACGAATATGGAAAGCAGCAGGTGCTGCTGCAAAAATAACGGGGGACGCGCGTTGTGTGGCGGGCGGCGGTGCTGGTGGTCTCACAATCGCCGTCACTGACGTGGCTTCCGTAATGTAATGTAATGGTTATGCGCGATTCTCGACCGCGCATAGCTATATACCGTTTACGATGCGTGACGAGACGGTGCCAGGAACCATATTGCCGATGTGTTCCTCGTGTTACGGAAGCCGATCATAAACATAGACGAAACCTCCGTTATTTCTTAGGATCTAAACTACTAGTGAATCGTATCAGTCGGAATTTCAATCTATTTACAACTTCCCATTCACCTTAGCTTTACAGTTCTCACATCATGTTGACAATTCGTCAACGAAGATTTATCCATCGATGGATTTGACAGAGCCTAACTATTTTTTGAGGCTGCGAATCAGCCCTACTCTGGAAATTCCCTGTGTTCTGGATGAAACAACCATGAGCTCGATGCATAATTGGGATCATCCAGGGTAAAAAAAAGTTACCATTAGCGGCAACACGTTCACCCTGGGCAATCTCAATGATGCATCCAAGAGCATGACACCCAAGTTAACCCGACAAAACTGCTTGCCATAAAAATGAACGGTATCAAACGACCGGAAACGAATGTTGGCGAACTCCTAGAAACTTTCCTCATGCGAAAAAGTGCACTGGCACATTTTGACATGTACTATGACCTCATTCTTCACTGAGAAAGAAGGTAAAGGTTAAGCACCGGGTATGAGGGCCCCTGGTACAGTTGAGAGTGAGCGTTGTACATAGGTACGTCTATCTAGTGCTTTACCCCATGGCTTCGAGATAAACTTTTCGATGAATGCCAGAAAAGGGTGAACTGGAAAGGGGGGGGGGGAGAGCAATCGTGACTACTACGGGGAAACTCAATGATGAGTAGCTTTCAGATGTCAGGAATTTTGTATTCAAATAGGACCAAGTCCCTTTCTGAATCTCAAGCACTCTGACATGGTTTACCCCTATACCTGGGTAAATACACTATATGCTAGCCTTCTGCATCTGAAAACAGAGGCCGCAAGCATCACTGAGATCACCCAGGGTAAACGTGTTGGCACCACACGAATTTACCCATCCTCAGCACGGGTGTCAGCACTTTTACCATGGGTAATCGCCCTCAATGATGCAACCGGGCAGAGATTTCAAAATAACTGGGGCGTTGATGCACACCACGCTGTAAACCATTCATTATGCCTCTAGTGAGGTGCAGGCGAGCCATAAGTAAACGTGCAACCTCTGCACGTGGCGCCTTGTTTTTCGTGAGTCGTCCGTTTCAAATTCCCATGCCATTAAAAAGGAGAACAGCCTTGTATATTGGTTCTTCCTCTGGCAAAACTCTGATGCTCAGCTGACGTCAACCAATATAATCCGCATAAAACGGGGCTTATGCCATGTCATTTGCATAAGACCGGCTCTCGCATCGCGACAAAGAACGAACTGCATACTCTATAACCCGCCTCTTCGCCTGGTCAACTCAACAACATACCTCGTCCAAGGTCATACAAGTCGTGGAAAGAAAACTATTCAAGGACTAACTAGAGTTCAACGAACGAACGAGTCAGCGCCAGCACGCAAAACACATAGAGACGCTTTTTGCCGTGCGACGGCCATATGTCGTTCGGAGATATAACAATTAAAACCGGATGCGACGAAGAAACGAGCGACGCATGGCCGAGCTACGCAAGAAGTCGGTCGGGATAGTTTAGATGCACAATGTGAACAGCGCTGCGCCCGACGAACGACAGGGGTGGGCTACGAATGTGGCTGCATTTCTGACATCATACACATTTTTAGCGGATCAACTGTACTACCTACATATTTTATGGTAACCCTTTTTAAAGGAACTACGCACCTTAGCCATTTTAGGGTATTCCATGGAAAACCACCCCCAGCCATTTTATGGACAAATCTAACCAAAAAAGGTTCTGAACGACATCGTCAAAAGAACACCTCGCCCAAAAATCTTGCACCTTTCATGGTCAAGTTCATCCAAGTTTTCTCAAAACTGCGTTCTATTCTTGTTGGTTCTATTCTCGAGGACGTTACTGGACGTGGGGACGTTGTCATTGCTAGTGGGAAAAAACGTCTCATACAAGGTTACAGAGACCTTGAACCCATTCGCGACCTTTTCATGGCAAAGTGTAACCTCGACTTTTTTATTTTATGTTTCGTGGGACAATTCCCTAGCGGCTGACTTTATTATGTGAATTGTTCCTACTCTTTCAAACTTACAAACTGTAGAATTATTCGAAGTCGAATTGTCGAGTTCCGAATAAATCGATAGCTACCTAACCTTATTTGGTCCTTGGTAATAGTTCGTAGAAATTTTTCCATGCTCTAGCTAGAGTTCTACTTTTAGTGGAGTCCATAACCTAGAAAAAAGGATATCTTTCAAAAAAAAACATGAAAAATACCAAAACAGTGACCATGTGAGATGGAAATCAATTATCTTCCTGATAGCTGTGTCCAGTTTCAAACGCTTTAAACATGTTGTCATCTCAGTGTTAATTCACGCAAAGCAAACTGGCTGCAGTCACCTTGAAATCCTCGCTTCAAAAAGTAAAAACTTTCAAAAAACCGCTCTCCCGCCAGCTGCTGACCTTCACGTACGAACTTTGGCTCCAAACGTCCTCGGAATTCTTTCGTTTAATGATGCTATGCGCGCGAACAAATACAGCTGTGTACAGGACGCGCGACGCACGCGGACGCAACCAACGGACGTCGCACCAGCCGGAGGACCACGGAAAAAGCAAAGATCAACGGAAAATAGATCATCGACAAGTGTTTGTTCACAGCACACGTACAAACACACACGCACACACACCCTCACACAAAACTCCTCGTGCGGGCGGGCGGGCGGGCGGACGGACGGGAGGGCTTCTGACGCCGCTCTAGAGAGAATATGTAAGCAAATATCGGGCTACCATGGGGCTACGGGAAGTGTCGCTCTTCAATGAAGAGCCTCTTCAGGTCCTAGCATCCAGCATCGGCCACCATAATCTACCCTGAGCGATGAATGTCTTCCCTGTCTCTGCTAGAGCTTTTTTCTTACGCAGAAATACGCTGATCAATGATAAGACTAGGAGTACATGCGTGGAAAGGACACTTTTTCCGGGGAATTTCCAATGAGTGTCGCAAATCGAATTGGACAACATAACAAACCGATCTCGTTCAGCGTTTTTCCTACACAAATTAATACCTGACGAAAAAACACCTGACAGATTAAAATAGGACAACGCGGACAGCTCATTCGTTCCCTGACAATCCAGAAGAAGTCACTGGAACTGATAAGCTAATCTGCTATTGAAACGACAGGGTAATATCGCTCCCCAGGGGGCTGCTTTCAATCCAAAGCAATTTTGGAACTCGCCCGATGACGTAATCCCAGGAAAAACTGGCCATTCATCACAAACCCACTCAGGACTGACAGCTCCGAATCTATTGGGAGATAGGATTCTTGACGAAGTAAAGCGACGGATTTGGATAAAAAGCAGCTTGGCCGAATGGGAACTGACGAGCAAGAGGAAATGAACGAGCGAAGACGTTCCAAAGAATCCAGGACCAGCAAAAAAAAAAAGGAAAATGGAGATCCTATTTTAGAAGAATGTTCTGGAGTCAGCGAGCTGGAAATCCATGCGTAAATGAGTCCGAGCTTACGATCTGAACCCTAAGAATACCAAGAATGTTAAAAGGCCATGTTTGTAAGAGCTGAGGGATTTAAACAACACTGCAAAATGAGTTTGGCCTTCACCTCCTCTGAGGGACAATGGAGCCAGTCCGCTTTTTGTGGGTGGCTCAAGGTCGGCGCCAATCTTAAAGTTTGATTAGTCTAGGCAGAAAAAAGGCGCAAATACGTCAAAAATCCACACAAGAATGTGCACTTTTGTTGTAAAGTAGCAATACGCAAAGAACAATGTTTCTCTTTCGATGAGAATGAGACGCAGAGAAGCTGCAGACTAACAATACGGAGAAGAGACATGAAAACAAGAAAAAAAACCTCGACAGAAAACAGTCTTTAATGCCATCTTGTAAGAGACGCAGGCGAGTAGACAGAGTGAAAGTGATAAATCGGCGTCGTCATCTTCGTCGTCGTCGTTTCGAGCCGCGAAAAAACACAAACGCGCAAACGTACCGTGCCCACGATGGCCGACGACGCAGCACCGCTGGCTGCTGCTGCTGCTGCTGCGTCCTTGCCCTTTTTAGCGGCCTTGTTCGGATCGCGTCGTTTACGTCCTCGCTTCTTTTCGCGTTTCACACGACGCGCCTCCTTGCGAGCCTCGTGTTCCACACGTTTTCTGGCCTTCTCCTCACGACGTCGAATGTCTGCTTCCTGGAACCAGGACCAGTTTGTTTAAAACAATAGAGAACACAGAATCAAAACCTATTTTTTCAGACATGGCTTCCATTTTAATGTAGGGTATTTCACCACTTTAAAGACTTCAGAGATCAGAGAGGAAAAGAACGGGGGAAAGTGTGCAGCAACTGGAGAGGAATGAGAGGAAAACAGCTTATCCGCATCGCTCAACTATTGTCGCATTTGAAATTGACTATAAGTGAATGGCTTCTATTCTACCACATTTAATATTCCTGCAACACAAATGAGAAAGACCTAGAGGTCTTTTTGGGCTATGTGACTGCTCAGTGCTCTCTATGATTTCGTTTGTTGCTTCCTACATAATGTTTTGATGACTACGCTGATTCAGCGGTGTTATCGTTCCATCAGGGTCAGTCATAGGATTTCTTTAGCAACATTTCCGTTATTAATTTCATGTCGTGTGAGAAAAAGTGATTAGTTTCTTTTTTCTCTCAGTAACGTTAACAGTAACTGGTTTACAACCTGATTTTCCTCTAATGTGCCTTAATTGCAGGTCTGAATGGGACTGTGCAAGAGCAGATTCGAGAAAAAATTTCGTTTGAAGTAAAAACTGAGACGTTCGGCAAAAAAAGCCTTTTCAGCGTCGTTCCACTCAGTAGAGATCGGATTTTACGCTATAATACGGAAATTTGTTGCGATCTTGAGTGGTTACCGTGTCAAGACTGGATACAGACCTTCTTGGGGTACAGATTCAGGGAAGGGGGGGGGGGGGGTAACCCAAGCGGTGCAGGATTGACCGGTGTGGAAATGTAATCGTCTCATGCAGCTTTGAAGAGTATTTGAGGGAGTATGAAGAGACAAACAAAAAATTCCAGCAACAGAGATTGCAGGACGGCTTGGTAATGTATAAGAGCATAGCCTGCATCACTGGATTTACCCAGGGTAAATTTGTTGGCGTCCGTATTAAGGGCGGATGAATTTGAGGGGTTTAATACGTTCACCCTGGGCAATTCCAATGAGACATACGGCATGTGTGTCCTGGCTTAGATTGTCAAAAAAAAAAAAGACTTCCATCATTGAATAAAAAATTTATATGTCATTGTTAATGCCATAAGTAGCGGTTAGCCTATTCGGGGACCCCGCAGATGAACCCACAAAGTGATCACATCCCTTCTTCGCAATTAATACCTCAAGGTTTAGCCTACATTTTTAAACGCTACTTAGTAGGACACGTTTGACTTCCGCACTGCTTTGATAACGACACAATCGACGATCGTAAAATGAATTATTAATCGCTGCAGGATCCACGTAGCCGTCAACTTGAAAAAGAGAAAAACTAAGATAAGAATTCAAAGAAAGCCACCGTTATCAGTTCTCCAACAGTTCTCCTACCGTCAGTTTTTCCGTAACACGGCAGTAATCAGTTATCAGCTCAACGACGAGGAAAAAAACCGCTCTGTTACTGTGGTCTAATGCGCTCATCTTTTTTCTGATGATTACACAGACAGCTGATCACACCACATTTTACTGGCAAATCTCGTTGCTAAATATTGTGACAGTTATCTTTGGCAACGAAATTTACACAGTAACCACGTATAGATGGCAGAAAAACATTGAAAAACATGCAGGAGAAAATTGGTTCTTTTCTGTTCTTTGCATCCTATCTTATCTATTCCTCTTGAGAACACTTCCCAACTACGACTTCATTCTGCAAAGTGCAGTAGACAGCCGCTCTGTCTGGTTTTTCATAGAAGGCGAAAAAAATGGATCCAAGGAACAATCAGCGCATCATGGAGAAAAAAAACCAGACGAATATTGTCACGTTGCGAAACGTCAAACACCAGAATAATACACATTTTCGCAACGCTCAATTCAACCTTTACCCAACGCAACCGACCTGTTCAGCTTTCCACTGCTTCTTCAGCTGCTTATCGACAACGACAACACTTCCGGCAGCAGCGGCAGCTTTCTGGATCGCTTTCGCGTCTCGAAGAGTCTTCTTCAGTAACGTGTGGCGCGATTTCCGTTCTCGGCGTAGTTTCTCTCTTTTTTGACTTCGAAGTCGTTTTCGTTGAAGTCTTGCAGCCTTCTCGATCGAACGCTAAAAGCATAATTAGATCACGTCATTCAATTAGACAAACTTTCAACGATGCTTTTTTGCTGCAGGTTTGCGTGAATTTGTCGCAACGACTTATAGAACACGGGGGTAGGCCAGGCTATAGAACTTACAGGAATAGAAAAATCCTATCGATATGTACACAAACGGAAAGGAAATATCACTATGGAAGAGATTTCTTGCAAGAAAAGTGCATTATAAGGTAAAATGATAGCAGTGCAAATATTTGCCGATGAAATATTAGCCAGAGCGGATTGGGTTTTTTTGTGAAACAAAATCTGGTGATGAAAGTACAGCACAACGCCAATCAATGCCCACCATGCTGGGCAGGGTTTAAATGAAATTCAGCACCGGGGCTGACAAGGTTTGATGTGTCAATAGCTGGGTCCTAACTGCTAGAATACATTCAGACACATCATCAGGAACTGCAACACAATTCAGCCTTTTCCCGAATGTTACTAATGTTAAGACGCTAAACCTAAATGCCATAGATTCCAAATTTTCCGCATATTTCTGTGTATTTTCCCTCTAACACAGCAGAATCCTTCAATAGACATCTACTGAAAAGACAGCTGCTCAATAAAGAAAAGGTAAGTCCACCATAAAAAGCGAAAAACTTGTATATCCAATTAGTTACAACAGAACTAGCGCTATTATGCTAACCCACAACATTTACTAACCAAACCATGGAGAGCAGCAGAAATTATCGTAGTAAAGAAGTGGTTGCGCGTAGAAACGAATCTCGCTAAGAAAGAAAGAACTGTCACGAAGCGCAGCGAAAGACGACTCAATAATGTTGTTCAAGCCTGAGACTGAAGCATTATTGAGATTACCAGAGTAACAGTGTTAACAACACACAAACTTACCCATCGTCTATAAGTTTACTCTGGGTAACCCAATGATGCGCCCAGGCCTTGCTTCTCAGGTATCCTAACCCACTACATCAACGCTCCCAGAAATTTGATACTCTTTTTACAGGCCAATAGGGCATGTAACTCAAGCACCGTGAAAGCTTCAATATTCTCCAGGGTGGTCTGCAACCCTATCCGCCAAAGTCCGGAACTAACCCATCACCAAATCACTACGCCTAACCCAAATCCTAAAAAAGAAACGATATATATGGCATCGAAACAACATCGGCTCGAACGACGACGCTCTGGGGAACAATGATTTTTCAAACACCCCAGGGAGCGATGGCGGAAGGAAAAGCAACGCATCGCGTCAGTTGATGATAAATATAGGGCAGACCGCTGGCAGAGAAGCAGCTTATAGTGCACAACAAGAACAGAGACCTTATTTGCACCAATAAAATTGTGCTGCGCAATGTTTCCCGTAAACATCAAAGAGCAATGGATCACTTGATCACGTGCCAAATAGATGCATTCCCTCTCAAAATCAACAAACCGTGTCGTTATCAGCGGCCGCCAATCCAAAGTGTTGTCGTCGTCGGCCAGGCGATGACCTCATCGCTGATAACGTGCTCCAAATAAAGGGTGTAAAAACGTGGCAACGCTCATCGATCAGATCGGTGGACATTTTCACGGGGGTTGTTAAGCAAAGCGAGGGGTCGACCGCTGAGCAAAGGATTGCTGCGCCGACAATCACTCAAATCTCGTCTTATTTCAGACTATCATAGTAGGGAATTCAGCTCAAATTGCAGTTTGCGCCGAGGATTCACCAACTCGCAAGAGCGAGCGAACGAGTCAGTCCCTCTCAGTGTCGTCCCATTAAACCCCAAGAAACATAGGGTTCGGATTTTCTATGAGAATGAATGATGCAAATCTTACAACTAAGACATGTGTGCTCGTGCAAAACACGGTTTTTTTAATCGATAGTTTTATACCAGCAATGGTCAAATCCATGCAAAACCCATGCACACCAATGCAGAATCCAGGCACGTGATTGAGAAAATCGTGAGTTTTCCATGGGTTCTGCATCGAATTTACATCGGATTTTGGAGACACATGGGTTTTGCATGGATTTGGCCAGTGCCGGTATAGAACTATTGGTTAAAAAATCGTGTTTTGCACGAGCACGCATGTCTTAGTCGTGGGATCTGCATCTTTCCATCTCATGCGAAACACGGTACCCAGGCTTCTTGAGTTGAAGCAAAAAGGAAACACTCATTTGAATAGTATTGATTTTGGAAGATCCAATTCAATATTCTGAGCCTATTTTAATGGATAAGGTGGAATCGCAATATCGCAATCTAATACCATGTTTAGATAATCCCACACATGATTAAATGAAAAAGCTGATTCATTCCGGATGGAAAACCCTATGCATCAGAAACTTCCACACGTAAACAATATTCAAAGGGTCCAATTAATAGCATGAGGGATTCTAGCAAAACAAATATCCCAGCTGACTGACTATCACACCACCCCATCCATATGTGATCTCTGTTCTTTTGCACACTGCATGCTCCACGAATAACAACTAACGCGCTTATCACCCCATGGCACATGACACTTCGTGTATCGCATTGCACGTCGTGCTCCACGCCGTCCACGCAGCCTCCTCAAAACAGCAACAGGTGGATGAGCGACGGGACGGGGAAAATCAGCTGCCCGAGGGGCGAACAGGCGGCAATAGGCCATATGTCTTGGGCGATCGGGCGCCGTAAACACACATCCTGGTGTGTGAGTGTCGCCTCGAATTTCGATCTCTGTGCCCGCTGCTGCTGCACAAAGGGATGGGCAAAAACTCCGGCACACAATGCTTCTCAGTGATAAATTGCATGCTATCGTGACTGTTCCTCTTCTTGAGCTTGTTCTCCGCTCAAGATGAAGAAAAGCACTTCAGCTGGTACAATTAGGGGTTTAGGAAATATTTTCCCCTGGATGATTGTCGTTCTCGTTACTTCCGCCTGAATGCTATTGTTTTCGTCTTTGTTTCATTACTGAAAAGCTCACGTCCATCATGGCATCAGAGGTCAGTAAATTCTATACTTAGGATCGAATAAAAATCTAATAATTCTGTTACTTTGATTATAAACTCGGGAAACAACTTGAACATCCAGATAATCGTAATGAGAAAGCCCATAAGATCTTCTTCTCTCTCATACAGCACTAAACTGGTCTCCAATATTGGAACATTCGAATTTTCCATTTATTCGAAATATTCGATTTCGAATGGATGGAAAATTTGAGTGCTGCAACATAGGGAACCAACGCAGTGCTGTATGAGAGAGAAGAAAAGCTCAAGGGCTTTCTCATTCTCGTATATTTCGATGCTTGAATTGTTTACTAAATTGTTAATTCAAGTAACAAAATTATTCAGTTTTTATTCGGCTTCAAGTATAGCAAATTCCTCTCTACCAACCTAACTCATGTTATAATTCTGGGAATGACACCTTGTGCTTGGATTGGAGCACTTGGTAAACTTCACGTATCAAAGCGTACTTCTAAGATAGGAAATTCCACTTCCATGGGCTTATCGCTCCCGACACATGACCCTCCTTCAGCCGTAAAAAGCATAAACCCACGGAAGATAAGATAACAAGAGTCCACGTCAGAGACTGTGCCCTATTAATCGGTTTGACAAATAGTCAGACACTGAGCTGATCCCAGACTACGTCTCATCCAGATAAACAACCATAAAATAGAACAAAATAGTACGAAAGCTTCCAGAACTGAACTCTTCCACTGCTACGACCGTTAACAGCAACAAACTGTTCTCTGGTGCTAGGAAAATAACCTCTATAGGTATGACTCATACCATCAAGACTTCCAAGTCAACAAGACTCTCAATTGCCACTCTTCACGCACAATGAAACTGCAAACTCTCACAAACAGCGTGAAACAAGTGTGCACTTCCAAAAGCACGTGGTCAATACTGTTGCAAGAAGCACAGCACTATAAATTTAAGGCCAGAAAAGTCAATCACAGAGAAATATGGGACTCTCATTCAGGACAACTGTTTCTGCACATTTTTCACAGCAACGAAAATCTAATAAAAAGTGGTCACAGCTCTAGACTGCCAGATGTCTCTAAGTCCGCAAATACACAAAAACACTTTACAACATGGGATGGATGATAAAAGGGAAGCATAGTGCATTTTTTGCACAAAGACCAACAGCGTTAATGTAGCTGTTCTGCAAAATACTCTGCGTCTCCGCGCTCGCTCCATTATTTACAGCAGAGATGACTAGTTCAATCAAACAGCAGCAGAATAAATTCTCGTGAATGGAAGCAAAAACTGAAGGACACAGTAAAACGTGCCATCTCAGAAACTCTCCAGTGATTCATACATTTTCGAGAGAACTCCACGCTAGCGCAATTTTATCATATCATTCGCTGATCGTTACATTCCTTTCCGTAGCACACCACTGGAAAAAAGGCAGTAAAGAAAACGCCCGTCTCGCATTAAAAATGATCGATGATGTCCGTTACTCTGAACTTGGGCAAACTCAACAACAACAAATTCCAATTCTGGCGACACTTTTTTCACTGGAATGCACTTGCACGTCAGCCCATGATCGCTCGTTCTCGTCTCACTGCATTCGACAACTTTCTAATCGTTTCGCGACACATCCAAACTTTAACCTCGACAAATTCCAGTGGCGTATTTGGCGTATATTTGGGGACCAGAAAATGGGGCGAGCGAGGAAAAAATAAATAAAAATGAAGATAAAATTAAGCGCATATGCAAATTTGCATGGTTCATAAATACTGTTGTGCTAAAGCCAGCAAAATTAAATTGGTTTGGAACACAGTGAAAGATAATAAACGACAACTGATCATTCTTTGAACTATACCTAGGACCGAATGAAAATCGAATAAGTTTGTTACTTTAATTAACAATCCAGGAAACAATTTGAACATCCAGGTGTTCGATAATGATAAAGCCCTAGAGCTCTTCTTCTCTTTCGTACAGCACTATATTGGCCTTCAATGTTGGAACTTTGGAATTTTCCTTTTATTCGAAATCGAATATTTTTGCTTTCGAATATCGAATATTTCGAATAAATGGAAAAATCGAATGTTCCAACACTAGAGACCAATATAGTGCCGCATGAGAAAAACAAAGAGCTTCAAGGTCTTCCCACTCTCTAACATCTGGATGTTTAAATTGTTTCCTAATTTATCTATTGAAGCAACAAAAATATTCAGTTTTTATTCTGTCCTTAATATACTCCAAACCATCACCCATAACACATTCCATTAGCAAATAATTACGGATAAGAAAACAGATCCTCATAAAACTTAATCCAGACATTTTCCGAAAACTAATCCCTGATCCCTGCCCCTTGCACACCTCGGTTTTTTCCCCTATGAAGTTCCTCAACGTCACGCACACTGAATCTATAGATCTCCCACGCTTTACAAAGGCCGTAAGACGGCTGGCCGGCTATACGATGTTGAATGGCATGAATCACACGTTTTTGTGGCTGTTTGGAACAACATCTGCTGCAGAGACAGGTCCAGAAACTGGCAAAAAGCCAGCAGTTAAGCATGTTAAACTCGAGCACATCACATCGCTACTTGCCAGCTGTTATCATGCAAATAGCACTCGTGTGTAATGTGTTCTCTGAGTTCTATGCCGATCGTGCCATGAGGTACCCGCCAGCGGCAAAACCGCAATTCAAGAAAATCTTCGCACAAAAAAGAAGAAAGCAGCTTGCTTGCGACTCCATAACATCCAGCTACGATTCACGTTCGACGGGTGCGCAAAAAGCATCCAGAAAGTCCGCAACACGCTCGCAGTTCTATGTGAAATGGGCAGCATCAGCACAAAACTGGTCCCGCCATAAATGAATCTGGGTCTGGTGGAGAAAAACGAGCTAAACGCGGTGAATAACGACATAATCGCCTAACGAGCGTCAAAAAACCACACCGCGAGAGGCTAAAGAAACCGAAAGTGACGCCGGAATGGCGAGGGGTCGTTGCGCGAGGGTCCACACTACGGCGAAGGCCATCCGGGGTCGTGAACTTCCAAGTCACTGACCATCATCAGCTCGAGCTGATCATCAATGTCCCTGATCCGATTACGCCGCAAGATTCTCCGACTCGCATCGTGCTTATCGCATATACGAAGGGCTGCAGGGAGCTAGTTGGTCCGGAAATGTTCGAAAACACTTTCTTCTGCTTGAAAAACCCTTTCTGTGGGATCCTCTGGAAAAACGGTCTCTATATGTTACCAAATAGAGGTGTGCGATTTTCAAAACCTCAGATACGCCATAACAAACAAGTGCGTTGCGATAGCGCCGCGTGCACGACATCACCTACTAAAACTGAAGATCAATGCGATCGTTTTCAATCAACACCGCTACATTCTGTCGATGTTTGCATTTGCGCAAAGACCGGCGGAAACGCGCCACGGAAATTCAACCAACAAAGTCCCCGATCGCAACGGTGTCTAAACGTGGAATAGGGACCGATCTCTGCCATATACATTAGGGAGCCTACATAACTGCAGAATTCTCCGACGTCATAATACACACGGCGCTGACGGTTAGAAGCGATGAGTTAGATAACTCAAGATGGAGTCTTAATTCGATATAATTCTATAGGGGATTATCAGAAATCCATCAGTAAGAGGATTCACACATAAACCAACTAAATTCTATTTAGATGATAGAATAATTCCAATAATTCCAAAAAAAAAAATTAGATGAAACGCCCAAATGAGAAACTGGATCCACGTGAGCCCTCCGCAATATGCTTCTGCCTGACTAGAGGGGGGGGGGGTCACCTATTGTGAGTTTTAGGCTAACTCATCCTGACGTTTGAAATTGAAGTCGTTGCTATTTTCCATCATATCAAAGATCATCTCCATAATTAGTGGAAGAACAGAATCTGTGTGAGCAGCTGTGAACAATTTTATGCGTAAAATGTTATAAAACCACGGGGAATCCTTATGTTTTGAAGTTTTTGAAGGTTTCTCCTCGCCGAAAGTTTCGAAACTCTTGGCGAGTGAAGGAGACGATGGTGTATTATCATGAATACGCCGTAACTGTTGTGTGTTTCTCACTATTGTCACACATTTTCTCATTTCGTCACTTCCTCAGAATCCTCCAAAAGTAGTTCGATCGCAAGTGAAACATGCTCAACCCAAGCTTGTGAACAACATGCCGTCGCCTTTTCTTATCCATGAGTTGCCCGCCCAAAGCTTGCCGACAACTTGCTAAACAGTCATTCGTTAGATTTGCAAGGTGTAGACATGCTTTCGGTTAACAAACTTGTCGACAGGAGAAGCCGAAAACAAGTTGTGAACGAGCTTTGGGTTAAATTTCAGATGCAATCAAACATGTTTTGAGGATTCTGAGTCAGAGCATTTTGCGTATACACTGGATCTTTTCCACTGCTACCCGTTAAGCAGTACGACAAAAAACTCAATGTTGATTAATCTGCATGTGTGCATGCGCCAATTTTTTCCAAGTTATCTATTGGCCGTGACATCATGCCAATACGATTTTCTTCCCTGTGATGGAGTACTTTACAACAAATCACTTCTCACTCGTTCCATTAAACCTTAAAGGTGAGACTAATAACAATTAAAAACTGAACTTGCAGAAAATTCCGCACAAAACCAAACACCGAACATTCATTGACGTCTGTGGACGCCGACAAAAAGCAGACAATCAAATTCGCAGGTGATGAAACAAAAAGCGACAACGAAACGAAACAAATCACACTGAAACCAAGTGTCCTTGAGTCAACTCGACAGCTCTTGCAATTCAACTGCGAAAATTCCTCGTGGATCTGTAGTGTGTCGTGACAACTTGTCCACTTCCTCAGTGTCTAGAGTTGTCACGACACACTTCTCAGGCTCCATATAATCGTTATACTCTTTCAATTTTATACTCATTACAGACTGCCTGGTCATTCATTGTTCCCTTCATAAATCTTGTTTTTTATTGGACAACTAATTAGCGATTTCCGCGAAAGAACAGCAGCATAACGGCGATAGTGCTGCTACTGCAGCAGCAGCAAAGCAGTAGCAAAAACATGTTTTTGCAAACGCCATCCGATCGCAGTTAATCAGAAAAAGGAAGTCGTTGAACACGACGACAACGCCAAAGTGGCTCATCTCAACCAGATGTCACGTAATCTGCATGTGAACAAAATACAGCTTGCATAACATCACGTATTTCTGCGAATGTCGATGGAAATGACCGTTCTGTGCACGAATTCGCCCACAGTTGAAGGCAGAAAGAAACACAACGCATCAAACGTTGATAACCTGCAGAAATGGAAGTAACCTCAAGAGCGTGACCGTTTCCGATTCGAGACGTGCTCAAGGTCTTCCTTGCTACTTTACCGTTCTTTGGATATAGGGAGATTTACGGTTTAATGTTACGAATTAACGGATATTTTCATCAATTCACAGAGGGTACTATACGGTAGAAAACAAATAAACGATACAACGCGCATATCCTGTAAGCCTATTTTTTTGCAAAAACCTACCCTACTCGCCGACGAGTTCAGAGGCCGCATGTATAAATGAGATTACCTAGGGTAACTGTGTTAAAACCATATATTTTAATCATCCTTAAAACAGGCATCAACAAGGTTACCTAGGGTGATCTCCACGAAGAATCCAGGTCCAGGGGAATGTTTCCCCTCTCTGGGCAGGAACAAAATGGATTTCTTTGTATGTAACATACTTTTTACATTTTTGAGCATGCATAGATTATTTAATGACATTCACAACCAGGGAAAAGAGAAATTCAATTAGAATCAGTGGCCACATTAAAATCTGATTAATAGGCATTAACGTAAACGTAAATTGATATGCTAGAAGCAAATGTAACGTGACAGGCAACGCAAAACTCCCAACTATCAAAGCTCTAACTTATGTTTACACGACAATTACGTTCAACTGTCTTAACTGTCGCTCCTAAAATGTGTTACCGGGAATTCCAAACCAGAGGCCGGATGCATCACCAAGATTAACTAAAGTAAACGCGTTGACACCAATATAGTTCACCCATCCTTAACATGGGTATCAACACGGTTAGCGTGGGTAATCTCAATGAGACATCCAGGTCCAGTATAGAATCAGTAACCCTGTATGAAAATTAAACACCAAATGCAATGAAAAGACACAAGCTTAAGCAGAAGGAGGCGAGGTGCTGTAAAAGCGTAGAAGACCACTCTTTCCGGTAACACATGGCTTTTCTGAGATCATAGAGCGATCCCAGCTGGACAGCCCAGCGTGACCGGAAAAGTTCTCAGGTTCTTCTCACTCAGATATGACCCACCTTGTTGTCTTTACCATTTCTTTTCACCTTTGATTGAAATGAGTAGTTCAAGGAACTCGTTCACTTCAGGGGGAGGTAGATCACAACCTACCCGGAACGTTCACGAATTCCGATAGAACTCGAGCTTTGCGGCAGATGCATAGTAACAGCTCCCGCAATGCATGAAAAAGGAAGAAGGGTAGGCTACAGCACGGGTGCAACGGAACAATAAGATTTCCGCTCCTTATGACGAGCGAGCTGCTCGAGAAGAGATTCAACTTGAGAAACCCATATTATTCAAGTGGTACAATGACAAAAAGCCCCTAACACCACTGACACTGACTTTTCGAATACGCTTCCTCAGGCGCTCAAGAATACCAAAACGAGGCTTATCAAGCATAATCGCTCTCACAGTTCATACGTGGTTTCTAAGAAGGCCTACAAAAACCAGATAAACAAAAATCAGACGTCCGTTGTACTTGTGGAAAACCAGACAGACGAGGTACGCACTAATATTGCACTGTTGGCTAACAACCCAATTATCCTACGGAAATCGTTCCAGAAAGCCGACCTACTTGAAAACAAATATTTTTTCTAGCGAAAGGCAGATAAAAATAGAAATGAGATTCTTTATCGTTAGTATGAAATACGATTGGGCGTTTCTCTCATAATAAAAACTGCCTATTAAAATGGTTAATCTATTTAAATAGAAAAACTGGTTTTTCTCCACCAAGTTTAGAATGATAAGTAGCACAAATATTGATAATTTAAATTTTCATACGTAGGCAACTGATTGCCACCAAAAACTCATCTTCAATAGTAAATTTGCACATTTGATTTGCAATTTAGATAATTGTGACGTAGGTGAACGAAAATTTTCCACTGGACGATGGGAGCTCTTCGAGTGAGCTTTATACCGAGAGTGGGCGGGGCTGATGAGCTCTGCAATTGGCCAATTGGGTGAATCGACCAGTTGTAGAGCTTGGCCGCACCCCATTTTCAGGTATAACGCACCACATCAAAGTTCTTCAATAACAGAATTTTTTTTAGGGGTCATCAACGAAGAAAATTTTTTAGATAAACTTTTTTTTTCCAAATAATGGAGCATGATTGAAAAAAAACCCATCTACGCTAGAATACCCATCAACGAAAGAAACACTCCTTCAGAAAAGAATTACTACAAACCCTTTAATCCAAAGGGAAGTTCCAAAATGCACGTCAATACAGTAATCAGTAATCGACGAAGAACCTATCTGGAACAGGATTCGAAGATCCTTACGGAATTCTACTTTTGCCAATAGGAGGGCTCCCAATAATCAAATTTCCTCCAAAAGTTCATGAAGTAAAAATAAATATATATGATGTTCTGGATGCCAGTCGAGCAAGCAGAAGATCATTTCACAACTCTAACATAGAACAGGAATATACAGTCCCACCTCAGCTCCAGAAAGTTTCAGGAAAAACATGTGATACTGGTAATACCGGGTAATACCGTTAGCACAATTTTCACAGAACTAAGAGATGAAAACTTAATGTGGCACTGCACCAAGTGCTTTCTTAACCGTCATCGCTAGAAAGGGATGAGTACTCAGTAGCGCTGCTCTTTTGAAAGGTCATACGTGGAGCAAAATAATATTTTGATTGAGACGGCAGTACGCTCGCCGATCTCATTCCAAGCGTAACAATGAATCTTCGCAGAAGCCCCGAGGAAGCAAACAAAATAACACCCATTTAACGAACACGTCGCTAATCATCCTGGGTACGTTCAACAATTAAATGCCAATTAAATATAATTTTTAAGCATCGAAAGCACCTATATCATCCTTTCAACAAGCAATTATAGAATCAAAATCTAGGCCAAGGGTAATTCAGCTTGTTTTCACCAACAACTAATCCCCATTTCAACGTAAGTTTGCGCGAAAACCGAAGAAAAACCGTCATACGTATACGGATTCGTTGATTTCAGCATTTTCGCCGGAGATGAGTGCATGGCAAAAATGCTCAATGAAAAATGCCATTTGCGGCAAACCAATGAGGAATCACGTTTGCATGCGTCGCGAGCAGCTTAAAGCAAACAGAAGGACGACAATTAAAAATCAACGAATCCCTTCAAAGAACGGTCATGTATCCCTTCTTTTCGAAAATTCAACTTGTAGAACTGCAAAAGCAAAGCAAAACTTGTAGAATGCTTCTTCTCATATATTTTTGCTTGTCTGGCAGCGGTTTTTCCTCGCACATCGCAGAAGTAATTAAAGAGTGTCCAGCAAAAGTTTCTTTTCCATAATGACGAAAAAAAAAGAAAAAGTATGAGAACGAACACATACAAAAGTGCGATTTTAGCGCAAGGTCAAAGAAGAGACGAAAACTATGTAATAATTTGGAGGGAAGACACGCCTTAATTGAGTACACTATGGAGAGTTCTAGGAAGTTCTTATAGTACGATGAATCCATAAGCAATTGATATGGATAGACTGCAGAAATCTTTTGAATCTCCCAACAGATTGTGGGCGGGAGATGGGACAGAAAATGACCAGAAATTTGCCGTTCAAGGCTTTTATGTATGGCCATGGGTGTTAGATGTAATTTTGGTTTTACCATTGAAATCCACAAAAAAGTTGCTTTGGAGCGGGGATTATCAGGTATCATCAAGAAAACATCTATAGAAATATCATAAAGCTCAAGCCATAAATTCACAATTATCAAGATTTCTTTGATTACGCAGATCTAGATTTCTATTCAACCTAGCAGCAATGCAAACGTTAGTTTTCCTACATAAAAGGAAAGTTCGGCAAAAATGAATTTTTCGAAGAATATGACATTAATTTGTAGCTAAATCTACACTCCCACCCGTTGACAGCCCTTCTTTAAAACGCCAGCAAATCGCTATTCCGACATGCTCAAATCGTCAAATTTGCTAAAATCACCTATAAAACTCCGACAACACGTTCCTTTCAGCGCCATAACCTTCTATCGGTTGAATTCAGAACAACAGTTCCTTACCATTAAACAATGCTATCTCGCGACGATCAGACCTTTCAAGAGTAAAAGTACTGATCGCTCTCAGATAGCGTACAATGGTAACAAACTTCTTTCAATCACAACATGCACTTAACAACATAGGGTAAAAAGATGGCAGAGAAGAAGGGAAGGGTTCGCTCGACTTTCAAATGAAAAGCAATCCCTAGTGGTTATGTAATGAACACATTAAAAAAGAAAATATCAAGACACCAACGTAACCCGCAACATCTGCAGCAAAAAAAGCAAAATTAAGATCTGAAAATGATCGCACCTTCTTCGCTCGAATCTTTCGCTTCAACTTCTCTATTCGTAGAGCTTTCTCCGCAGCGATTCGCTTCTTCTCCAATTCTTCTCGAGCACGTACCGCCTCTAATTCTTTTTCAAACACCTAAAAATATCCATCGTCATCTATCAACCACATTATGAATAGAATATTTCCAATTTCCTGGAACCTTAATCAGCTTTGTGAGAAAACTAATCAACAAGGAAAACTTAATAAAGACGCTGGCTATTGAGTTCATTAGTTGGTAATCGTGTTGCTTTTTTTCCTAGAAACATGTCTGGCTTCTATAACCTACAAATAGTTTATGCATGAGGGCATGTACTACATGACATCAGATGCTAAGAATTCACAAGTTATTGGAGCGGGGAGGGGAGGGGGGAGGCTAGGGTAGGATAACACATGCGGGCAATTCTCCTTGTCCTCTTCTGCAAGTGTGGGACTCATTTTATGCAGAATACAACTTAGCTGCGCCACAATCAATCCTCTACTTCAAAAAAGCGAACACTGAGGGGGGGGGGGGGGAAGCAGAATTAATGCAAAAAAAAAAAACGGAAACAGAGAATTCACGTTCCAGCACCTGGAATATTGCCTTTATAGAATGTTATTCTGCTTAACATCCAACTCTTCTATCCACATGAGCCTTTAATACATGAAAAAAGATCCTTGTGGAGAGGCTAAGACTTTTCCAGTTAACTGCTCCCTAACCCTCCACTCTCAAACGTAAATGACATATTTACTACAGATCCCTCCAGAATTAACGCGGATACAAAGCGGTATGAGAAAAAGAAAAAGCATCCATCAATAGGGGAACAAGATCCAGATCTAGTAATAGGAAGAAAAAATTGACTCAACGATCGTTATGTCCTAATTTTCGTGGATAAACGAGATAGCTACGATACAGATGCTTCTTAGCTAAGCAAAAAAAGGTCCATAAATAATTTATGCGAATGAATTGTTAAATGAGACACAATGATTCGATCGGTTCGAGTCGTTAATGGTGCAAGAGTGGCACTATCTAAATTACAAGAAATCTCTTCAAGCTCATGGAGAATGATTTTGAGTATAACCTTTTTATGGCAATAGTCAAGAATTACCAGTTATGTCTCAAAGAAGAAAGGAGCTTCTCAACACATTATTACACCCTTCGCAGAAGCAAAACTTCATTGTGAATAACCGCTTATTGGAAATACACGAGTCTTTATGAATAGGTAGGTGCTCCCGAACGGATCGAAACTGGTAATTACCGTTCTGTAAAGTGCTGCCGTATTTATGAATGTTGCCAAGTGCACTGTTAATGCTACTCCCATTGTTCAAACAACAGATCACTCTGCTTAATCCCTTAACATGTCTATGGAATCGCACATAAAGCAAAGAACATAGTGGAAGAATACAGCAGGGGAGTGAGTCTTGGATCAGTCAGCAAGCCATGCGCTCAAAAAGCCGATTTCGTAATCCCTAACCAGGGACCTTTCATATTTATACTGCCGCAAATCTGCCTAATTTTCAAATAGTTCAGACACATTTCCTTTTTAAACATGTTGTAAAGCTGTGCTTCTAAGTTTTTATGCATGCTCCGAACATACGAATATTTTACGGCATTGAATCTTGCGCCACGTTCCCACGATTTCCAGAAGGGCAAGAAAATTTAATGATTCACGCGATTAATGACATTAATTTTAAGGATTAATTTTAATGATTTTTGGAAAGGCCGCCATCATTCAATCCGCTTGCGTTAAAAACGCAAGCATAGCCTCTCACGCTTGAAACTACTACAGCCACACAGGTTCACATTATTTCCAAGCGCTTGCTGTCCTTTTCAGAAAGAAAGGTTCGTGTAATGTATCTGGCTGTATTATCATGCACGGCAAATAGTAATTATTGCAATAACTTTCGAGTAACTCGTTCTTGTTCAGAAAAAGTGCACCTGCAATAAGTCGGAGAGGAGCAATCGCATTAGGCAAATGCGATTGTTGTTGGAAAGAAAGAAAAACAGCTGTTTTGGCGGTCAAGTTCAATGTGTGTATAATGGCTATGAACACATTTCCCTCGAGCAATTTATTTTTATTTTCTCTATTTTTTATAATATAGTGATGTAAAATCCTGCAATGTCCAGTCATCCAATGATTTGATTAACATCGTCGACTTCATTACAATTTTGAGGTGCACTCTGTTTCCTTTTTTTCTAATTTAAACATGAAATCTTTTTAAAGGACAAAGTCGTCAACTTGAAATGAGCAAAGCATTGATGGTTTTATAAATGGCTTTCTCGAACCTACATTTAAGGACACAAAATGTGACATTAATTTTACAGCAAACGCGATCAGAAAAAAAACCTAATGCCTATAATTTGAGGAATAAACGTAGATGCGAAAAATCGCGTGTGCTGCAAAGACGCACGTGTAATATGTAATCGTTTCGCGAGAAATTGTCCCATTACTCATTTTAAACCCGAAAGAAAACCAAAATCGATGCATTTTTTCCGTAGCAATCGAGTTGACGACTCGAGTTCGCAACAACTCGTTCATCAAATTCAACACTTCTTGATGTCGGCTAATTTCACGTGCTCCCGAACAATTTAATCATACTCCATTTGCCCACTGCGCTCGTCAACCCATGTCGCGTGACGAGGCCTTCTTCGCAAGGGCCAAGAAGAGGCATGTGTCAAAAATTTGGTCGTTTCTAGAATTCCAAAACAGAAATATAGAAGAAAAAGTTGGATGAGAACAACTCCATGTGCAAAAACTTCCATCAAATTCTGGATCTGATGATAATAACGTTTTCTTCCGCTTCTATTCGCTTCTTCAGTTGAATAATGGTGATTGGAAAAATTTATAGGAGTCTATGAATGGGCTGCATATTCATATTATAGAATGCAGCAGAATGACTAATTATATTTCTCGAGAAGCATTGAATTCATGATCATCGTCGAATTATTTCGGGAATCGCTATGGACCACTTCGCGGCAATCCAGGAACAAGAAGACGGCGGCAAACTTGACCTCCAATGCAGGATGATGTCTACAAGAAAGAATTTCGCACTTTGGCCAGCTCAGAAGAGAATTCTTGGTAGGCAATGTGATCTAATTAAAGTAACTATGACAGTTCCATCACATGAAAAGGTCTTCTGCAGAGGGCACCAACAAAAGTTGATAAGTGACGAACATTGTCGTTCAGCAACCAGTTCCCATTCGACCAAAATTCTACCAACAGGACACATACACATGAAATAAAAGGAAGTGCTGCAATCCTACATGAGTCAACTTGACTGTAGCAGCAGAACTGATTCAGATTTCAATAGGACCCAGAACAAGAAAGAAAAAACAGTTTTTTCTTTGGCAAAATAAATCTCAAGACCCAGACTAAAACTGAGCTAAAAATTCCAAAATTCAGTTCAGCGAACCAAGGCAAATAACAACAAAGTGCGCTCATTCGTCACTCTTTGGCCGCAGTCCAATGTTTTCCGAATGCTTGCCGGTTTCACTCACTCATACCAGCGAAGTTGTTTAATCGCGTGAAGTCAACTCCTTCTTGCGCCATGAAAAACTACTTCGGCAAACAGTGTGCTATAATGCATTGGGCAAGCTAAACTAGTTTCCCCGTCATAACTTTCACAATTCTTTGGATTTACTAACACATCAAAGAGCAAGAACAAATATATAGCAGTCGAGTTGTAGAGTGGTAAAATGGCAAAGACACGTACCCTAGAACACAACACTCCAAAAGACGACAAATAAGCTGGGTGCAAACAACTTTTGACCAAGGGCAAGAAGCTGTTCCTCAGTTCTTAGGGAAAGAAGGTATTGCCGCTAAACGTATCTTATCTAAGTCTTACAGAATTCCTCTATTCTCCAAAACTCGCGCTGGTCCATTTTTCGGGTAAAATAGCCTTTTCACGAAATTCGGCAAGCTGCTTTTAGGCTTGTAATGATTCTAAAAATAATCAGATTAGGCATCGGTCGTGATATGTTTTAAGTATCCGAATTAACGTTATCATAATAAAAATCGCTTCGGTTAGACCGACTTCACATGAGTTCTGAAGAAAAGTTCTTCTCCGGGAACATAGGCCGCACCTTGTAGAGGAAAGCCAAGCGTTATAAAGTTTTTCTTTCTAATAAAAGTAGCAGTGAGACAAGAGTATTGATACATGGAAAGCACACTGGCGAGCTAACCAAAGAGAGCTGAATAATCTGGTCAGCTTTGCAAAAGCCACTAAACCTGTAGCTAGGTGTAGTTCATCGGAGTCCGAGCCGGTCGGGTAACGAAGGATACGTATCGGTCTTCTTCGGCGAGTTCCAACAAGGATCAATACGTATCTTTTTGCTATCGGACCGGATCGGACTCCTATGCACTAAAAATGCGGCATAAGATGTACTGATGTACCGGTTTGTACTAGAAAATTTCATAGAAATGAGCGATAATCACATGTTTCTGAAAAGAGCGACAGTTCACAGCCAGAAGTACAACACAATGGTGCTTTGAACAGTTAATGAGTGAGCGTAGAACACATGCAATGTGCCAAAGACGCAATTCTCATAGTTACAGTAACAGCTTAAGATCAGAGGCTTGCAAACTGAAAGTTCTAGTGCAAATTTTGTACATACCCTAAACAAAACGCGACGAATCGCAGTTGTTTTGTACACCGAATAACCACTAAAGTAGTAGCCACTGAATAACACCCTTTCACAATTTCAGCACTACTCTGCGGGACGCCTATTATTGCTCGCTTAAATGCTTCCGCGCAATTATGTGCCGAGGAAATTTGAAAAAGCATTCAACAGCTAATGGACTACTTCATAGCAAAAAACCATTGACGCTTGAGATTTAAAGACAGCACCCACGATAATCTTCGTGTCTGAGATTTCAAGTGTTCTCGAACCCGAGGCGTAAACCCAACAATTCTACGACGGTATTGCTATAGGAGACCATGTGTTGTTTGAGATATCACAAGTACAACTTCATTTCAACATTTCAGTCCAGCCTTCCCTGGTACGAGTTGTCGCGCTTGAGGTGGAGCTGGAATGCCTCTTTGGAGCGTGAACAATGGTGAATATCAGCTGATTTTTCACAATCCATTTGATTTCCCCTAACTTATTTTAGCGTTTGAAACTTCTTTCTCACTTTTTGTTTCAGATTTCCTAAATCCTGCCTTCTTCCTCCAATTTTTCTCCCTTCTCGCAAACTACACCGTTTGTTGGGTTTCGTTTGTTGGATAAATGTTCTTTTGCAAAATTCGAATTTGACTCAATTTCGCATTTTTGGGCATTTCTGGGTCATCTTGAGATTTCTTTCTTTTTCAATGGCTTGTCCGTTAGTCGTTGTGTTTCCTCTAATGATTACTTCTTTTGGTCTCCACCGGAAAAAGACGCAAAGAAACTTAAAAGAATGATTGCGCGAGAAAAGAAGAAAAATGGAATCATCGGTTTTTTTTCCCGATCGGTCGACACGCTAGGGCTCGCGCAACTCAAACCAACTTATTTCGGGGCATTGAATAGGAGGCCTGCAAAAACAATGCTCTTATGGTTTCGGCAAGTTTCAGAAATTCGACGGTGTTCAGCGCACTATAACACCTTGGATTACATCGAAATCTCGATCACAAAGTTTTCCGTGGGTGCTGCCTTTAAACGAAGCAAAAAATGGAGCAGGTAATTCTGCAAACGTACGGTATAATTACTCGAAAAAGAAATGTAGTAACCACAGAAAAGATCAGTCTTACGTGCTAATATGGGTAGTAACGTCAGGAAAAAAGAGCAAAGTGCAATTAAATGAACTACCTACTCCCATTCTCTCAGCCTGTTTATTACGATCTCAACACCAAGAACAATCAGATCATAGAGCATTGCTTAGCGAAAAAAAATGGGGAATCTCTTGCAGATAAGAACTTTCACATGCAGCAGCCATGACTTCAAAATTCGAAAAAAAAAGCTGGATCGAGCTATGAAGAAGACACTTAAAGATAGCTGAAAATGAAACAACCAACGTCACCGAGCCTTCAGCCAAATTGCTGACACCGTTTCTCAGGAAAGACAGAGCCGTTTGACAGCCGTGGGCGTGGCCTAATTTGGATAAACGGCTACATTATCGGATAAAGTGATATGCCGCTAGATAAACTGCTACAGTATCAGATAAGCACCTACAGTACAAGATAAACAGCAATGATGCTAGAGAAAATGTTACAGTATTTTCCTGGAAAACCTTAATTCGCATATTTTCTCTAAACACTTTGCAAAATTTCTCTAAACACTATGCAAAACTAACGTAAGAGGTAAGGGTGGACTGCAGAGCCTCCTAACCAACACAATTAGCAAGCGGATTCGTTCAAGCTCAGAGCATTCTACGCCAGAACTTTCGGAGCAAATTATTCATTGATTTATTTATCACACGTCAACTACAATGACGTGCCAAACTTAATCTAAACATATTAACGGAACAAACAAATCCAGGTAAAAAAAAAACATAGAAAAAAAATAATGAACTCAGAATATTACTAGGAGAAGGGAGAGAACGATCTGAAATGTATTGTCTCATTTCTAAAAGAAGTTGTGCTGCCTACTTTAATCTAGAACCTCAAAAGTCCTCAAAAATCCAGCCCTCTTCCAGTTATAAATCTCTAGAAATTATGTCGTAGCTCGCTAGAACTCACAGCGCAGCTGCTACTTTTTTGAACCCTCCCTACAATACACCCACATTCCATGTTTGCGATAAAAGAGGATTCGTAAAATGTGGATAGTTGAGGTGATCACAGTGCCATCAAAACAGGGGATCATCATTCAATATGTCTATTCATCTGGCTAGATTTACATGGATTTTTTTTTTTCGGGATCGCGACATAACACCAATCTAGCGCGTTAGAAAATCTGAACGCAACTTTTCTACCAGCATTGTAAAAAAAAGCAGGAAAACGAAAACGAGGAAAAGGAATCGCTTAGATCTGGGAGCGCCAGATAGGGGAATAAACAGGTAAAAAAACCTGACGCAAAAAAACTGCAATTTGCAGGTGGAAAATGTAATTTAACATTGTCACTGTCTCCGAATAAAATGCAACAAATGACAATCTGATTACCACTTGAACCCCAGACCCGCACTATCCTTCGACACTATTTTTTCCCGCTGAAACTTTACATGGTAGGATCATTTGAGGTGCCGAACACGAGTCGTACGTAAAATATTTTGAATCGTGATCCCACTTTTGTAGAGTGGCAGCGGGCATAAGATAGATTTATTGTCTTACATGGTCAGTGAAAAGGCCGCATGCATATTACCCAGGGTAAACTTTTTGACGCTCGTGTTAGCGCTGGGTAAGGTATCCTAGGTAATTCAAACTTTGCATAGGAAGGTAGTTTCAGATAATGACCATCGTTATTCATGAAACCACCATCTTCCCGGCTTTCTACAATAATCCTGTCATAACTGCACAATAACGATTTCACACTACAAAATGAATATGAAATTCATGTTCAGCACCTTCGAGAACCCCTTTATCAAAATCTTAGGGAAGACCGATGTAATGTATGTACAGCGTGTGTCCCGTAAGTCTAAACTGATGTAGTTACGGTATAAAATGGATACATTCGTATTCAGCACCTCGAATAACCCCAATGTGCAGAGTCCTTTTCAAAATTACCTCAAAAAATTCGGTTCCCCTGATGTGGTATAGTGTTTTACCCTTCTCCGATGAAGATGATATGATCTACCCCCATTACATATTGATCACATCGCCAACAAAATCAGAGAAAACGTCTTTTGTTTTATATTTAACAGCACCCTCACTCGCTTTTTGAACAGAACAGAACATCAACTCATGGCCATAATGCTGAACCGTTTGCCATGATTTTTCCCATCAAGCTTGTAATGTGACACCATAGCAGGTGCGAGTACAATGTAACAAAGAGAGCACAGAATTAACAAATAGCCGCTAATTGGCGCCATCGCATGAGTCAATTTAGCTCCGTCCTCATAGTCTCCGCGAGTGAAACCATCAAAGATTCGTCACCATAGCAATACACTTACAAAGGCCATAGCGACAGACATAATGGAGTTGGAGGTACCGTATCAGACATATGCATATCAGACATAGAGTTCAGAGAAAGGTAAGCGATCTCTGACTAGCATTATCTCCACAGCAAATCATTCCCATACCACTTCATTTTATTCACAATTTTAATGTAATCTGTCATGCGTAAGTGACCAAAAGCCTGTATCAAAGATGCACACGCACTTTGTTGGCATATGCACGCAAATAAAGGCTACTCAAAAATAGAAGGCAGAAATCAAAAGTGCGCTAGTGATGTGATTACCAACTTCAGTGGACTTTTAGCACAGAAATTATGCCATAACCAACTTCAAGGAATTTCATACGCTAATCAGCTTCATATTTCTCAGTTTCCTCTGATGAATTAACCCTACAATGGATGACTTGGATCAAAGGCAAAAATGACCTTAGCCTCCACCGTATCCCCCGTTCAGAAGCTGTGATTGCAAAAGGAATTAAAACACAAAAAAATGAGGCTGAACAACGAGAAAATCGCAAGGTGACAGAGATCCACTGAATTTGGTATTCTAACAGTTCAAAAACTCTTCGAGTTCGGAACAGCACAAAGGAATTTCACGGTTGCTGTTCAAGTATAAATTAACGCGAACAGAAATAAAAAGAACTAGAATCAGTTAAATGTGAATGGCGATAATGAACAAGAGTTAGTTAAAAATCATAAAAAAGTAACTTCAAAAGAAATCAAACCAAGAAATCTTCGGAGTAATAAGGAGCACACAGCCAATTACCATTACCATACCATATTAAGGTGAATTACGCGCCGGTTTCAAAAAATGTGTAAGAAATGACTAAATTTTCCCAACTTCCGAATGAACAAGAGGGTAAACGAAGAAACTCATCTAGGATAATATCGCAATTTATACTCTTCAGCGGTAAGACGCTTTTAGTGCTAATGTAAATCCCTACTTACGAATACAAAGAAGCACAAACTAACATCCAGGAACAGGATTAAGCCCGATTACTTTGAAGATAAGTGCAGAAACACGGGATTGCACAAGAATGTACGCCCCGGCAGAAGTGGTCATACATATATCACCTAAAGAGGCTCACTCTTTAACCACACATGATAGCATAATGACGGATAAAGAGATGCCATAAGATAGCACTTGTGTTCGTATGTAAACATTTCTTAAATGGCAGAATCCATGTGTGTACACTTTTGAGCATTAGCACAGACTTGCAGGGAAACACCGCCGAAAATAACCGTCGATTTACTCCGATCGTTTTTCACTGTGTAAGTGAGTGACACGATAATACAATTTGTGTCTGTTGTGTGCCCAAATCTGCGACTATTCTTATCCTCACCAGTAAAACACCATCTTGGACACATACTAGGATTGCTAGTGCATATCATAGCGTCACATTGCATTCGCTGATCTACACTTGGGCTTCGCATTTACTATTTATGTAAAAGGTTAAAAAGATATGCCTAAGATATCTTGCAATACTATGAAAAGCTAGGTAGATTGATGATCACTACCCCTCTACCCAGTGAAGAAAGAACCACAACGTACAATCCAGCCTGTAAGACGCAATAGCCAAAAATTTCCGTATAGGAGAGCTTTAATACAGGTCAAACCGAATTATCACATCACTTGCTCTCTTTGACAATAAGTAGGTGATATCCAGGTTATCCACTGCAAACAATTTGAGAAATTCAAGCGAAACTTCCCCGCTATGCTGCTACGAAACAATTCAAAGAGATTTATATTTTAGAGAGAAATTTATGGAAGTAGCGCGTTGTACCCAGAGAGGGCGGCGCCATTAGGCCCTGCGATTGGTCCGTTTGACGAATTGGCCAATCATAGGGCGCGTTAGCACTGCCCTTCTCAGGTATAACGCTCTATAAAAATGTTAATAAGTGTGCAAAATAGCGTATCTTTCACGCCGAACACAAGTAAGCAAAAAACCAATCGCAAGTGTAAAACATGTCCAATTACATCTGCATATCCATAGTTATAATACAATGTTGAAACGGATTATCACGCCGACATCGCTCATAAATTTAAAAAAACGGATATTTTGACGGCTACCAAGACCAGATTTTAAGCTTCATCGTTAAACAATACCAACAAACGAGGTCTCCAGTCAAGTTGGAACAACCATGGAACACCGCGCTCGCCGAATAATGAGGCTGTCCCAAAGGACAGTAAACATGAAAGAACAGTACATGAACTGGACTCGAAACATAATTTGTGGTTGTCGTAAATGAATTCATACCCTCGTCACTTATTATCTTTCACTTCCTCACGTAACCTCGTTTCCTATTTTTTCACATTTTCAGGAAATTGCCTGCACGGAGACAATTCAAACAATTAACTTCTTTACTGACTAGTCGACTAATTTCTAAAAGGGCATTCAAGGGTACATTATTACATTCTGTGCGGCAATAATGCTTAACAATGTCCTCTTTCGACATAAAAGACAAAGAGTCAAAGAAAGGAAATGAGAGTAATTTTCAGAAAGAATAATGAGATAGCAAAACTGTGATAATGTCAGGAGATTTTCTATTTAATTCCCAGCACAATACGTAATGAAAACGCTTACCTGTGCATCAGGTACACATGTGAACAGCAATAATGAATACTCGTCAAATATCACTTCCTCAACAAACGACAGTTTATCCGTAGTATTATTTCTCGACTGAAACAAAAAAAAACTCATCAAAGCGAAAAAGACACTTGGTCAGAAAAATAAATGCTAGTTTAACAGTCATACAAAAAGGAAATATTCAGCAACATATTTAAACTAACAAAGAAACAAAGAATGTCAGTCTTCGACACTGTTGCAACCTGACTCACATCTTTAGAAGAAGTGGAATCTTCAGTTTCCGCAGAGCTGTCCGACGAATTTGTCGCTCCATTCTCCTTCGCTTGCTCACCCGTTTTTTCTTTACCAGTCTAGACTTGCAGGAATTTCATTAAGATGCAGCAAAGACTTAGTGCAAACTTCTTACTTCACATTCTCCATTTTCGATCAATATTACACTTGAACCCGAGCCGGAATCGCTCCTCTCATCCGTGACATCTTCTTTGACTACCTGGCTCGATGTTGATGGTTTCTCGTCATCACAATCGACTTCTTCTTTCACTTCGCTCTTTGGTTGCACTGACGCGAACTTGGGCAGATTTAGTGCTCCTTAACATATAAACGTTAATAAAAAGCAGTAACCCATCTAAAAAAAAACAAAACAAAAACAGCTCACCTAAATATGTTGATGTGTGTGGGCACGTCACGTCATGCAGCACAAATTTTGGTTGAGGAGGTGCCGGTTGAGGAGCAGTAGCTCTTCCGGCTGCGCTCATTCGTCCACCACCTCTTCCGCGGGTACTTCCGGTTGAATGATAACCGTTCGGTCGCGTTCCGCCACCAGCGGTTGCAGCCGCCGCGCCACGCCCACGTCGTGGTTTTCTGCTGGAAAATAAATGAGTGGTTGTCAGCTTCGGAAGGAAATATCTAATTACTCAGAAAATGCCAAGAATGATAAATACAAGAACTTAAAACTCAAAAAAGAAGAAAATCAATGGAAGAGCAAAAAAAGTTGAAGAGCTAAACGATGTGTCTTGAGTTTTGATTACAATTACTTCAACTTGATATTGTATGAATTCCAATAATCCACTTGAAAACGAGGGAAATACACCTTCAAGTAATTTCCAAGAACAATGTCAACAAAATCACGAGACAAAAAAGAAAATATAGTATTGAAGCCAGGAATGTTCAAGCACTCCAATTGAAACCACATGAAAAAGAAGGAATAACTCACTTGAATGGCAGCGGTGTCTTAAAACACGCATCATCAAACGATGGCTGTTTGCTACTGCTAGGGGCGGACGTAGTTGATGGTGACGCAGTCAAAAGGGAGGAAGACATTGAAGACGACTGCAAAAGTCTCTTTTATATCACAACGAATAAACACCAAAGAAAGCAAACGTAAAATCAAGTTGCAACTGTAGACACATTGTAAAAGTTGAAAAAAAAACATTATAGAAGAAATTGACAACTCAGCAAACGAGAATTATCTGAGAAGTGCTGTGGAGAGGGGGAAAATTCAGACAATTACCATAACAAACAGTAATAAAACAAGAAAATGATGCAGCCCGTTGCGACTAATCGAGACACTCAACCATTGATGAGTTAGATAGTTTACCTACGAATCAAACTGACTGTTGTAATTTTTCCAGTCCTAGCATTTGCGTCTTAAAATACATTTTGATGACCAAAAAACCCCAAACACAACTACAAAGCTTTCGTCTAAGAATTGCACGCCATCACACTTCAATAATGTTCAGACACAAGCATGAGTGCAACGAAATGAAGTAGAAAAACATATGAGTCGACAAAAAAGGAACGTAGATATCCTTTTCCCTGTACGCACCTGCAAAGACCATGCATGGGAATTACTTCCGCAGAGAATGTGGGAGCAAATCCAATTCTCTCTAAATCCAGAATTTCCCACGGATGTATAATTTTTTTCGCTTTTTGCTGAGTAGCTTATTTTTGAGCCCTTCGAAAGTCGTTCGCGGAGAACTATGCACATGGACGTTCTTTGAAATTACTGAGCAAGATATTTGAAGTGACTTGCATGAAAATTTGAGTAAAAGAGAGATAAGGAAAACAGAACCTTTGAGGAATCATCGCCTAGTCACTCGCATCACACGCTCGCATTTAACTGTCTGAATTACATAACTTTTTAAAACCCAGGCCCTCAAAGAGAAAGAAAAACCATTCGCAGAAACAAGTAGTGCATTTATGGACTAGAGAAATCACCCCAGAAGCCAATATGATTTGCAAACACATTATGAAAATCAGCGACAACCAAACCGTGGGAAAGTCCAAAGACCACTAATTTATTCGACCAGTATGAAGGACACTAGCTTCTAAATGGTCCCATAACAATAAAAGGGAAATGCTAGTAAGTGATGAAGATGAAATGTCAGCAGTTCCAAGATTTTTGGGAAGGCTACGGAGAACTCACATAATTGACCAATCGTTTTCCGCAACCGAAGCCGAGCTTCTTGTTCATATGACGACTGAAACCTTCACTTAGCTTAGGAGAACGAAACAACTCTACTGAGCTTGCAAAAGGGGAAGTTACTCACATACAGAGTTTTCTATCCACCTTCGGAATAGCTGTGTGGTACAGCCCCATTCCTGGCAGTGCTTTAGAAACAATAAACGCGATTATTCAACGAGCCCCTGGAGTTTCTGATGTTGACTTTGAATGGAACAGCGTGCAGAACAAAACGTTTTCCAACGATGATGAACAATCTGATATTCAAATGTGCGCCGCACTATAAAAGTTTCATACCAGGGCATACTAGGGAACGCAAAAAAGTGCACTCACAACAGAGAATCGGAAACAAAGGTAATGAACACAAATCCAACGAATTCTGACCACTAACGAGTTAGTTACCACAAATTTGTATTCATCAAACAACTGTTCATTCATGAAAACGTATCGAAAATGAGACAATACCCAATTTCTCACAACATCGAATCACTTCCCTTATCCTCTCAAACATTACTCTCCGCCGAAATTCTGATGCCAGCGTGGAAGAGGAAATGTTGCTTGCACGGACGAAAAACGACTAATCGCCTAGTACACAGGCACAGGCAAGCGAAAAACACCAGCTGTCCCGAAGCCGCTCTCGTTCAGTGAATCACACCTTGGAAGTCCAACTAGTTGAAAGGTTTAGGACGCGGAGAAGAGGAAAGAGGCAAAGAAGAAGAGGGAAATGAGCTGAGGCCACCTAATTTGAGGGAAAAAACGACCCTGTACCTCTAAAGAGCTGTAAGGTGAGTTTTTATCAGACTGATGTTTACTTCAACAGCAAACACAAACATGAGTAGACGAGAGAGTGGCTATAAAAATCACTAAGTGACCTAACATTTGGCAAAGCAAATATAACGATAGAACTAACCCATGGTTCCCTTGATCCTTAAATGCTTTCAAAATATTCAATCACATTTCGAGACCACGATTTTTCTTGCCCTATTTCGAAGAATAATGGATTCAACCGCGTGTATCAACAAGCCTGCTAGATTCATCACATTCTTGAATAATTCAAAACAATTACCTAAGAAGTGCTATTTATAACAATATAAATATGGTTATGGTATGAAAAAAGTATGGTTGCATATGAAAAAGGTGATATTTTAAGAGATTTCTATACAGCGTATAGAACGACTCCTATTCACCGTTGATGACAACAGAATGCGAAGAGCAAAGTACTGTTTACACAGCTTCATAATGCCTGAAGTAGTGGAGATTACGTTTCTAGCGCAGTACAGCCGTACTATAAAGCATTATTTGAAAGTCCAAAGATCGCTTTACACAATTACGGAAGTCATGCCTCCGTAATATTGGTCATCTCGAAAAGAGTAGCCCTCGAGGTCAAGAGATTTCGCTTATAATCTTATTCCGTTTGTAGTGTAGTAAGAAAATTATGTAAAGACCTTAGATTCATCACAAACGTCCCCATTAATTTCCATTTCCCTTGCGCTCACGCAGCAATGCAATGCGAAAGTCGTCGTCAACGTCAATGAATGGGTGTCACTGTGGAACAAACCGGCACTGGCATTTATTTCCCACAACATGACAACAACGGCCTATCAATGCAAGCATTTCTGCATTGAATCTGCTGTAGTCCGCGGAAAATAGTTACCACTGAAAGTCCTGCCTAACTTCGCCGAACATGAACTGGCTGAAAGTTAGAGGATCGCGCTCAAAACCGCTCAACTACATTCTGCTGACATGCTACCTTCTCATATGAAGGCAGAATTCAAATAAATCTTCGCATTTGAGATCGTGCTGAACTTCAGGGCTTTGAGGGGAGAGCAACTTATACTGAACGGTGAGATAGCTCGAAATACGCGAAAAATTCACAGAAATGGAGTGCTGTTTTCCGTGAATACGAATACGCGCACAAGGTTGGTCACCGGCCCAACCACCTGAATTTCACGCGCGCTTATGCAGGTGACCGAGCATGAGTTAGCTGGCACATCGTTTCTCTGCTTTCCCATGGAAGTAATCAAAAACAAATATTAAAAAAACGTAATGGCAGAAAAAAACAACTGAAAATAAGCCAATACAACTTTATCTTTTTTCATGGAGTATTTTTTTTTCAATTCGGCGATTTACTCTCACAGGAAGTGGGCGGGGGGGGGGGGGGGAAGTGGGCTGTTCCATGTTCTACATACTCCCTGTGCTGTGATTCATTAGCAGCCAACTACGCGGTAGAAGTGTTACCTAAAAGAATGAAAATTTCCGTGGGTGCTGCCTTTAAACCAATAGCATTTATCCTATCAAACTTACAATCACCAGTACTTATTAAATCCACCATAAAGGCCTCCAGAAAGGAACACTGCTTCAAAAGTGGATATGGACCTTTTCCAAAGCTCAGCACTCGAAAATATGCAGTTTGGGAAGGAACAGCAGGCGCAGTCACAAAGCTCTCATAAATCATGCACGCATTTATAATTTCCGACAACAAGTTTTCACCTCTTGACATGGCAATTAGTCTCACGCTTTCTGAGCATTCAATAATCAGCTAAAACGCAACGTTTAACGTGCTTCATGTACGTCAATTCATGGCTGCACTCAAGTGCAGATGTTAGGCAAAGCACTGCTAATAAACGCTTAACGAAAATAATTACCTAGAGTATGACATTAGTACAACCAGTGAAGATTAGCTCTTTTTAGAAATTTGAGCAAGAAGTTGGCAGTATATCTACTAGTGATCAGCTGATGTTAAACAGAGGCATGTGAAGCTTTTGAACCCCAGTGCTAACACGCTGCTTGAACAACAGTATGTGAAATTGTCGACAATCGCTCCCAGATGTTTCAAAAGAGAACTTTTTTAATCTCCAGAGGCAGAGAACAGATAGCCTGCTTATCTGTAACACCAGATAGCGCTGTTTTGAGCGAGAAACTGATCTGTTACTCATCTACCCCGTTAACTCTTGTCAATTTGGCAAGACTCTTATGTAGAATAAAGAAACAAGAAGCAGCAGATGCGAACTAAAAATATGGGCCTGTGGAAAATATGGGTTTGTTTAGATATGATTTAGTGAATTGGGCTCCTCGAGTAAAGCTAACTATTTTTCAGGATAGAATGTAAAGAAAGTAAAAGAAATCTGATAAATATGACACATCGCATGAGAAGCACATATCAACCGGGTCACGTTAGGCAGGAAAAATGGATGCATACCCAAGTTAACAGGAGAACGAGCTCATATGTAGCCTTCGAACCTTATGAATAATTACACTTGCACGTAAAGTGCACAAAAACGAGCAAGAAACATAAAGAAGCTGGAGCCGTGAAATTTATGATTTCCAATGTTGTCATCCTGACAAATTACTACTGCCAAATAACGACCATTCAAAAGAGGACGAAGTGAGTCCGGAATATAACGGAAAAGCAGTAAAATGGAAACTGAACTCAAGTTTTACACGAAAAGATCAATTTATTAGTTGAGCTACCAATCATTAGTGAATATTTTACAGGGATAAAATGGTTGCGAATCTATCAATGAAACAATGATATGTAGACTTAATAAACCTTCAAAACCAAAACGATGCGCCATGCATCATCAAAAATCCGATTCACCAGCGCAACAGCGTGACCTTGAGCTCTGCAGTTATAGAGGTCTCATGAAAATCCAAATTTGGTCTTCTACAGGTCCATTTCTCGCACTTCACTTCTGCATAAGAATCAAAAGAAGAATTATCCGAAAAAGGAGACTAATAGAACATCTGGAATACCGCACATGAACGCAGTATGCACGAAGCTGCACACAAAACGGTGGAAAAGACATACGTGCGACGCCGCGGCGACGCGCGAAAATCGATGAGACCGCCGCACCAGCCGTCAGCACCGCCCTCCACTGTTGCTGGCGATGGTGGTGGCGGAGTTGGCGTTAGTGGTCGCTATCTTCGCATGTCGAATGCAACGCAACGCTACGCAAATATCACTCCACAGACTCAATTTAAACGTTATGGTCTGTGAAATCGACGGGAAACAAGGATCGTCACTAGGTGCACGTTGTTCCATCAGCCTACGTAATCTAAAAAAAAGCCATATGGAAAGGCTGACGATCAGCTGATGACGATATCTTCCCCGCACGAACGTTTAAAAGTGTAAACACACGAAAAACAACATTCCAGACAATTGTTTTCTGGGGAACCCACAAGAACACTGATTATGGGATCTAGCCACTGTGGGATCAAGTACACAGCTTAGAAGTTAAAGAATATTAAGGAAGCATAAGTTATGGCCTTTTTTGTTTTAAAGTATAGCCCGTAATATCACCCTCATTTCAACCAAAGTGAGCACCGCTAAATAGATAAATCCAGAACAGGTAATGAGTAGCGACGGATATAGATCAGTATTACACTGCTAATCCTGAAAGTTCTGCATTTCTGACGACTCGCACTATTGGAGAGCTTGCAGAACTGTTTAATGAACCGTGCTTCAACAATTCGTATGCCCTTCAAAATGTGTTAATCAAATCGTAAGCTGAACTAGCACTGACGACCTTTGCCTTCGTAAATGACGCGAAATGAGGACATGCTGCTCCAGCTGGCCAATCAATCAAAGCATTAGGACGGTACTAAAAAGCGGCGACATAACGGCAGAAAGGAAAAGAAAGGCAATAATTTAAGAAAAAAATAACAAAGTGAAGCTACTCCTGCACCGAGGATGAAACCAGTAAAAAGCAACGAGAAGCACATAATGCAAATATTCCCACGATCTTCCATGTGATCAATTTTGCAATGGTTCTATTGAGGCGATTTCGCTAAGACTGCATTTTCAGTTGTGTAAACTTGTCTGAGGGTCAGCAGAAATGTAGTTTGGCTTTAGTTTAATTAAAACAAAAACAGCTGCGTAACGCCAGCAATCTTAAACAAACTGTATTTAACTTTCGAAATTACATTGGTATAAAATCACACTCCAGCTGTCCTTGCACAAATGACGTTTCACTCGAAATGATTGGGCAGCGAAGCTGCTAGCCAGGTGACTAAAATGAAAACCAGCCATAAGATCACACCGGCTTTTACTACCGCGACCCGCACCTTCACAGGAATAAATAAACACATTTAAAATCCATAAAAACATTAAGGTCAGAAATAGGTTAACTAGACCTCTGTGCTAGCTGCTAAGTGTACTTACTTCTTACAAATTAACCTAGCCAGTCTTGAAATTTACAACATCAACACTCAACACAGGATGCACACATGTCCAGCAGCGCAGCAAAGAACGCACACTAGTATCGATCTAATGGCGCGCTGTACAATACGTTGTATCCGGTGATTCTAAAGAACAGTGATTTGCAGAGAGCGAATACAGTCTCCACAGATTTTGAAAATTGGTATGATTAGTATGTAGTAATTAGTATCTATCTTGAAACAACAGATCGAAAGAATATGAGTGCTACTACGGGATAGCTCTCTCAAAACCAGTGCAGACCCTTTCCTAACGAGCTACACTGACTACTGCTGGAAACAAACTTCCTCGTTATTATCTAGCTAATCCATACAAGCACGTTGACAAACAACTGATCTCCGGATTTTTCTGGACGCAGCTCAGTCTTTGGAGAGCCCAGATCTTACTAAGCTTCTTTCACTAAAGGGAAAAAAAGTAGTTAAACAACTCTCTAGATGGAAACAGTGCGGCTAAGCGTCTAAAGAACAGATAGGCAAAAAGCAAGGTATTCCAGGCACACGCCAGGTAGTTACCTTATGAGGAAGATACCGGAACCTCTCCCACATGAGCAGTTCTTATGACAAACGCAAAATATGCATACTGCTACATATTTCCCACGTTCACACATGAATACCCAATGAGATGCTTCTCGAGTGCCTTCTACCACAAAATAACAATGAAGTCTCTGCAACCGTCTTTTTGACAGCTCTGTTAAGAAAACGAAAGGCTGCACAGCCCTCAATATTCCCGAAGAAAATAACTGATAGATATTTTGACGAATACAACATGATTCCAAACTAGATGTTACATTCCCGTTTTAGTTTCTGGATAAAAAGTGAACGTCAGCAGCTTCTCTTGTCGCATACATGCCAGTTCAGATTACAGGAAAGCTGTGGCGTCGGTTGCGGCTATTTCTAGCTAATGCTTCAAATATCGGAGTGTGATTTTTACATTAACATCTGTGATTCATAGCTACGTGCAAAAGTGGAACAGCTTGAATGTTCTCCACTCTATGCGGCCCATTTCGTAGTATTTGTCATTATAGAAGAAAGCAAGTGCATGCGACATCTCTGGCAAGTTCGACGTTTTCCGCTCATTTGTGATTCACTGCCAGCTGCTTTCTCTTTACACAAACCCGCAAACATAGGGGAAGATTATGCGCCTCAAATTTACTGCTCAATCTCTGCTTACACCCGAATACAGCAGTATACGTACAGATTTCAACGAAAGGAAAATACATTCAAATGCGGATAATTATTACAACGATCCCATCAATGTTAAGGCTTAGATAAAGACACAGATCAATGCACTATGACCGCAGTTCAAAAATCGATGTGAGCTGCTGTGGAAATTCTGGACAACCACGACCTACATTCGATGCTCTCGTCTTTCGAAGCGGGAATTGACGGCTTCTTGCAGTGAACGTTTGGTATCCGCTCTCATTTCTGACGTCTCCTGTCCATTACTCATAAACGGTATGAATAATTCATTTATGGCTTTTCTTATTGCATTTTTGCTTTTTTGGATGAACTGCTGGTCAGCCACTTTCAATCAGGTGAAGCTATCGGAACAATATATGGACGTAAACTGGATGTTCGCGTTTATGCTTGTGCTAAATAGAAATTTTAGGAGGCACGAGATGGATGAAATTTGCTCGTGCGGATCCTGCAGGGGTCAGCGGAGACTATAGACTACTTTTCGCCCAAAATTACACCGACTAGATCATCGATTATACCGACTCTTCATTGCTGTTGATTCAAACGCTGCGTGAAAGCGCCTACATGGATTCTTCGACTAGCAGAATAAGAATATCACAGTCGTACCGCACGAAATTATCAAACAATTTCATCGATTCGTTCAATGCATGTCTACAGGCCGAGGTTAGCAGCTTCTGCAATCATCATTCGCAAGTGCATGGAAACATGCGGTAATCATACACTCGAACGAAGCAGCATGTGCTGTATAGTGTTATTAAAAAGCACATTGTGACAATTCGTTCTAGCGTAGTAGTAGCGGGAAATGCCTATAACCAGTCACACGGTGACGGACAAAAACTCACTCGCTTACACACGAAACTCAATCCGATTTCCACACCGGCACCCCCTAACAAATAGACCACATGCGCCGCACTGCTAAATCGATGCACCCTCGGCTAGCAAGCTTAATTAGGAGTGACAACAAAATTGTTTCAATTTTAAAAAATGAAAAAAATCCAGAGAGAAAGGAAGGGCTGGCAACTCATAGTGGATCTTTTTTTAATGACAATTTTAATCTCCATTGGGAAAATGCAGCTTCAAAATAGCCCATACGAGGGAAAAACGGGCCTGTAAGGTCCGTAAGGTTTCTAAAGGCAAATTTTATAGAATGGACAATAATTTTTCCGTCGAATTTATCTATGACTTAGCTCCTCATCAGGGAAGATAAGAGAGAGAGAGAGAGAGAGAGAGAGAGAGAGAGAGAGAGAGATTCTCAGGCCGCCGTAACAGACTGGAAATCTTCCATCTCTACAACTACTTAGTCATGAGTGCATCCTTTTCCCGGGAACGGAGCTACCTAAAAAGCTCAACGACCTTTCCTCTCTTCTCCTAGCATCAGGATCTGGTTTAAGGTGGTTGAAAATGCTGGGAACAAAAGAGCAGTTGCATAACAAGCTGCTGGGGATGGTCTCAGTTCTGGAAGAGGTCAAAGTTTACTATTATGTGCACTATGCAGCCATAAATGAGTCATTCCTTACTGAGACTGCTACCCAGTGTTGCCGTTTTTTTTTTTGCCATTGCTCCTACGTGTTTCCCACGAACTCTCAAATAAAAGAAATGGGCAATATTCGGGAAATTACAGCACAGCTTTTCCTAAAAAGCAAAAATTCATGTGTTTCTGAATATAGATGAAAAACGACATCCAACCCCCCCCCCCTCACCTACAATTACAATACGCTCCTTAAAATAGACCGATTCAAGAACAATGAACAAATATAAGCGCGAAACATAGTCGCGTCTTAGCGGAAAAGAGCAAGCCATTCGTAAATAATGAGAGGCGTAAGCTTCATAGCTTCATCTTCTTTCCAGTTTTCATTCCTTTTCCTAATGGTAGGGACTTCCTCAGTTCTCCCAACACGTAACCAGCATTTTTTACTGATAAAATCTTTACGCGTGCTATATTTCATCGAAAATGCTTTTAAGGGACACTTCACCAAAAAGATGTGTCGATGACAACGGAACTTTCACCTAATTGAAGGAAAAACTTGACGATCTTGAGAAATATAGGTGTTTTCTGTATATGTTTACGACGAGAACAGAAAGATTATCGACCATGTGGCACACTAGTCCCATTACTTGAGTTATAGTGACAGTGTTCTAATTTACTAGCTCGACATTTTGTCACTACATCACTTTCGAGATCGTAGAATAATCGCTGTGCTAATCTCCTGCAACAGACTAAAAAAAAGGTTCTTGTGAGTTTTAGCTCTAAAATGAAAAAATGAAGAAATAAAAACAAAAAAAGGAGGCGTGAGTTAAGAATTTGGCAAAGGTACTCATACGGTGCTTACTAAGTCGATACCATCTCAAAAGTCAACCTTTTCCCACTTGGAAAGAAGAGTAGAGACTCGAAGGCACTTGGAAGTAGTGCAGCTGGGTGGTGACTGGCACATTCCCGACTCTCCTAGTCGTTACCTATGACATCCTCAAGCAGTCAAAAAACCAGTTCACGACTACGATGCGCCGCATATTTGAGATTTACTCCAATTTCAAGAATAAATCACAATTACTGCACAAAGAACACAACCAGCTCAATATTTTGTCGATCCACCATTAGAAAAAAGAAACAGAATTCGCCGCAGCTCGTTCTATGATGGCGGTTCGAACATGTTGTGATGAACCACCATGCCAGCCCGTGAATGTCAAGAATGGGGTACGGAAATGCTCACTAAATTGTGATAAATGTTGGTAAGCAAAAGAAAAAAGTATTTTGTGATGCTACCTTTTGAAATTAGAAAGCAACTACCATGCATCTTCGATGTACACCATCTACTCAACTTCACTGTTTCTGTAAGCAATGTGATTCCTAATTAACTTCCTCATTTTTCCTCACATGCCCGTTAAGTAGAACTTCAAATCACCTCTCCCAGACTTTTAATGCAACTGGAAACGTCCATTCAACAACCGCACACCCTATTCAATCATACCAAATGCTCGACACATGCTGACACATGCGACCGCCAAATGTGTAAATAGTTGATTTCAGAATGAAGACAACTAGTGAGCCGGTTTCCCAGGGAATACTCAACCGAGATCTTCAGGAGCACCAAGCAATGAAGAACAAAAGCTTAGAACGCCGCTAAGCCAGTGTTTCTCCTGTTTTTCCAGTCTAATATCAGCAGGTCAAAGAACATACACCATTCGAACAAGAGCTGCAACATATACTCCTGCTTAACTAGACAATAATTATCACACTAACACTGTTAGCTAGCTAAAGAGCCTAAGAGAGCAGGCGAAAGGTGATAAACAAAGAAACGGTTGCAACAACAGCAACAGTTACTTGCTACTAAATGACAAGTGACATTGAAATCCGCACCTTCCCCCATTGCAAAACCTTTAAGTTAAGTGTTTACTCCAAACAGTGCTGTTGATAAGGGTTTAAGAACAAAAGAATAACGGCGGTACAGAAGTAGCACCACAGCGCAACCGTTTTAGAACATACATTAATCAACAGCATTTTCGGAGAGTTCCCAACTCCGTTCATTCGTAGAAAAGTTTGTACTTTGTATTGCCACAACGCATTTCAAAAACTTGCAAAAAGCTCGAATTTTCCCATAGAAAAGAAGAGTTCGAGAGTCTCATTTCAGCTAACCTATGCCTTAATTTAAGCGCTCTAAAATCTTCCCATAATCAAACCAGACCATAGCAGCAGCAGCAGCAGCAGCAAACAGCATGACAATGTTGTTCATCAACTCCCGTAAAAAGGCGAACGTCAATGGTGGCAACTTCAATGACAGCGCTTTTTCTCCACATGGATGACGCATTCAGCGAGAACATCGAACCAATACAAAACAACGTCACATAGGGGCAGGTACACAGAGTTAATACGAGTTCTAAGAGGGGTTTACCTTTACGAAAAAATAAGCATGGGCCTAGAAATCATAAAACAGACTCTCTTTTATTACACGGTAAGTCACAAATCCAACCCTGTATCACATCCAACCGAAACCAGTTTACACGTTTAAAAAGACGTCAGATGTGCTACTACAAACTGATGGGTGTAAAAACCAGAATCGTACACGAATAGGAGAACGAAAACTTTACATGACTAGCTTTATAGCGAACAGAAACTGACAAATTTGTGTGTACTAAGCTAGCAAATCATCTTGGAAGTAGTGTCGGAAGTAAGAACTGCAACTCTACGCACATACTTCGTTCAGTTTCTTCGAAAACATAGCAATTATAGATTTTTACGAGAAAATCAGTCGCTGCCATCAAACTGCAAAAAAAAACGATAAGATGGATCCACTAAAAAATGGTCCCACATTCATAAACTTATCCCTTCTCCAAAACATGTTATATTAGGATCACATTGAGCTTTCACAAAGAAAGTGTGTAGTGGGAACTGGTTTGGAGCAGCCTCGCCACGAATAAAAAACAAAGCGCACGCCGAATCGAATCGTATTAGTTGTTCACAGATTAATACATTAACGGTGTTGGTTGCAACGAACCAACAAACGCAAGTACAACAGCCTATGAAGATAACTTTAATTACAGCTGAACATCCTAATATGTATGACTTCTTCTCTATAAGGTAAGGCAATTACCTAACCTCAGGTCTTCAATGTACTCTCCACTCCCCACCTTCTAGTTCTCATTAAAAATAAACAGTATAGTGTGAAATATAATACTAATTGTGGCCCAAAAAGCCTATAGATGTTAGCTCGAGATTTAAAAAGAAACTATTACGCATAAAAATGAATTCACCTGAACTATTCATAACGAAGGAAGTGTAAAGATAAAACAAGAGAATAAGCTTAAAAAAGGAAAAGTTGAAGCAAGCATTAAGATTAATTAGCATACCTGGGCAACAGCAACGTAATTTGTCGGTGGTGACGGATCCTTTTGCATCTTACGTGTGTACCAGCACCAACACTACACACACAGATGATGAGAAAAATCGAATCGATCAATAATTCAGATCGTAGACTGGAATAGTTGCGGCAGCCAGTGCGATAGTGTGTGTTGTATTTAGAATACCATTCCCAAACAGAGAGCTCGTGGTCTGCAAACAACGATCGATAAATCGATACGCGACTCGGTCTGCTGCGTAACGAAACTGCGCAGAACAACTCGATATCGCATCGCCAGCAATAAGCACAGCGACAACAGTTTGTGCTTTATCGATTGATTCATAAATACGATAACAGGAATATCGATCAATATTTGGCCACGGATAACACGATTAACAATATCATTGGCGGTTGTCCAAGCAGTCAAGGTCGCTGACCCGCGGGAGGGCGGGCGGCAGCGGCTGGCGATCTTGAGTGGCTGATAGAGCGGGGACATTGGACGGGCACAATTGCCACTTTTCAAAAACACGAGGAAATAGAGAAGAACAAAAATCAATAGCGTGGAAAAGGAAACAACATCATGCGAAAAGTAGCAAATAAATTCAAAGGAAGGACTTTTCTGGTGAGATCCAACAGAAAGACATGACTGTTGTGTAGTGATTTATGATCAATCTTCTGAATAAAAAATAGGCTACCATCAAAAATCTTCATGTACATACAAAGAACTCCAAACGGACGCGGACAAGAGTCAGGACCGCGGCGCGGCTCTCTTGGGCAGAGTCACGGGAGCTCAGCATAGTGTGCGCCTGCGTCTCTGCCCAAGAGAGCCGCGCCGCGGTCTCGGCTCTTGTCTACGTACGTTTGGAGTTTCCTATAAATGTTAAACTGCAAATGGCGTGTCAGAGCCTAAATAGAGCGTGTTAGTACAGCTGGATTAATTAAAACTGGCTATAATTGTCAGAATAGTTACCCGTGGCCTTGACTACATGTGGATTACGAAGTTTATGGAGTAGTTCGTTTCGAAAACGACCATGGTTAAGTATTAAATAGTAGGATATTAAGGTAGATGGTACTAAATGTCAAGATCTGCATTTCTCGGCAGCCTTTGCGAACATGGCACTATTTCTCGCGCTCTTTCTTTAATTTTTTTTTCACAACAATGTACCTCTGTGAAACACACTATAGATTGGTCAAAGTCCATCTGATAGTGTACTATTGTTGATGAATCAGTGTAACGGTGACCAGAATAGAAATGATTGACTTTGACAGATTAGCTGAGAAGTTGAATGACCATAGGGCCGCAGCAAAACAAAACACGCAAATACTTCGTCTACTGTCATCATTTTTATACCGGTCACCATTAACTCAGTAACAATGTAAACTAACCGGTGGGCTTTGACCAATCTACATTTCGTAACCCGCATTTTTTTTTTTCAACAGCAACCAACGGAATCAGAGACGAAGCGCGTGTTCTGTTCGTCTGTTGTCTCTCTCACTTATGACCGAGCACAAAAACAAAAGCGGCACTGTCGTGGGGTTTAGAATCACATCGAAATCCTCGGGGAAGTTTACACCTGCACTGTCTCGTTATTAGGATTCAATATCCATCAGACATTATCCATCAGGTAAGCGTTGAAAAAAAAAGTTTTAAAAAAAAAAACAGGGAAACACCAAATCGTAGTGTAAAAACTGCGGAATGAATAACCACTCGGTAATTCGTCGGAACAACAAAAATTTAGCAGCGAACCTTTCATATCACATGTCAGAAGGCTTTGGCTGTTACCATGTAAAAGTCCAATAGATAGTAATAACGATAATGATCAGCAAAAATCGACAATGAAGTATGGGAAAATCTTACGGCGCTATACTCGAAGTGCCAAGTGTGCCCCAAATCTTTTCATGGGTCGTGCAATGAACTTATCTATTTGCAAAAAGGAAGAAATTCAGAAGACAGACAAAATGAATAAATAATAGTGAATGTAATGAATACTTAAGAAAAACCTGGTCTGACCACTTGTAGCTGGCCCAATGATAAGCGTTTTAAGGATACATGGGTCAGATGATAACCTTAAAGATTTACATTCTTCACAGAATTATTTCTGGTCCTGCGAGAAATCCTAGTTAGAAATATCCGGTAGTCCGCGCCTGATTATTGATCCCGACATCATCTCAGCCATTCATACGGCGAATAATACGCGCGGCGGAATTGAGTGTCCGATCAAAGATTAACACCCATGAGAATTAAATGGCAAGAAACAAACATGTGCAAGAGTTTAATACTAGCTGTTGATGTCAGAGCAAACTATGACGTACCCATGTTCAATGTCCCATTGTAATGGCAGCATGTCGTTCTACGTAGAACAGAAGTCAAAGAAGTCTAACAGTATAGAAATGGTCTCTTGCCTTCTTACTACCTCGAGCGAAAAAAAAAATTTAAAAAAAAACTGTAGGAATAATTCTAGTTGTAACTGTTATAGAAACACCGCAAGGAAGAATTCATAATGGAGTTCTAGCTTGAATTGCTGCTTTAAAGAGTGACAAACGTTCTTTGTTGACGCAAATAGGTCAGGCCGACCATATCATTATGACAACTAATGAATGAGAACAGAAATAAAGTGCAGTTCATTGAAATTTCAATAATAGTGGGTAAATGGACAAGAACGTAAGCATTCATACCTAATGAAAAAGGGCAAAACTACATATTTTACGAGGTTTGTGTTCAATTTCAATTATCAAGAAGTGCGGAAACGCAACAATGAAGCCACTTCATTACGAAAACTCAGACATGGGAACAATCCCCTGTTGTTGCAATATGATGAGATATTGAGTGCGCGATATTATTCAGTGAGAAAATGTCACACAGGTCACACGAACTATGATCTGTATTATGGCGCTGACGCAGTAAAAGAAATTATGGCACTACATACTCGGACATCGCTCCCAACAATCTCAGTAATGGTTATTGACTAGATTTCGCTTATAGGATTTATTTGATGTGCTCATCACGAAAATTGTAATAGTCTGGTAGCTCAGAGAGGGCCGGTGGTGTGACTTTGTCCGCAAGTACAATCTCATGACGGTGTGACGGTGCCGACCAACTGATCTAATTTTTGCACTATTAAAAAAATTATGTATATACATGATCTGATTCATTCCATTCTTATGTTTCTCTTCTGCCACCCAATGAAATCTTCCACGCGCATTCTGGGGCATCTTCCCCTGGAAGGAACCTGTCGTAACTGCAGACAAAGTCACCCCACCGGCCCTCTCTGAGCTAACAGACCACATGTACTATTTTTGCACCGCGACTCGGTTTTCGTAGAATTACGCCAAGTGCACGATAGAAAGGACAGAATCATTTGAAGCATTGCAGAGTGGAGCTATTTGATATGCTATTTACAAGTATCAACATTATTTGTCAGCAAGGAGTAAGTCCCTTGCCAAAATGAGCATATTCTTCCGCTTCTTTATTGTACCCTACTGCGGCAGTATAAAATGGCCTTATGGCATAATATATCATACTATGTGTGATTTTCGTGACCATAAATCGCATCAGATAACATCAAAGAAAAAGTTTGAGCTAATTTTTTTGAAAAGGAGATTTTTGAGAGACTACTCAGGAAACTTATAAAAGATGTGTTTTGCATGAGATTGAAAAATGCAAATCCCACGATTAAGACATGTGTGATCATGCAAAATAAAGTTTTTCAATCAATAGTTGTATACCAGCAATGGTAGATCCATGCAAAATCTCATGCATACCCATGCAAAACCCATGGCTGTGCGTGGGTTTTAGCATTGCTGGAATAAAACTATTGAATGAAAAATTACACGAGCATGCATGTCTCAATCGTGGGATTTGCATCTTTCAATCTCATGCAGAACACGGTCTTTAAGTTTCCTGAGTAGCCAGATAATGCCAAAGAATCTACGCAGCTACTATTGTACCAACCAGGTTTGACGCTGTGCCAGAGAATAAATCGGTCCACCAAATCATTCTGATTGCCACCGCCATATTAACGAATTGAGGATTACTATGTATATAATTTTATGTTCAGAGAAAAGAAACCATGGAATTAACTAATAAAAGGATTAACTGCTCAAAAGAAGTTAGCAAACTTCCACCACACCTACCGAGACGACGAACAAAGTCATCGATTCCTGCACGGATATTGATCGACGCGTCATGGGCAAACGGTTTCGTGGTAGTTCTTCGAAATCGCCCGTGCTTAGCGGGCCTATGACTGTTTGTTTGGAGAGCAAGTCCTGGCAGTGAAAACTGTTTAAAACAAATGATGTAGTTTGTAGTACGGAACAAACAAATAAGGTTTCATGTGAAGTGTTATTTTTGCTGGAAGACTCTCAGCCAAGAAAATAACTCTATGGAGTATTCACAGGCACGACAAGACCGAGAGGAATGTGCTTTATTTTATACCCATTTTGTACAAGACATACTATTGAAGGTCGAATGCACCGGACCATGCTTTTTTCAGGACATTGAAGACATTTTTATGAATCCCTTAGCTACGGGAAAGACAGCTTTCTTCCACAATTTCGAGAACTAACCACAAAGTGCCTTTCCACTAATTTTGTGCATTAGACAATGTCCAACGCACAAAATTGGGATTAGGATAATCCCCGCCATTTTTCCATGAGCTGGCTCACGTTCAACATGATAAAGAATATGACTACACGTCGAGTAGAAGGTTGGCTGTGCAATCACACTCAGTACATTCAATTACGACAATTTTTGGAACCGATGATACTGTGAGATTCCGGATGGCGAGCGTTAGTTGCGGTTCATTATAGGTGCGAGACTCCAGATATGCTTCAAGGGTCGTTAGCGTCTTCGCACCTCGCTCGCGCCTTTAATTGTCCAAATCACTCGCACTGCCCATTACGACATGTGGGCGGGCCCCGAAAAACTGATATTTGCCGCGATCCCTGAAGTACGTCGCGCGCGATGTCGCAGTTGTCACAAACCTCAGCCGGGTAAAGGTAGCACTTGATAATTTTGCTCCCTCAGATTCTGCTGCAATCCTAGGTTCAGCACCATGGTCAGAACGAACGTTGTGATCAATTTTGTCAAAATCTGCGCTAGAGACTATTTTGTTTGCTTCCAGTAGGAAAAATAGGCGAGCTGTGCAGTGTTGGAGCCGCAACCAAGATTGATATACCACTTTATTCGGCTAACGTTTCGGCTTACTCGCCTTCGTCAGAGCCTGGAATGTAAAGAACAGATGTAATCTACCCCCACAAACGTCTCATCGTCTACAGAAGAATCCAACATGTGTTAAACAAAAGCCAACCGACTGGATTAAAACTATGGTACCATTCGCTTGGTTTAACATATGTTTGATTTTTCTGTAGACGATGAGACGTTTGTGGGGGTAGATTACATTTGTTGTTTACATTCCAGGCTCTGACGAAAGCGAGTAAGCCGAAACGTTAGCCGAATAAAGTGCTATACCAATATTGGTTACGGCTCAGAAGAAAGAAACGAGATACTATGAGAGTCAACAATTGTGTACGGCAATGCTGGCAATGGCGACCGTGCCATATGTATTCTTCGTTAACCCAGGTGGACAAGTGTTAACCCTAAGGATCAACTTATGGACTAAGGCTTATCATTGTCGATTAATGAGTAATGCAATAGCGACAGACCTTCACCATAATATTTAGTGGAGGATTTTGAAAATGTGTATAAAATCTTGGCCACAGAGCAATACAAACTCGTAGCATCGCAGAGCTAACGAGCAGAACGACCAGAAATCACATGATATCGATCAAGAAGCGAATTAGAATTCTTTTTCGTCGACAAGTTGGCCAGCACCATCTGGTTCAGCCAACCAACCATCTCCTTATCAGTTCCTTTCAACATCTCGAAAACAGCCGAAACTACGTGACACGACACTGTGGGGATGAGATCGATATATACCTATACAAATGTTCGTATCGATGTTGCTTTGGTGCACCTTCGAACGAGCACGATAATGGGCTCGTAAATGGGTGTTCGCCTGGGAACGCATGCAATGGGCGGGGCCCCGGGTGACGGGCGCCGCCCGTGATAACTGGGCTACTGCGGAAAATGGACAGCCGTCGGTAACGCCTTTGATTTCCACCACTGTGACCGGGGAGATCGTAGAAGTGCCATGAAAGTTTCCCAGATACGTTTAATTGATTGAAATTCAACTTGAGGTACTGCAGTCTGTTTCACTGGGGGAGACACTTGGACAGACACCAGACAGAGAGAGTGCAGCGAAGTGCGCAGGATTTGGAAAGGGTGCAGAGAAAACGGGCAATATGCGCGAATATTAAACTATCGCGCATTTGGAAAGGATCATAACAATAGGAGAATACTCGACACTTTACGAGTCTATTATGACAACCGCAACATGTATGCTTGCCGTTTAGCGCATTATACATCTCACGATTAGCTATAGTACGAAACAAGCAAAACACTAAATATCGTTACTATTCGAGGCCAGAAAGATATGCGACGACGAAATTACAGATAATGAGATGTCTAGAGGCTTATGGAGCATCGGGAGGGTTACCCTCGTTGTTATTATAGTTTGTAGCGTTTTTACTAGGGAACAGAAGCTAAAACTGAAAATGAAGGGTTTATGAAGAGAAACATGAGACAATTAGTGAGACAGTAGCAATAAAATTATTAATTTTATAAAAAGGTTTGTGGTAAACAAAAGAGGTAAAATTCATATAGAAATGTTGCCTATTTGCCCTTACCATATACGTGTAAATAGGTTTAAGAAATAGGTCCTCCCGGGAACTCGTCAGTACGGCGAGGAAGACCTACCTTTGAGAACTCACATTATGTTATCTTCGATCCTTGCCGCTCAATGCAGAGGCTGTAAGGTTAAGCATTAAAAGGCTCGACTAATGCCTACTACTGTTTTTGCAACAAACTGTATTATGATATAGGCATCCTTTTTCACATTTGCACATTTGACCGCTGTTTTATACCGAAGAACCAAAGAAATCCTCACTGTTCCAATGACGTATGAGCTTACTGCTAGGGTAAATGCAGCGTCGGAAAAGGTGCTATTTTAATAGGACTTAATAGAGGTGTGAAGGTGTGACATCTAATGTGAAAAAGGCGGGTAAATCCTGAAGGACTGTCGACAGGTGGGAAAGTTTGCGCGTCAAAGCATAAACTTAGCTCTAAATTTACATTTAGCGCTAGGATGTATTTATTACTATTACCTAGCCCTATATTTATGGAATTTCATTTTCCGTTTTTAGGATTGCTTCAAAAGTGAGTTCTATGACGTAATTTTGTTACCCTCCTCCATTTCCACACTCTCCTCTGTCATTCCTACAACTACTGTCGAGTTATTACATTTTGTTCTAGCCATTATGCTGCACTACAGGTTAGTTTCCTTAATTCTACACACTTGCTCACTATTTCCTTGTACACGGCTTACTCTCATCACGAGAAACCACCTATTTGGGATCTTTATGTAAGAAGGTACGTTATAGGGGAACAAAGCTACTGTTCCCGGAAATTATTCGGTTTTTACTGCTATAACTTTTGAGAATCACTTATCCTCTTTATGGATTCGAAAGTTTGAACTCTAAACGGCCATGTGCAAGAGGTGGAACCGCAGCGCGGCTTGGGACCCAAGTTCTCTGCTGTTGGTAGAAGCAGACAACCAGTGTGAGCATGCAGAGCCCCTGTGTCTCTGCCCAAGAAAGCAGCGCCGCAGCACCGCCCCTTGCACATGGCCGTTTGGAGTTCCCTGTGACTGACTCTCAAAACGAATGCAGTAAAAATACTCGACAAATGCACCAGAAATATGCTTAATTTCAAAATATCTTCCCTATGTTTTTCGCCACGATATGTATCCAAATAATCTCAAAAAGAGGCCTGTTGAACAAAGCATGGGGCCGAAAACTGTGCAAACACATGGCTGATCGTAAACACTGAGGTGTCCAGACGATCGATGATCGTACGAAGCTCCGCCCACCAAGCCCGCCCCCTACGTGTTCCTCAAACTTCACTGGGAACGTGTCCGGCACTTTCTTGACGTCAAGTAGGTGTCCAGTCGTTTTCGCCGTCGTCGTTGTAGGCCACGATCGACAGCAAAACCTGTTCAGCAGCTTTTTCAGGATCGGCTATGGTGTTCCGCCGCACTAGGCAGTGATTGCGTCAGCGTTTTCGCGGCAGGCGGCTGTTATGTCAAACAAACGGCTTTGATACGTTAACATTCCGACTGGTTACTAAGCTGCTCTGCGTCTCTGACCCTGAAGAAGCCAGGTATCGCGAAACAGACCGGTCCGTGCTAAGCAATGTTGTCAGTTTCGTGTCATTATGGGTCAACAATTTATAGTTTTGTTTTTCATGACACACTATCGATTTATTTTGTCATCTTCCGATAGTGAATAACGCGCTATTTTTAACGTGTTGCTTGTCATTTTGCGTTTGATGCGCCAAGATTTCTGTAGACATCTTAGAAAAACGAATGTAATTCGTCTAACTTCGAAAGAAAAAGCCCTAACTGCCTCGACAATTTCTTCTTTTTTGTGCAGCGTTTCCGGAAAAGAAATGATATAGGGGCAATGTGGCTTTTTCACCCTTCATTTCCGCATTGGAACCGCTCTGATAGATGGGAAGTGTGAGTCACGAGTTTTACCCAGTCAGTACCTTGTAGAGCTGCCAAATTAGGCTTTGAAAGCGGGCTTTATCAGGCCCTTGAGGCATCACTGAGATAACCCAGTATAAAAGTGCCAACATACGTGCTAACGAGGGGTAGATTTGGTGCGTGTTGACAAGTTTACCCTGGCTAGTCTCAACGATGCATGCGGCGCCATGAATATAGCCTCCTAATTTCTCTAGATGACTCCAAGCACAGTCAAATCCAGGGCCCGGATTTACCGTAGAAATTACCCAGGGTAAAAGTGTCAACATCTCACAAATTCATCCATTGTTAACACGGGCGTCGACACGTTTATCCTGGGTACTCTCAAGAATGCATCCAGGAGCAGGACAGAATGTATAATTAAGATTATCCAAAGGCAAACGTGTTAAGTAGCCCAATTTTGCCCTTATCTGGCACTCATCAACATGTTTATCCATACATGGCGTTGTTTATACCCATCCCTTACCTACCTATGGGTAATCGTGGACCGCATGCATCACTGGAATTACCAAGAATAAACATTTTGGCACACCCTGAGGCCCGTATGCGTGTTTCAGATTACCCAGGGTAAACGGGTTGACGTCCATGTCAACCATGGGTAAATTTGTGTGACGTTAACATGTTGGCCCTGGGCAACCTCAATGATTTATGGGGACCCATGTTTCTCAATCGTTAGCACGGGCGTTAACATGTTTACCCTGGGTAACTTCGATGATGCATCTAGGCCCATTCCTATGGGTATAAGATTACTCGTTTTTCCAATGATGCAGTACAGGGTCTGGATCATCATTGAAATTATCAGGGTAGATGTACTGACGCTCGTGTTAAAAAGGGGTAAAATTGCGTGGTGTTTTCACGCTTACCATGGGTAACCTTAACGATGAGTGTGGTCCCAGAAGTACTGGGTATGAGACTGACTAATTGTAAGTAAGAAAACCCATTGCTCGGCGATCTATTATGATGAACTAATTTAAGTCTAGAACCGCTTTTTAGAGCACAAAATCTATCATTACAGTATCACTACCAGTAAGTACATCATCTGCTAACGGCCAATTACACTCGAAGTTGTCAATTATCCCCGTTTCCCTCTGGAAAACTACGTACACAATAGTTTTACGCTTTCACACTCTAGCAGCTTTCAGTCAGCTGTTCTGCGCTGACGCCACAACAGTGTCGGCTCGTGACCGATTCGTTCCTGAGTCAGAAACCAGCGCAACGTTCATCGAGATCTCATCTATCGGGAGGTAAAAAGCTAGGAATGTGATTTGAAGTAGCAGAGTAGTCAAATTTAGAGTTAGAGCTAAATTTCTTGATCAAATTTGCATATCAATGGCTTCAGAGCACCGGTAAGCGAGCAACTCGACGGAAGCTGGACGAAAAATGAGGTAGGGCTTTTTTCCTAGCTGAATCGGTAAAATCTCGGTTTGTCAGCAAATCCTGCGCTAACCATACACCCAAAGGATGCTACATCAACTTGTTGTAACCTATGACGTCATTACGAAGATACAGAAATGGCAGTGGCGGACGCAAAAAGTGGGCGGGAGGGGGGGGGGGCGTGGGAAAAAAGTGGGGTCTCCGCCGTTTTGGGGATCCAGACGGAAAATAAAATTAATAAAAATATTAACTATAATAATAAATAATAAAAATTATATCAAAAATAATAATAAAAATAAACAACTAAAAATAAACTAAAACAAGATTTTTATTTGTATTGTAAAGTAATTTCGAAAATTTGCCGACCCATTCTAGGGGGGGGGCGCGCCCTTCCCTGCGTCCGCCACTAAGAAATGGTACTGTCATATAGTATGAGGACATAACTTGTTGTAACCTATGACTGAAACAGTCTTGCCGGCGATGTCAATGATGTCTTTTGCTTGGCAAAAAGTGTTAGTTGTCCCTGTTTGCCGTCGAATTTCGTGAAACATCGGCGAATTTCAAATCTCTACGGGTATGGATGCAGGAAATAGAAATCAGCGCTTTATGGGTGGCCTATCGTGTTTATCCATTTGCGTGCATGTCTAACAAAGGCCTCACACAAGTGCATACCTTAATGAGAACACCACTTCCATGAATATGTACCTATGAACATGTACTTTGTTCCCGCTAGTTTTTGCAATTACGCTACTTTCCTGATTGATTATGGACTTTAGTTCCATGACGTTCACGTACGCTAATGCGGTAAAAGTCCTCCAGACAGGGTAGACTTCCAGAAAAAAAGGCTGATGTCGAAATGGCTGGAATGACACAGAAAATTACTGCTTGCTTGAAAGTGGAATTGAAGCGAATGACCAAATATGTAAGTCATGCCTACTGCCATGTGGCATTCCATCCTAATTTAGTAGGATTGCTGCTGACCTACGCTTACGGACTAATACTTTCTCTGCTCAGAAAACAATAGGGACTATATTTAGAACCGAACAATGCACTAGACAATATTTAGAACCGAATAATGCACTAGATAACTATCGATTTATGAGAAACTCAAAAATTCCATTTCGAATAGGTCTATGGTTCAGATGTTTGAAAAAAAAGGAAGCAATGCAATTCTCTGGGAATTATAAACAGGCATTTAGGCCTCTCCCTTTTTTGAGCCTTTCAACTGTTCGGATCTAGTCTTGCATGAATGGTGATTTTTGTCTAGTGACTCCCTTCAATTTCGGAACAGAGAAAATGAAAAATAAAAAAATTGATGGAGGACAAAGAAACAAGAAAGTGAAAAGCAGAGGAAACAAAGATCAGAGTAGGGTTGTGTTTTGACTTCAAAAGCTTATTGTTCCTCCATAGGAAACGAGTTCACAAGGTTCTCAAGGGGAATCCTTGGAATCCTTAATCGGAGGAATCCTAGTGAGGCTTAAAACGAAAAGATCAATAAGCAGCCAGAAAGGATTATATACTTACGTAGAAGGTGATCTTTTGAATGATTTTACCAACACTATACCACTATCGCTTGCAAAGCTCCCAAAAGCAAAAATCACATTCTTGGCAGCATCTGATGTTTTGTTTTTAAATTCTGTTGATACACATTCACCACTTTCATTTCCATGCCTTTCATTCTATGCGAATGTTTTTGAATATAATTGGCGCTCCTCTGTTGCGATGTATGGATAAATGGACAAAAAAGGAAATGCACAAACAAATGAACAAAGACGACAAAAATTCGGATATTCAAAATGTAGTTGAAAAAATTAAAAATTCGTATGTTCCGAAACCGAATATTCGATTCTGAGTATATGAGGCACTTTATTCTGTCCCAGATGTAGTACGCAGTGTAAGGGCAGCATGATTTGATAGAGAAATGTAGCCTGGATCTTTCATTTTCTCACATACACACCTCGTCTTTTTTGATTTTCTCGCAACGCAGCTACACTTGACGGGGAAAAATGGCGATAACAAACAGTGGCGACGATGAATCATGCCACATACATAGAATTCGGAAGCAAGTTTAAGCGTTTTCTTCGCGTAATTTATCCTTGGCACCGAGAAATAAAATTTATTAGGGATCATCTACATGATTACTTTTACTATTATCGGTTATGTTGAGAAAAAAAAAACAAGTACTACAAGGAAATCCTGCAAAATTCAGAAAAAACACACGTCTCTGCTGCCTTCCCAATCTTGGAAACAACCTATTTTGGCGGCCTTTTCCTGATAAGTTTTGGGAAATACTTAGAGGAGATTAGAGAAGAAGATAAAAATGGAAGGCTTCCATAAAATTATGGCAGAGGATTAGAGGGATTGCAACTTCGCGTTGAATCTGAAGAATCGCAGTTTAACCAGCATGACTTTGAATTTTCAGCATCTTTTCACAACTGGGACGAGTTTTCAAATTTTCTAACAGTTAAGTTTTGCTCAAACCAAGAGCGCAGCGTTTCCGAGAGCAGCTCCATCAATTTTTGCCCCACCTATGCTGAAAACAGCTGATTTTTCTAACCACGGTGACTACACCTGAACTTTGCAGAGACTCATCTTTGATGCCTAGGAAAGAAGGCGTAATACGTGCAGCCTTGAAGGCTGAGGCGGAAAGGACGCATGTGACAAGTGAAAACAACAGGTTTAGTCGCCCGTATTCGATATTTCTGGAAGACAAGGATAGGCGTCGTGCAAAATATACGTAACTGATTTCATAAGCAACAATAAACCGATAAGGATACGATGCAAGATAAACAATAACGTGCTATAAAACAACAACTGCAACGGCAAATGCGATAGTCAACTAAATAAGCGTCATAACCAACAAGTTATACGGAAAACACGGTAACTCGCAGCTTTAGGCTAACCACAGGTGTACGTACAGCCTTGCAGTGACAAGCTCGACATGTCTATGTGTATGTGTGAGGGAGAGAGAGAGGGAGAAAGGCTGTCTGACCCAGGAGGCAGAATCAATAGCCCCGGCCACCACGGATTAATTGTCGGCACTGAACGGGACACCGCCGCGGGCGAGTAGTCGCGGCGGTGTCCGCGGGCCAGCCGCTTCTCTGTTGCTTTTCGTTAACGCTGTCAGCTATGTAGAGGTTAATTAGCTCTCATTTGCCGGCCGCTAATCTGGATAAAGAGCTATGAAGATATGACGGGGACAGTATTTAGAGGGATTAGTGAGGGGGGAGGAAGGGCAGAAGGGATTTGTATAGGTGGAATGTTATTCACAAAGTATGAGGCTTCACTGTTCTCTTAAGTACAATAAAAAGTCATAGTTCGTCAACAAAAATGTCTTTGACACAAAAAAAAATTAAATTGTACATCAGCATAGAACACTGCCGGATGGAGAAGTGGCAAGTCAGGAGTAGGAATTCCGCAGAACCGGGAGAAATAACAAAAATAGAAATATTTAAGGATAATGATAAAATCAGCAATTAAAAATGAACTAATACAAAATTCTTACTTGTTTCATAAAGTAGTTTCGGAAATTTGACCACCCATTCTCGACATCAGGAAGGGGGGGGGAGCTTAGAAATGCGTACATGATGAATATAATGAATGTGGCCGAAAATAGAATGCAATCTAGTCCGGAAATTTCAGGGCTTTGGAGTAGTTTTCCTCGCTCTTTTAGAACTACAGAGATCAGTGAATAGTTACCAATGATGGAAAAATAACAGAGCTGGATTAATTTCACTTCGTTATTTTACATGGAAAACCTATTTTTAGAAACTAATGGCCCAAAGCCACAAATCTTGCCTTTCGAATAGGAAACTGAGACCTTCTATGAACCTTCGCTCTGTTCGAATTTTGGTCTTTTAACGATTAATCTCTCATTTGGGCCATAAATGATATATAACATCTATAATAGTGTGGTTATTTACTCCGCCCATAAATAGAATAAGTTGGGTTTCAAGCAGATTTCCAGTCTGCCTAACAAAATTAAGACGGCGCGACAGCAACGATAGTATATCCAGAAAATACATATATGACATGCTGTTTGCAGAATTCCACTTGAAAAGAATGATATCGAAAGGCGAGGAGTAAGGTAAAAGCAGATGTTCTAGGAATGTAAAATGAATAAAATGAATAACCACAAAAGAAAAAATGGGTTGAAAACGCCTTGCAACGCCGCATCTGAAGTAATGGAGGAAATCCCCTCCTATTATCTTCCACATTTCCTTATCCATTCCCACTTCCTCCATTTTTTCTTGAAAGTTTTGAAAGTCGGGGCACAGATCAACGCATATTTGAAAAAAACAATCGCTCTGCAATTAGCCAGGCTCAATCATAGCAAAGCTTGGCCGAAGAGCTTTTTTCAAGTATGTACTTACGCCTCTCCATCCTAAAAACAGCTTTTTCTAACAGAAGAAGGAAAAAACCTAACCTCAACTATGTTTTGAATTTTTTGTTTCTGCACGTCATCTATATGCTTGTTACGGTTTTGTAACTGTTTTACAGGCATGTGATTGTGTGTAATTAAGCGAAATCGCTACTACCTAGGAGAAAAGAGCATCATATTCCATTAATTAAATGGAATCTTCCCTCTTGTATTATCCAGTTCTAAAGAAGATTGATGGAGGCTGATTGCAACACGATAATAATGCTAAGCCACTTACAAATAAGCTGGATTTCTTTTTGTAAATAACAAGATTTCCTCGAAGAGCTGTGAATCATGCGATTAGCTAGGGTATTAGTATAGAGGGGAAATGGAAGCATTTTCTTCGCTTAAAAAGCAATTGAGTTGTGCATGTTGTAATTTCAGTCGCTCAGGTGCAATTGTCCTTCAAATATGCTGAATTAAATGAAATCAGCTGAAAGGGCACGTTGTTCAGCTCAGAGTGCATAGAGAACTGATATACAAGGAGGAACTTGCTGAGCAGTACAGTGATCCATATCTGACGTCATTTGGGTTAGCGGTTCGCTGTTCCGTTTCCTAGTAAACTCATTCAATGCTCTTCTACCAGCCCCTTCTCTAATAACCTCAACCTCAACTTGAACAGCCAATAAACGGTCAAGGCCGGCCGAAATCTCGGCCGGCTGGAGTAATTGCCCAAAGTGCAAGCAGGCCGCGTGGATTCACATTGCACGTTCACATGCGTGAATAGCAAGCATATGGAACGACACATGCGGGAAAAACTTGACGCTGATCGCGTTATAATTCTTGCAAAACTAGGTCAGGCATAAGAGTACGTAAGCTTCGAATAGCAGTGGAGTTGCAAAAACTTCGCGTGCCGTTGCAGCAACTTCACGCACCGTTGCTGCAACTCCACGTGCCGTTGCAGCAACTCCATGTGCCGTTGCTGCAACTCCACGGCGGGATTCGTAAAAATTCGCGAGAAATTTTCGAACATGCCCGTTGCTCAGAGCGGACGAGTTTCCGCATAAAAGTTGGCAGATTTTAGATGATGGGAACAACCGATTAAAGAAAAGTAGCAAAAGCTTTTTTCATTTCTTTTGACCAGGGAACTCGCCCACTCTCGCAGAGGGAAACATTCCCGAGCTCCCTGGGAACTTTCACAAATAATGGCACAGCAATGGCTTTGGCGCACCAAACGATCCAAATACACGCTACTCCGTGAACGTGCAAGAATATGTTAGGCCAGTTAGCTTTTGGCGCAGTTCCAATCGGTAAAAACCAGGCGCCCGGCCCTGCGTCTCTGACACGCCAAGGTCCTCGGCACAAAAACACCAACAAACATGCCAGCTGTCAAAAGTACACATGTTCGCGTGTAATATTAATAACTGCTGCAAAACTCAGCGTCACACGTGTGAAAAGAACGCGGTGGCTGGAAATTTCCCAGGTTTTGCACTTGACCCAGAGACGCAGAGCAGTTGCAGCAGATCTTGGGGAAATGCCTGCAACGGGTTCCGCATAGCGAAAAAAGCTGTAGTGAGCTAATTTGCTTGGAAAAAATTAGTGACTAGTTCAATGAATTGAGATGGAGCAAAACAGCATGTATGACCTCGGAAACCATGGATGCTCTTGGAAATAGCTCTTCTTCTTTCAGCTGAACCCCTAGACGTGTGATCAGCTGAGAGGTTTAGGATTCTTGGCGTCGTTAAGGATTACGGATGAAAACCGTAAATCCAATTAACAAGTTGATGCGCCAGTTCTTTAACTAGCCAACGACTGAATTCTCTGGGTTTTTGTCAGCTGCATTCTCGTTTTCAATGATAGTTTTCTAGGAAGATGAAGAAAGTAGTCTTCGTAGAACATGGGCAATCGTACTGAGGAAATACGCCGACATCATTTTTCAACGGAAATGTGTTTATCTAGCTAGTCAGGATAAATTGAGAGGAACATAGCCAGGGAATCCACAGCTAATATGGGAAGACTAAACATGGATGCCTATCTGGGAGCGCCTTCTGCTTCTCCATCAATCCTCACCCTGCCTCTGCCGGCTCCAAGTCGGAAAATCTCATTTCAACAGGGAAGATAATCCGTAAGTGCAAGGAGCGCTAGAATCCTCCCTAACCCACATGGTCTTCGTTCAAATTGTTCATCCTCGTATTTTATTATAGAGTAGGGCTACTTTCACCATAGTGAATAACAAGAAAGAAGTAGAAGCTCATATCCTTGACTAATCTGAAATGATATGGAATAGCAGCGAGCAGAATAAATTATGTTTGAGAAGAAATGTCCTTATAAAGAGAGTTTATTCAAAGAGTCTGTTCTTGAAGCATGTTTTACGTCTAGTCGCATAAGTGGTTAGTATCCTAGCTCTTTGAGCTTTGGCTTTATAGGGAGCTGAGAGTACAACACTTTTAATCATATCCTTACTTCCTAACACGATTTCTATTTCGTTTGATAGTAATTCTAGGGCAAGCAGGAGAACACCCCAAAGACTCAAGTTATGGAGCAGAAGTTTCGTCAAATGTACGAGTATATATGGAATTTTCAAGATGAGGACAACAGTATAACCAGGAATAATCAGGAATGAAATCCTTTATTCCTAGGAAATCTAAACCATAAGAGATTCAGCGCTAAGAAAAAAAGCCAAAACAATCCAGGATGAGTCGCTAGCCCAGCAGCACTCCATGAATTTCATATGAGCACCTTAGAAAAGCAAACAAAGGAAGACCTACATGCAGCATTTCTGGAAAAGGAAAGGAGGAAGTGATGAAACCATACTCATTGAACAGAAAAATAAACAAATATTTCGCGACCAAACACGACAACTGCCACTAGAATGCCACTCAATATGTTATGTAAGCGAGCACGTTTCAAGGGCTCCCGGCGGCGGGTCCTGGCACTGGCCGGCCACGCCCCCGCCGCTGGAAACGCTGCAGTCAAATCCGATAAAAACTCGCGTAATTGCTAGTCGAGAGAAATTGGAAAAGCGCCAAAAGAAAGTTTAGCATCGTGATACGCAGTTCTATCACGGAATAACACGAATCCGAGGAACAACGTTTTGAGGTGGTCAGAGACGCAGACACGAATCATTTTGGCTGCGTACTAGCTGACTAGTGGCTTAGAGTGGATAAGCGGTTGCATACGGGGGCCGTTATAGCTGTTCATTCCAGTTTTGAAAGAAAGAAAATGAAACTATTCCAGCTTTCGTGGATAAATCAATTATAGCTTTTTCACAGAAGCTCTGCGAGCAATCGATATATTGATTAGTCGGGAAGTTGCATCAGCTGAGGATTGCACCGAGGCGGTTCTTGTTAGGCGACGTATGTACGTTGGACGTGTTATCGAACGAGGCAGTGACTAGTGCACGAAAAACGAAGCAGTGCGCAAAACAGTGGAAATGTACCTGGAATGGAGAGTTTCCCGAGAAAAGCTGGATAAACGGGGGAAAATATGGTAAATTAATGGAAACTACACTGTCTTAATTTATTCCTATGAACAGTGTTCTCTACACATGGAGAGGAAGGTTGGATAGTAAGAAATTTCCCTGGGAGCTCTTCTGGGAGCCCAGTCAACTGATTTTCCATGAATTTAACCCAGAAGGATAGGTAACGTGGTGCAGCAGCCGTAAATAGTTAGTTCACATCGAGCGATTTTTCCGCGAAGAGAAACTGTCAGCAGTTTTGACACGCTCACCTGGCGCCAATCACCTGGCACCGAGAAATCGGGAAACTTTTTCCTACTTCCCGTTCCTTCATGAAAGGTCCAAAAATCGATCACCAAAGCGAACTGCTGGATTAAAACGTGGAACATCAAAAATATTTGTAGCATTGTCCCCAAATGCATGGAATTAGGTCAGCTAAGCCGAAAACTGGCCGATTGTCATGAATTTAAAGGGAATTATTTGAAATTACTATGGAATCAATCGATCATTGATCAGAAGAACTAATAGAGCGCTCTGGTGCTAGCTGAAGAGGAATAGTATAGAAAACGAGAAGAAATGTGGTTTTCGGAATCACTGGAATCTTCTGGAAAGTTGAGGAAAAACGAGCAAAAACAACGAAGAGTGAAAGGTACATGTGAACCAAAGCGCTGGAATAACGATCGATACCAGAAATCCAATCGATATATTGACTGCCTGATTGGTCTGAACCCGATTCCGGTGGAACTTGAGGTAGTTTGAGGGAAACTGTGATTCGACTCCTTCTATTTCCGGACAATATGAAACGCTGTATATGCTAATCGATATATCGATTCTCGGGGATGGTAGAGAACTGGTGCTGCGAGTTTTGGGGAAATAGGAACTGCTAAGCAACCCCTGAAGCGAAAGCCCATACAGAAGCAATTCTAAACCCGGATGGCCACATTTAGAATGTCATAGCAGCAAGCAAAATCAATAATCGATTGGATCGCGGCAGACGCTCGATTTAGCGCATAAAGTAACACGAAGCTGTGTAAAGCCACAACCTTGCGCGAAAACGCGCAACACGTGAACTTGATAGCTTCCAGGGCCCGTGACACAGTAACAGAGCGTATTTTCTCGAGGAAAAAGATGATGGTAAGAATCAGAGAAGCAGAGTAACTCCTTCACAGAAATGACAAGTCACCGCCGCATCCACAGCACCACCACCAGCAGCAGCCGCATCGAGGTGGGAGGCGGACGCGCCTCGCCGCATCTCGCCGGGGCGCGCTGCCAAACACTCTGCGTCTCTGACCATCGCGGCCATCGACTCTCGTTGTCTGCTGCACTGGTGTACTCTGTTTCTCGTACTCTTGCATCACTACAACTCGGTTTTAACAATGAACACCCTCTAGAAATCCGCCTACCAGCGCGGATTAAGACGTCCGATTGGCTCGCAGCCAATCGGACGCAGCGTGAACCTTTAAAGTCGTTATACGTAACAAACGGCTTTTCAAGGTTATTTTGAGCACATTAGCGGGCCTTGAACCTCATAGCGTTAGTCTATCCAAGCAAGTTCTTTTAAATACCTTCTGTTTAGGTATATCACTATCTAAAGTACACATAATTCCCTTAAAAGCGGAAGTCTTTAGCTCCGTGCAGACGTGTATTTCAGCATAATGTCAATTTTCCGTAATGTCATTGGAATAATCATATAGAATATCGCCAAGAGGAGCAGAGAAAACGAAAATGAGTCTGGTAGAAAACACGGAAGAAGAGGGAAGTGAGCGGATGAATTCACTTCAAATAAAAGTAAAAACGCTCAAAGCAGCTGAATAGAAAAGAATTCAGAAACGAACAGGGCCCGGATCCAACACTGTGATTCCTGGGTGAATATTCGCAAATTTACCCACCACTGACACGTGCGTTACCACGTTAGCTCTGGATAAATCCAATGTTAACAGGTTTACCCTAAGTGAATTCAATGTTAACACGTTCACCCTGGGTAAGTCCAACTCTAACACGTACACCCTGGGTAAATCCAGTGTTAACAGGTTTGCCCTAGGGAAATATAATGTTGACACGTTCACCCTAGGTTAATCCAGTGTCAACACGTTCGATACGTTCACCCTTGGTAAGTTTAAAGTTAACATGTTCGCCCTGGGTAAGCCCGACACTAACACGTCCACTCCGTGTAAATCAAATGTTAACACGTTCACCCTGGGTAAATCCAACGTTGACTACGTTTATCCCGGGTAAATCCAAAGTTAACAACTTTGCCCTGGGGAAATCCAGTGTTAACACTTTATCTCTGAGTAAATCCAACGCTAACATGTTCACCCTATATAAATCCAATGTTAATACGTTCAATCTGGGTAAATCCAATGTCAACAGGTTCATCCCGGGTAAATCCAACGATGCATACAGGCCCGGACCTGTAAGGGTCACAGAATGAATTATTTAACCGACTTTTTACCCTCCGTCGTAATCAGCCAGAACAAAATTGACAATTTGTGACCCACGGCAGCGCTGACATGCACCCAGGGTAAACGTGCTAATGTCCATGTTAAAAACGGTAAAATTATGGATGTGAACATGATTACCCTGGTTGATCTCACTGGACCAAGGTCTCGGAAAGACTACTGCAACCGCAAGGCTTTGCTTTTTGCAATGAGCCATAACATCAATTAAAAGTGTAAAACCGGCTGCTGGTTTTGTTTTACACTCTCCCAGGGTCAAAGATCAACTACCCCTCAAATCCAGGATACTATGCGAAAGTACTGAAGTGCATTAGTGTGTGAAAAAGTATGATGAATTTATTGCCATGACGTCAAATGTTTCAGGATACGGTGGTCGTGTGCGTGTGGATGTGCGTTTGCACACGAATGCCACGTCCCAAATGGGTAGATTCTATTTAAAGCCACGCTGAATGAAAGCCGTCTGCACAAGTCAAGCCGGCATCGAGGGAAGTGTCCCACCAGCTTCCTGAGGGGATCGTTAAGACTGTGGCAGCATCCTGGGGCTATTTGGGACAAAGTTCCCTGGATGTGGTCATACAACAAGTGGCGAAAAACGCAAACTAGCAGAAATCCTTGAAAAATGTTTGCCTTGCAAAGATTACCCATTTTCGCTGGAAATTTCATGGAAAAACTCAAGATCAAGCAGAAAACCACGTGCAAAATTGATTGCGGAAACGCGGATCCACACAATGTACCGAGTCCGAGCTGAGGCGGTGGGCGTGGCTCGGCCGGGCCGCCCGGCTGGCGATGCCCGCCCGGCCACCGGGACACATGGCGGCTGGTGCCAGGTCGGAGTGCACACAATACAAGGGCATCCAGAGAACAATCGAACAGCGCCCCGTACGACCAGAAATTCGGGCACTGCATACGTGAAATCAGTACTGGGTCATGAAAACAAGCTGCAACGACTCCGAAAACTGTTCCCGGAAGAGTTTTTGGGAATTAGCAGCAAATTTAATCAGGAGGTCTAACCACTTACCCAAAAATAGCCCCAAAAGTCACATTCATGAATGCTCTGGCGTCCTGCTAAGAACTGATCAGGAGAATTTCCAGCTTTTATTCGGAATTCAGAATGACTTAGATGAAGCTGGCTTAGAAAGCGGAAGTGAAGGAAGCACGAGAGTTGTCTGAACAACAACGTCCCACAGCAGCTTTCCTGGACGATCCCCTCGTTCCGCTGCCTACCTTGCACTTCCTTCCGAGCTCTTTTTGTGTTGCATTCGCTCTATAGTGACTCACCTTACCCAATTTTAAACAGTGGTCGCTCAGGTTCGCCTTTGCTCCTTGGCAACTCACACTCTGTCCACGTAGTTCATGCTAATTTATTTATTCATTTATTTACTTATTTATGGACACACCCAAAGTGCGCAGCCAAAAAGAAAATGGAGATAGATACGTAAATGCAGGTGGAAAAAAATGAAAGAATAAAAAAAAGGGACGAGGACGTTTCGAGGAAAAATGTTCGCAATGCCAGATGACATTCCTAGTAAGGGCAAAAATTTTTTTTCGCAGATGAGATTATATGTTTCTGTTTACGATTTGATGTTTTTTGTTCTGTTTAGTTTTCGTTCCGTGCACTATCCTTACATGAAAACTAATCGATATGCGAGAGGTCTTTCTGCACTTGTCAGCAATGTAGAGGAAAATTTTTGAATGTGTCGAGTTTGTTGCTTGTTTAACTTAGTTTTATTTAATGAATTTTTCCTTGAAATCGGGTCAAGTCAGCAATCTAGTCATAAAAATTACGGAAATAGTTCTGGATTGATTTACACGAAAGCTAAATGCATAAGCTTCATTTATAATTCACCGGAGTTCGATCCGTTCGGATTCGATCCTTGGAAAACGGAGATCAATACGTATCTTTTGTTATCCGACCGGATCGGACTCTGATGCACTATAAATGTAGCTATAATTGTGCACTAACTGATATTTATTTATTTTTATTTACTTATTTATTTACTTGATGCACCGGAAGGATGGGCGCATTAAAGAACAACATATGGCTTAAATGTAACGGAGGATGATCCCTGGGCCTTCCCGTCTTGTTCTTGTTGTAAAATAATTTTTAATTAATAGTGGTATTCAGTAATGTAAAAAGCATTAGCTTCTCAAGATGACCATTTTATTAAGAAATACTCACAAATATGTCAAAAGAACATTTTAATTAGATGTCTAGGCGTGAGGAAGTAGTAAGGCTTGAAATAAAGAACTGACAATGAGATGTATGGTATGTTAACTCAAGGTAATGATTACAACCCCAAGATGAACAGAAATTATCCAAATGAGGTATGTATAGTTTATTCCGTCGAATAATTTGTTAGTTTACCCTAAAACAAGCTCAAATCTGAATGGGAGCGCGTCGTAATCTCTGACAGCTATACAATAATACCTGTTTATGCCGGATTCTAGTTATGGATGATTTCTTTGTTGTCGAATTGGAGCAAACCTCTGCTTTTACATCGAACTGCTTGAGTAGAATCTCTTTATTTCCTATACGCGCTCTTATCCCGCCTAGGATCTCAGCAGTCCCTATTTCTCACTCCTGCAGAAATAGGGCAACTTTTGCAGTTCTATATAATACTTTTTGATGTTGTCCCTTTCAAATTTACTTTTCCATCCAGAGTAGTTGCTAACGCTTTCCATTTCATGCCCTTAGCCCATACTGAACTCCAGATTAGTAGTAATGTTTCTTTTTTGCCACTATGGAATGGGAAACAGTTGTTTAAACTTGTCCTGCACTATTTACCCTAGCAGGTGATGACCGAAGAGCGCGTGGCTAAAAGTAGGCTTATAATTTGGAAAATAGAATGGCCGACGAAGAACTCGCAACTACTCGACGTTAATAAAGAAAAATTTCAAAAGTTATCGAATATATTTATTAATTTTTCCACTTATTTATTCATTTATTTGAATACAAACCATGATGTGCTGCACAAAGCATATTTCAGAAGAATAGAAAGGGCATACTCCAGGGAGGAAAAGAAGAGGTAAACGTAAATAAATGTAAAAAATCAACTAAAAATTCATGAAAGAAAGTTCAGTGGGGTGAGAAAACTGAGAGGGAAGGTCAGGAAGGCAGCTGCATGAGTGATATATAAGACCAGCTTATGGTAATGCATGAAGTAGACAATAATGCGACTGGGACCGTTCAGGTGGAGTGACTAAGCGGAAGCAAAATAAGTGGATTAAATCTTTAGAAGGCTGAAACCATTGACCAGAATGAAAATCCAGTTAATATAGTGCAAGAAGTGATAGTCTTGAAGGAAAAACCAACCGAATAAAAGAAAGAAAGGTGAGTGACGTTAGGGAGACCGCCACTTCCCACGACAGGAGACATGCCGTAAAAAAATTCCAACACCAAATTTTTGGGTACAATCTAATGTGGGACACACTTAGAAGGGTTCGAAATTTTAACTTTTCAGTCAGTATCGTGGATGGAAGAGCTATATGCCACTCTTCGTGAGCCGCCTGCTGGGGGTAAGATCCGCTTATCTGCGTCATCTAAGAGAAATTCTACGAAACAATGTGTTTGATGCACTTTAGTGAGTTCATGCACTTTCACCCTTTGCGTGAGCCCCCGTGCTTGCTAACCCAGGCTTTTGGGTTACAATGCCTGCTACAAGTCTGACGTCCTCAAGAAGCTTATAGAAGATGAATAAAGCTCCTTAGCAAGTCTTCTCGCTTTGTAGCTGGTTGTAGCTTGTACTCGCTCGCCTGCATAACTACAGTAACCTTCTCAACCAACTCTTGTCCCCGAAATAAATAGCAGTAGAATGAGCAGAACTCCAATTAAGGGAATAAGTCATCACGCCCCTGGGAGAAATGTACATGACGGCGTGCGACTTCACAGATGAGAAAGAATGTTCCAGAAAACGAAGCAGTCATCCCACGCTCGCACCCCACCCGCTCTTCAATCACTCACATACGCATTTCCCCATTTCAGAGGACAATATGTCAGCTGTGGACGGGGTTTATTGATCGGTGACAGAGGAGAAAATCTTGGCTACATGTGGACTCAAGGAGGCGGTACATGGTCTTTGTACATGAGGAATCAAAAGAGATAGTCGTGGACATAAGGTGAGGCAGTAGGGAAACAGAGCGAAATAATTCGCCCCTTGTAGTTTGACCTAGTGATAACTTGCTTTTTTAAAGGATCCTGATCCCAGTGCTTGAACACAGGTGTCCCAGAGTGGTTAAGTAGAGCAGAAACCACAAATACCCTGCAAGAATACGTCGTATCAGTAAGAATACGAAAGGCTCACTGCCATAAGGCACACGAGAAGAGAACATGGGAAATGGGCGGAGCTTAGAGTACAAAATAATCGCATCGATTTTATCATATGCACTGAACGAGCGAAGAAAAACATGAATCACACAGTAAGCGCGCCGCGAGAGACACAAAAACGCAGCGGAACGCAATCACTGAGCGATCAAAGAACAAGTCGCAGCGGTTCGAGTTCGCTGTTTAGTGCGCATAACCGGGAGTTAAAAAGGAGGGGATGTTAGCTCGATTCCAGATGGAAGTGTTAGAGATAGGAGATTTCCAAAACGGGTCCCTGCTCATCCAACCCGGCCAATTTTATATCTGAGACTCATTCTGATGGAAACTATCCAGAAAATTAACTTAGAGGCACAGCGTTATACCAGCATCGTTTTTGAGATTTTCACGTGGAAACATTCCTCAGGAGCTGCTGATCACAATGACATACATGATCCCTTGAGAAATTGCCGAAAACCCCGTTCTCGAGCCCCAATTTTTGAAGCTTCAGGGCGGAGCTTGGAACAGGTCTAGTGCAGGAGGACGAAGTTTCTGAATAATCCACTTTTGGGAAGGCACGCTCTGGCAAAATTCGAGAGTTCGTCATCATCCACTCTCTAATAGGATAGGAAGTGCGCCCCATGTGACCGGCAATGGAGTAAACGATGCGAAAACCTCGTAGTCCCACATTGGCTCCGCCCACAATCTCCACGGGAGTTGGTGCTCCGAAAGCGGCTTTTCTGCAAGGAACCACGTATACCATTCTAATCAGCGGCCGCTGGAGATACTTTCATGCTAAAGTTTCAAAAACGATTCTGAGGTAGTGCCTTTGAGGATTAATGTGGATGTGATGCATGAACCGGAATCAGCCCTTGGCTGAAGCATGCAAAAGCTTGTGTGAAGTGCCCAGATGGAATGGAAACAGAGTGAATGGAGCACGATGGAACAACTATAAAGAAAAAAGCTAAATATGATGCTTAGAATGTAAACCGTGAGCTTCATGATTGCAGGAAATGGCCAGGCTTGCAATTAGATCAGCACACCTCAGAAAAACAGAACGTTCACTTCTCCACGCACGAGTTATTCCACTGAATGCACTTGGACAGAACATAGTGAATCCTTATAGGAGAACCAACAGACACCTACGCAATCATATATTCCAATCATCTAATCTCATAATCGTTGACGGTCACAGAAATGAATGAGGGGGGGGGGGGAGGGGAGCGTCAATAGTGGGGTTTGCACAAGAATGGGAGCCGGGGTCGGCATGCATCATTGAGATTACCCAAGGTAAACGTAGTAGCACCCAGTGAAATGCAAGGGAATTTCGGAGGTGCTGGCGCGTTTACCCTGGGTAATCTGAATTATGCATGACGGTCTTGGACGACCATATTCCAAGGAATATAGATATTCAGAAGTAAGGCTGGGTTTGAATAATTAAAAGTAATTATTTAAACAGGGAAGTACAACAAGTTTCGAGTGAGATAATACGTCTTTATCCACATGTGGTTTTATGAACTAATTCTGGATAAAATCAAAAATCAAACAAGAAAAGGCCAAACATTTTACTGCTCAAGAAATAGCCCTTTGAAAGAGAGATCCTGTGAAAAAACTGCTTTATCATCACATTTCTATTCTAGAAGTAGAAATGTAGGCATGCTAGTCAAGCGTCAATCACGAGGCCTTTGATAGGCCAAGCCCTTTCGGAATGGGACAGTCAGAGCACTACCTGATTCCAGGAAAATTGGCTCAAAATTTCCAGGCAGAGGGGACTAGAGATTTGATCGACATCTTTCTGGAAATCTTCAAAATATGGAAGGAGCTTGTTTTTCTGTGGCGGTTTTCGCGTCCACACCATAACTAGTCATTCCAATTAAAACTTTCTTATCAGCCTGAAAAATCTGGCCTTTGTGTAGACTACATGACAGACTTAGGATCAATCCTCGGTCAAAAACACATGCAGATATATACAAGCATAACACATAAACACGAAACAAAAGGTTCGCAGACCGCGATACGAATCAGTCAGTGCAAAACGGCGTAAATTCGCATGTGTTCACCTGACCGTGTCGCAGCAGCGGAACTGGTTTCGACGGACGGCGGGCGCGAAGAGCGCTGCACGCACGTCCCGCCCATTCGTGCAAAAAGTCGCCAGCAGCTGATGCTGGAACGTTCTAAACCTAATTAGGTGATTCGAACATACTAGCATTTTGAATAGCAAGCAGCTTTTGTGCATGGCGCGAAATTTGAAAAAAGGAGTGCACTGAAATGAAATGACGCATTTTTTGCTGTTTCAGCGCTAACTCAGCATACATAACATGGAAGTGTGGCAGTTCTTTCCACTCGGGCTTGAAGCTTAGGGGAAAGCACTGCGGGGACTTCCGCGCTTAGTAAAAACGAAGATTTTAGCAGGAGGACCGTAGTACCGTACCAGTGATCGTGCCATTGGCAGTGTGATCTGAATTTGACCACATCCATCGTATCGGCTATCGATGGCACCGGCCACTGTCTTTTGCTAGAATCTTCCGTAACCAATTATGTTTCCACTCATTCATCCCTCGTGAAGGCATACTTTATTTATTTATTTATTTATTTATTATAGGCGCGTTGCAGTGGCGGACGCAGAAAGTGGGCGGGAAGGGGGGGGGGAGCGTGGGAAAAAAGTGGGGTATAAAAATATTAATTATAATAGTAAATAATAAATAAAAATAATATTGAAAATAAAATTAAAAATAAACAAGTGAAAATAAACTAATCCAAGATTTTTATATGTATTGTAAAGTAATTTCAAAAATTTGCCGACCCATTCTCGGGGACGGGAGGGGGGGGGGGGGGGTTGAAGTGCGCAGGAGCAGCTTTAATTACATTTAGTGATTCCTTTTTTTGCTATGAACTCCTTCAATCTATGGTTTTACCAGTAAAAATTAATATCTAACTCATCTCAACGATTTCGTATGTTTACTCCATGTTCGTGGTATGGGTGGTCAACCGATTGGCCCACTGACCCTCTTAGTCACAACAAAAGAGGAGGAAAAGAACCTAGATAAACTGCTTGGATTCGTTATACACCGTGTTTTCATAAGATTTAATGAGTAAATCGCATATGCTTCATTCACTTATGTCCAGTTTCCCATATTTTCATAGCATAAGAGGTAAAAGAGCATAACGTCATGATATAACCTCAGAAAGGAGAAATTGCGCTTGCCATTTCGCTTGCCACAGCGATAAATAACTCTGAATGAGAGAGCTGCTGAGGTGATGCCGCTCATCATAGCAACATTCCCTGCTCCAACATACGGAGATGACAGATTACTAGTCGCACCTTTGCATTAAAACGAAGTACATTCTCGTCATTGTGCTAGTTTTACAAATATATGGCATATTTAACAAAGCCATAGCACTCTACCATGGCTATCCTCGATTCTTTGCACCTACTCTATTAGAGTCTATTCCTTTCGGCTCCAATGTCCGACTACTTCTGGGCAGCTTAATTTGATTTTGTTTTTACTATTGTTTTTTTTAAAGATTCGGTCATACTACCTAGCTGATGAGTGTGAAGGATGGCTTAACCCTTTTTTACTCTCCATATAACGTACTGTTCGGGGCGAAAAATAGGCATAACAACTCATTTGTTCATTTTTCCCTTTTTTGCGCTTGATTTAACTGTCGGTAGTGCCACAATTTTCTAAACATTGTCAAACGTCAGCGGGAAACCACTGGAAGGAATGTGAAAGCTATTTTTGTGGACTGATATTCTAAGAAAAATCTCTAAACTTGCAAAACAAAAAGAAAACTTGGAGGAATACTCTTAGTATCAGTTTTTACCTAACTGGATGTCAAAAAGGTGTGCGATTTGAGGGCTGAATTGTGAGCTTGGTGCTGCATCAAGAACAAAAGCAAAAACCTATTTGTTTACTTGTTTATGTAATACACCACTGAGGTGTGCCACAACATCAACACCAGAATGAGAAAAAAATAGCAACAAGTCTGAGTGTTATACATGTACTTTCGGAAGAAAATGAAGATGAAACTGGGTGTGTATCATCGTGAGGGAAAAAGGAAAAAAGGGGCGTAGCTAGGCTACTCTGATTGGCGCATTCGAGCCGCCCGCCACGCCCACCTGTTTGAATTCGTACGGCGCCACGCATCAATACACCATGTGTTACTTAATCGACGCCGTACGAGTTCAAAAAGGTGGGCGTGACGAGCAGCCCGAATGCGCCAATCGGAATCGCCTGGTTACGCCCCCTTTTCCCTCACGATGATACACTCGATGAAACTCATTGGTTCCTGACTGTATAGGTACAAAGATCTTCTTAAATGTCTTCCATAGAAATATATTCTCCAGGACGTGAACCCCACAAGTGTATGACATAAATTTTTCCATAACAATTTCTGAGATAAATTTCTGCTTTGCATTCGTCGAAGGGTCTTTTGAAACATGAAACCATTTTTTTTATTTTGCTGAGAAATAACTCTATTCCCTACAGGTGTTTCCTTATCAGAAAATAGCCACCTGGAATGAACGCCTCGCTTCCGAGCAGACATTTCTTTATGTGTATTAGAAAACAATCGTCGTGTAGCATTTACATCGCTGTTTTAATGAATATGCATGCCATATAAAAGACCTGTCTGATGAGCAGAGGGGGTTTTTTCTCCTGGAGACCTTGCTTTCTTCACTTTTAAGGAAGCTTGGCTTGTCTCGTCTATGGCATGCAGCTGCTTCTTGCCCTTAAATGCACTGTTAGCTCAGTGTTGGCTCCAGAGGTTAGAGATCCAGAGGACGTCAGGAATATGGTTATTGTTGTCGTGAACTATGCTGATTGTCTCTTTATCGCGATGAAGCCCTACTATTCCTATCATTTGCCCTGGGGAAGAAGCCAAGTGACCAAAGCACAATGATCACCGACGGACACTGCAGCTGAGCATGGGAAGCAATACAGAAATACAGTACCACCACGTCACGTATTCACTTCTGCAGAAACCATTACGGCTAACGAGTGCCGGCAATTAGCGGACTCCAGGAGAGAAAAACTAGCAAAATCGATAAAGGGAAGAGCCACAAAGAAATACTACCGCGTGAGAATACTAGTGACGAGGGGTCGGAAGTTCTTCGATGGGTCAAGTAATGCACTGTGGGTTATAGTAAAACCGCTATAGTAACATCCATACAGTGTGGAAATAATTCTAGTTCAGACTTATTTTTTTCAAAGCTCTAAGCGGAGAGGACATGTGTCGAGAACAGGAAGAACAATTTTAAATCAACGGCGCAGAACTGAAAAGTGCAGGAGATGCCCTTCTAGGACGTCCTTCCAGGCGAATTTTACGAAATTGCTCTATGTAATGGATGGCAATTTGTGCCAGTTTACTTTTGATCCATCACTTCTACATTGCCGTTCTTGCGTTTTTAATATTTTTCTTTAATAATTCAGGAATGAAGTCGTTTTTTCAAAAATTTATACATGGGAATGCGGCCCCTTCAGTTAGGGTAACCATCTTGTTTCTCTCGCGACTGTCTTCAAAATTACCTCATGAAGTAGCTAGAAATTCTTCGTAAGTAAACTTTGAATTTCTTCTTTGAATTTCTTATTTCCCTTATTATTTTTTGAATGTCTATTTTCAGTTACTCAACAACAAGAATGATAATTTAAGGCAGTGTTATGTTCGAAACAACGGCCGCTCGCGTCCCCAACGTCCGCAGTTGTTTTCTACTGTGTTTTTACTGAGAAATTACTTTTTTTAGAATAGAAATCAAAATGTTCGTACTGAATAGAGATATACACATAGATAACGTATTCATAATTGCATCCCTTTTCCACATATTCACAGCATATGCTTTTTCTCAATTTTGATAAATGTTTCAAGATTGTTTACATCGATTACTTTCATTTCCAAGTAGTATTACTAGACGTATTATTAGTATTATTAAAATAGGTCTAAAAAAGTCAATGAAAAGGGAGGAAAATCAATCACGTCGAGTTGAATTGCACCACACAACAAGGCAGAACTTATCGGTGAGCCACCCGCTGGTTTGTGGGCTAGATATTTTTTATAGTTAGAAACTCAATCAAATTTTCATCTTATTAACTCATTTGCTAAACCCACAAAGGCGCCATAAGCAGTTAATCGTGAAATTTCCCGCATTCTGCTTCGCGAAATCCATTTTACGGCCGATTTTGCACTTTCGCTTTCTGCTCCATGTTTTCTGATGTTTGCAGTCTCATAATCACATACTCCTATTCACAATCCTGGCATATCGTATATAATAAATCCGGTTTGGACATAGTATCAATCTAGTTCGTATGATGTTTTCGTTGATGTGAAAGTTTAATGAATAATATATTTCAAATGGGCGAATAATTAATATTCAGTGAAACATAACTGCTATTTATTATACAAATTATTAGGAATAGATATGTTATTACATGAATTAATATAATATTTATGCCTTTAATTAATCACACAACTTATTTATTATTACCCGCTTTATTTGTACATGTTTTTGCAACTGTCATTCAACTGTTTTAGTAACAACTAATTATCCTGATAATAACTATGAACGAGAATAAAGCACGTACAGAATGCTGGGCTTCCGAAGCTTTGCGGGAGCTTTGTCACGGAAACAATTCCAGCCGCAAAAACACTAGCAAATATTGATTCAGGCAAAAACGCCACAGATCAATAGTGTGGACCAGTGGGGGTGAGAATAAATCCTCGCTGTTCTTATTTCTTCATCGCACGCTTTCCAGAAGAGAGGTTCAGAAGCAGGCCTAAGCGATGCTAGGATGAGAAGTGCCTTCAACCTAACCAATGACCTCCTGGTCTAGATGGGCTCATCACCTCACTTTTTGGACAATGATTTTTTTGGACTCTACCCTGCTGAGATGCAAGAATCCATGGATCCAGGAACAGCATCAGAATATTTATAGAAGCCGTAGAGAAGAGGGGAAGAACGCAGAAAACGGCGCACTCGTCAATGGGATAATGGCTTTCCAACCCAGCAGTAGTCAATATTGCAGTGTGACACAAATTTGCACAAAAAGTAGAGAATAGAGGTGCACTTCCTCAGAAATTTTGAAGTAGGGTGTTATGTATGAACGAATGAAATTATTAATGTAATGGAAAGAATTCATGATAAAAGAGCTATGAAATTCATAAAGGTACTTTGCCTATTTGTCCGTTTCGTTCCCTTACCATATACGGGTAAATAGGTATAAGAGATAGGTCCTCCCGGGAACTGTATGTATGTAAAGTTTGACAGCTATGATATATGTATGTATGTAAAGTGTAAAATGTATGTAAATGTATGTAAAGTGTATGTAAATGTAAAAAAAATGTGTGTAAAGTGGAACAGTTAAGATGTAGTGATAGTGTTTCGTTTACTAATAATGATATTTTACATATGGGAAAGGATATGAGAGACTAGGATAACAGCTTGTAAGGGAAAGGAATCAAAGGAGAGAAGCAGTGATTATGATGAAAAATTTCTACTCTTTCCTTTCTCGGGCTAAGAACTAGACTGGTTGCATGACTTCCTTAGTGCCCCGGGTACACGACCCTTTCATCAGTAGTTCCCAAGTATGCTTGTGTTAGTATGCTATGTTAATGGGAATAAGGACATGTACAATCGAACTTAATTTCATCTGACGCATTGCACGCATTGTGTAGTTTTTGTGACGTTTAATAACGTTAACACATTGACAATAACAATATTTACAACGAAGATAAGTATTCATAGCGAATGTAGTGTTGTGGTTATAAAGAAAGTTATTAATGATATAGCGAGATAGTGTATTGAAAGACTCTGAAAAAACTTGCACAAGAATGTAGTCCATTCACCTCGCCCTTTTCGTTCCCTCATCCATATAAGTTTAAACGGGCTTGGAAATCAGGAAAATAAAGTTCAAAAGAATAAATAGAATTTTAAAAAATTAGAAAATCGAAGAATATCTTCAAAATTAAAAAAACCCCGGGAACTCGTCAGAATGGCGGGGGGACCTTTCCATGTGTAACTTAAAGACAAAAAAGCTACCTTAGATCAAAATTGAATGAAGTTTAGAAGCAGAAGTTTAAAAGCATCAAAAATAGGAGTAGGAGGCACGATGGACTAGAGAAACTGTATTTTAAAAGGAATCGAGGGCACCGGAAGCTCAAAGCACAATCCTGAGTTCAAAGTTCAGAAGTCAAAAAAAGAAGTCGGCTCCACAGTCAGAGGCGAGCAGTTTAAAATAATGGAATGTGATGATGAGTAGAATACGGCTTTCGGGGAATTTTCCCCTTATTTGGGGACGCTCCTCACAAACTATAGTAAGTCGCTACAGGAAAACAAGTGTGGTCTCAAACAGTTATTAATTGGATCCATAGAAGCAGCAGAGGAAGCCAGGGCAGATCTCGGGAACTTTGGATTGATGACATAGCCAAGTTCAAAGAGAAAAGAGCCAAAGAAAGAAGCTATGATTTGAAAAGGTAAGAAGACCGCTAAATTCTGAGCAAATCTAGGGCAATATTCATTATACTGTTGCGATATAGAATCCGAATAAGGAATAAAGTAGGGACGCGGAGCCGAAGTCGCAAAAATATGCTTAAAAGCGGAAATTATTTATTCAGACAACGATCCAAGGTAACGAAACGCTAGTCATACGTTTTTAGAATAGAATGACTAACACCCAGAAAATGTTGTCCTAGAAAATCGATCCGAATCGATATCCACGCTTCACACCAATAAAAATCGAAACCGTACAGAGAAAAGGCGAGCGACGCGCAGACCAGCCGCAGCGTCTCCACAGCAGACACGGAGCGCCCGTCAATTACGACATCAACTATGGAACACATCCAGCCGTCGTCGTCGTCGTTCTCGAAAGAGCGCACGCGCACTGGTGGGCGTGGCCTCGCGAGAGGCGTGGGAAAAAAGCGCGGCTGCGGCGGCGGGCGGAAGAAGAACGTTCATCTGTCACTCTTCGCCGCCGCCGCTGCCGCCCCGTCAGGCTCGCTCCGGAAGTGCAGATGAGGCCGAGATGGAGGGGATGAGAAGGAATGCTTGGAGAAGCAGTGAAATGATGGTGAAGTGAAGAGGAGGTAGAGGAAGAAAACGAGGGAAAAAAGGGAAAAACGAGCTTAGGGAATCGAAGGGGCCGGGAAAAAGCAGAAGTGGACAGAATAACTCGCTCAGGGGTTTCGGATCCAGAACACTACTAAGCCATGAGTGATTATGCAAGAGTAAGAGAAACTAGAGAAGCTAAACAATTGCCCCATTACGGATGCCTGTCTCAAGAGTCACATCAATCAATACGAGTGGCAATGCAACGATACCAGGCAGATGTGTAGCAGTAAAAAGTAGGCCTATGCATTGAACCACGCCCCCTTCATTCTCGGACGAGTTGTCGCAGTCAGTTTCAAAGTTAGCAACTCTTTTCTAATAGAAGTGCGGGATGCGGGATTCTGGTACGGTTAAGGAACCCTCCCTAGCGTAAATCATTCCCCCCCTCCTTCGTGCCAGCTCCACCTGAGGTTGCTTACCTTCCCTCCTTTTCTCGGTCTAAGGGATGGAACAAAACTGAGCCCTTTCTTCACCTCTTCTTCTTTTTTACTTTTTTTTCGTTTTCTTTTCATTCTATTAATAGTTTTTGCTTACTTAATGATCTCGCACGAGATGTCCCACCGTTAGCCAATCGCTGGTGTGGAGTGTTGTACCTGAGAAGGGGCGGTTCGCTCGGGCTCTGTGATTGGTCAGTTCTTTCGAACGGCCAAGAGCAGATCTATGCCACATCATTCCTTCCTGGTACAACGCTCCACATGCGAAAAATGGAAAATTTTATCTTCTAGGGAAGTATGGGGAACGAGTCTAGAGGTGTAAGAGAGAACTGGTCCCGGAAGGGTGAATAAGAAAGAGTGAACTAAAAACCCGAAAATTAGTGGTGATGCTTACATAACAAAGGAGACAAGGTGAACAAAGACTGTCTTTTTAAAGATTTCGGCATAGAAACCAAGGCCTGGATGCTCTGTTGAAGTTACCCAGGGTAAACCCTTTGGCACCCTTGTTAACGATAGGTAGATTTGTGTGATGTCAACACGTTAACCCTGGGTAACCTCAGCGATGCAAGTGGCCTCACGAGTAATTCCAAATTACCACAAAAGGCTAATAAATGAAGAATAACCAAGTACAGCGCAAGACATCTGACCCAAAAGATCAAATTTTCAAAGGACCTTCAACTAATCCTTGTTCCAGCTCCATTCCATTATTTTCTAGACACTGTGGGTAATGTTTTCCTGTAAAAGCCGCCATTTTCCTGGATTTAATGGGAAGCAACACACTCCTATTACCACAAAGCCCGTGCAGAAAATGCTAGAGACGCAGAGGAAATTATTCGCCAGCCAAGGAATTTCTCATGAGCCTTAGTATGAAGAGAATTAACGGAAGTGAATGTCTAATGTGTTCGAAACAAAGACCACCCCCGAGCAAAATACTCTGCTCTGCTTCTCTGCGTGCTGATCCATTCGTCAGAGACGCAGACCACGAACTAATCCCAGCTGTTCACGGCGAAATCTTATTAGTGGCTATTTACAGCACCGTCAAGAGACCGTAATTGGCACTAGTAGAGAGTTTCGTCGGAAAGCAGCGACATATTTAAGGATTAGCAGCTGAATGTAAGAGCATTAGAGCATGTAAACAGCCACGTGGGAAAATATGGATAGTTTTTGTAAAGCAGGAAAAAAAACAATGGTTATTCAAATAGAGGTAGCACGATACTCCCTGGCATGAGTGGGAAAAAGCGATGTTTGGAATACTGAGGTGAACATGATTATGGAAAAGGTAACAATGTTTGGTAGATGAGTAAATAAATGGCGCTTTTTCAGATAGAGTAATTCTGCAAGCACCTGATGCAGGTGCCATTATTCGGAGAGAAAGAAGAAGAACTTTTCAAAGGATTCCTGGGAAATTTTTCATTTTTTCTATCTAAATGTCCAGAATAAAAATAAGCAACGGGTTTACCCATAGTAGACATGATTACCAGTAAAGTTACCCCTTTTTTTAAAGGCTGGTGAGGGAAGGCGGAGAATGGGTGGAGAGGAGGTTAGGCGGCTAGGAATGCTATTCACCATCGAGTTTACCCGTAGTAAACGTGATTACCAGTAAAGTTTACCCCTTTTCCGGCATCATCAAGGAGTTTACCTCCAAGACACTGAGTAAAGTCGGAGGTCTAAGGTTCATATGGCAAGTAATGTAGGATGGAGAAAAAACTGTAGCCTTCAGGGCTAAATGTATATTTTTAAAAGAGTTAGAAAAAAATCAAGGTTATGCTGAGGAAAGCCCAACTCACGTTACTTACATTTTTACTACTATCCCTTTCTGCTGGTTCCTGATTTGTTCTTAAATTCAGTACTCCTTATTAGTAATAATTTGCATCAAATTTTCAGACTGTCCCCTTAGGTTAACTTTCAAAAGGACCGCAGGGACCGACCGACTTACTAGCAGCGGGAGGAGTTCTGGTTTAGGTGATCCTTGTACTTTTTGCTGCGGTCCTTCTGAATCGATTAGGCTTACCATTAGCAATCTTTCTGCAGGTTTTTCTGAACAGAATTAACTTTCTTAGAGTTCTGGGATATCTACAGAACCCGTCGGAAGTTTCTACTCTATAAAATAATCGTGAAGCTTTGTAAAAGCTTATTTTAACTTTACATCAAATTTGACACTTTTAGCACTTTATTCTTTGATCTGGGTCCCCGAAAAGGCGAAGACGCTAGGTTTTCCCACCCCTTTCCCCGAAACCTAGAACCCTTCAACAAGCCATCGGATTCCAAGATTTCGCTTCCGAAATTACTACATGCTGAGGCCGCGATTGGCCCGAGGGTGTCTGTAAACGACGAAAAAGGGACAACTTTTAGCCGGGAGTAAAGTAATGGCAGTATCCATACGTATTTTACATGCGTTGATGATTTAAGATTGGCACAACTGTATCACCTTCCCATAGTAACTATAATAATACGAAATGGGTGTGGGGCGTTATGGCTGGGCAGAGCGGTACGGCAGTATTGTGTGACTGGCCAGACCATTCGGCTGACCAACCACAGGGTCAAGGCGTACCACCTCTTCCTGTTATAATGCTCCACACCCATATGAAATATCTTGGATTAAGCCTCCATAAAACTGCCGATCAAAGCACAGCCGATCTGCGACCACCAATACTAAAAGAGCATCTGCACTATTCGTTTATCATTTCTTCTTCCGTGAACACGTGCTCGTCACGTGAACGCTCGTTGACACTGTGCATGAAATGGAAGTAATTATATCTTCGCCACTTTGAATGGAACCAGTGCATTTACGTACCCGACGTGCTCTACGGCAGAACAGCAAACAGCATCAAACCCAGAAAAAATGAGGGATAATCTTTGATTCTATGCCCACATCTCTTACGAACTAATCCATGAATGAAAATTTATAGCGGATGCGTGCGTTCAAGGTGCGTGCGTCCATATGGTGAAGGATAGGCATAGTCGCAGACCTCGCGTAGCTCGTACGCAGGTGAAACGCACGCATTTGCGACCTAGGAGTGACGAAGCTGTATTTTCATAAGGTTGCTGGGTGCACTATTGAGATTACCCAGGGTAAATGTGATGACACGATGCAAATTTATCCATCGTTAACACGTGCGTCAATATGTTTACCCTGGGTAACCCCAATGATACATCCAGGCCCACGGCTCTCCATGGAAAATCGTGTGCGAGTGGATGCTTCCGTCTGACGCGCGAGTGACGCACGCAACTAGTATAAGTTGATTCTAAGGTGTGTAGCTAAATAATCGAAAACAAAAATGAAGTAATAAAATTTAAAAAAATGAACAATAACAAAAATATAAAGATACAAAATAGGATTTTGTATTACTGGCACTTAAATTTAAAGATAGATAGTATGCGTAGTAGGAATACAAATACAATAGCAATAATAATACATAATAGTAATGGTAGTAGTAATAGTAATAGTAATAGTAATAATAATAGTAATAGTAGTAGTAGTAATAGTGATAGTAGTAGTAATAGTAGTAGTAATAGTGGTAGTAACGGTAGTAGTAATAGTAATAGTAATTTTTCAATGCATCTCGACATTTTCTGGTTCCGCATTTTGAGTTTATTCATGAATAAATAAATAAATAAATAAATAAATAAATAAACTGTAATTGCAGTTGCAATAATAACAATAATAGCAACAATAATACATTAGTAATGTGGTAATGTAGGTGACTCCTTTCCTGCCCCATCCTCCATCATAACGACGAGCCCTCTAAACTACTCCCCCCCCCCTTCTTTGAAAAGCTGTGAGCATTTGACCCCTATAAACTTTACCCACTCTGTTCTGCCTAATATCGTAACGATGCTTCCGAATAGAAAAAATGCGTATCGATCAATTTGAGGAATATTGACAAGACATAAATTGGGCCTGTTTTTGTAGATTTCATCCTTTCCGAACAATTATGGAAGTCGACGTTCTCGATTCGAACAGGTGATCAATCAATAGTTCAAAATGCAACTGTAACAGATGATTAATGTAGTACAACGAGAGTTGGTGCAGGTGAACAGCTGATCAATCAGCAGTGTTCGAGGTTTTTGCCGAGGAGCGTGCACTGCCTGGTGCATCAAAACCGGCATTTGGGTATGTTACCTCTGAAAGTCGATAACAGTTGTTACATAGAACCAGTACTAGTATAGTTTGCTGGAATTTCAACATGTTCTTGCGCTTTAACCCCTAGAAGTTGTAGTTAAGCCCCGCCCACTAAGCTAAGCGTCCCTACCATTTGGTCAAATACGAGAGAGTGTTCTATTGATGTCGGACTGGATGCGATTCTCGGTCGATAATCGATTGACACTGAGACCACGTAATAGAACTTTCGATATCAGGTAGTATTATTATCAAAGAGAGATGCACTCGGTTTAATTACCCAAGCCGGCGCACACGGTTCAATTACCCAAGCCGGCGCACTCGGTTTAATTACCCAAGTTTCCCGTACATCATGCAGCGCATGAACATGCATTAGACGTTCCGAAGAAAACCACAAAAAAAACGTACGTATTGATTCCTCACAATCAACACAAAAAAATTACAATGGGTAGAGTAAGCAAGTCAATGACATCAGCGCTATTTAGCGACATTTGCTACAAAATATAATAAAAACCCATCACAATTTTAGGGAAGCCTCTGAAGGCGCGAAAATAAAATTTTCAAATTAAAAACCCGCACTGTGGAGTGAAATAACAGTATGAATAAGCCCAAGCTATAATATTGAACACTAATTGAACAAGATGAAAACTATTTTGGCTGAAAGCCAAGAATTTGAGACACTAAGAAGTCAAAATTCACCGTAGTGTATTTTCATTCATGTAATTATGCATCACTAAAAGCTTGCAATTTTTATGTAATTGGCACAATATTCTTAATAATTTAGTAACTAGTAATTTAACAATAATTTAACCTAGTAATTTAGAAATAATTTAACTTACTTTTTATCCCACTATATTTGATATAGAGAATGCTAGCCATGTCCTGAAAACGGGTTCAAAGGGCAACTTTTAGCAAAAAATACTGCACTTTTGTCATTCTCAAGACATACCTAGACGTAGTGCACCTGCAATCAAACATTTTCATGGGAAATTATGGGAAACTTCCAGAACCTGTTCCAAAGGTTTATCAATAGGTGCTAGTTTCCCGCAAGTACCAGACCACTAATGGGCGGGATGCAGTACAATGCATACACCAATGGAAGCGATAATTTATTTATCTATTTATTATTTACACAGCGAGATGTGCCATTGATAAAAACTGTAAAATAGATAAAACTACCAAGCTCAAAAACAATAAAATCAAATTAAAGCCTTTCAAAGAACTCAATAACTCAAACTAGGTAGAAAATAGCTTCGATGTTAGTTCCTCGACAACAAAATTTGGAGACTATGAACCCTTGTAAAAAAGATATGCATTGCAGGAATTTTCCCAAATCAATGATAGGATTTGCAGAAGTTATTTCAATGGATCATATAGCAGATGAAACTCTTTTAGCGAAAAACCTTGGGTAATAATCTATGCAAAGTGAAACATTAACGAGTGTATGGAAAAATGTATGACTCATCGAAAAATAGGAATAAAAATCCTGCGTAGAAAATCCAGGAAAATAGAGGAAATGTGTATTTTTCAGCAGGCAAGGATTGCCATCTATCCAGTGGCGTTCAGCTAATTCACACAACATTTCAATGACAAGGCCACAGCCACAAATGAAAAATGCACAATGCCTTCCGGAAATTCCCCCTAGGATAATTTCAGCGTAGAGAGATCAATACGATGGAGAACGCTTTGCATTTGATAGCATCTATCTAAGAACGAACGCGTGGATGTAAGAGACCAATGTTCTAAGGCGTTCATAGGAAGGCTCCGCCCAAATCCTCGACATTTGTGATAATCATGTGTAATGGAAAGCAGTATTCAATAAGTATATTTACAGTCCCGGGGGAGGGCAAGCAGAAGAATGAAAAAGAAGAAGAAATCGACAAGAAAGAGAAATGGGGAATGACTGGAGAAAACCTTAATTAATACCAGTTTAAGCCTCCTATCTACATAATTAAAGTCCGTTCCGAAAACGACGATATTTGACTATTCGTGCCAGTGACATGCATTTCTCGCCTGCCTCTCCAAATACGGCACTATTTCTCGCATTCTCTCATTCTCTAATTTCTGCGCAACTATGTTTCTCCGTGAAACACACTATATCAGTGTTCAACGAACGGATAGAAAGAGGAGAAGGGAACGAGGAAGAGGGAGGAAATACAGGGGTTCCCTCCAGAGAGAGGACATGTCCGCGGTGCAAAGAAATAAAGCTATGGAAAAACTAGTTTACTACTTAAATTACCAAGAGTAAATCATTCAAAAAATAAGAGTAAAAATAAGATGATAAAATATGCCAATACGAAATCGTGCTATTTATTCTGTGAAGCAACCTTGGAATAATTTCAAAAAAACCGCTCTCCACACCATGAAAACGATAAAAAAAAGTAAGGAGAGAAGCTGAAGAAAAGAAGGTTTCAGAGAAAAGGGTCTGAGGAGCCGAACGGCACTCTGGACGAGGATGAAATGACGAGGAGCAAACATTGACTCAGAATGTTGTCGATAAATGTTGTAAAATGAAATCATTCATATTCTACGACGCCACAGTCTTGTTCGAACGACATTTGAGCATTGAATTGCCTTTGTTCTGCGAATACGCTCATGACAAGATGGTAGTTTTACTTTCTGCCACACCTGACCAACATTTTCCTGGCAGAAATAACCTGGTACACCTTGAAGAGCAGCCTGGAACATTCTAGGAAGCATTGACTGAGATTGCTAGGCTCTCATTCCGATTCATATAGATTATAAAATTAGTCTTTTCCATCGTAGTGAAACTTTCAGGAATCTTCAGAAATTTATAGATATCATTACATAGAAATGAATTTTCCTCGATTTTCCTTGGGTGGACTTTTGGATTCGGGCCAATATCTACTTTACATATTGATTGTGGATGAGAACAACTACTGAAATGAATGTAGTACATGTCAAAAATGTATCCATCAAAAAAATTTTTTTTGTATAGCTCGTGACCTAACACACATCCGGACCATTCGAGTTAGGAAGGGCAAAAACCTTTTGTGCCATTACCCCTTGTCTCTCTGCTTTTTTGTATTGATATTGTCATTATCATTATTTCTATTATTATTATTCCTTCCCGCACTAAAATTATATTATATTTCGATCGATTTCACCAATCTGGAACTATTTCATTCGAAATCACGTGCGTATTTACTGTCCTTTCTCTTTACTCTTGCGCAGTGGATGACATCCAAGATAGGATAGGTCCCGTTACATTGCTGTGAGTTGGCTCACGTCCAACATGATGAAGAATACATATAATTAAACGTCAAGTACATTCAATAACGACAATTTTTGAATAGAATAATTTGGGGAATTGCGTGAAATCTATCTGTGAAATAATAAAATTTCATTTTTCCCAAAGTTTTAAGCTAACAACTGTGATATAAACAAGGATGAATGACTGCAAGATTAGCAACTAGTAACTAGCTGAGGTGCTCAGAAGACGTTTCATCTTTGAACTTTATGTCCTTATGATTGATTTCTCTTTCAATGCCACTTTTTACGCCAATACTAAGTAGCCTGATTAATTATTATTAATTCTTTGAAGTATTTATTCTATCACCTTTGAAGTAGATTACTCTTCAGAGATTCTAGAGGCCTAAGAAGCTCTGCAGAGCAGTTTGCATGAGCTCAGAAACTGTTTTCAAGCCAGTTTGATTGAAAAACATTGTTGTAAGAGTCATTGATTCGTCACAAATAATCCTGAGATGCAATCAAGTGATTAAGAACGCTTATTGTTAGAGCTGATTTACTTCTGAGCCATTCCTGGAACTGCTTACATTTCCATTTCGCGTACTACAATCACATCCTTTATCAAGATAACTGGTATGAGAGCAAAGGGCAGATGAACTCCGATTCTATCCCGAAATTGAATCTAACTATATCTTACCTAACTAAATCTTGCTGGGCACCAACAGGGGATCGGATCATAAGACATTCGGATTTGAAAAGCGCACTTTTTAGAGCATTCGTTGAACTGGCTAGCTAGAACAGCACTCAGTGTCCAACTTGTACAACAATTTGCTCTGTTGTAATCCTAGTTGCATTTTATGGTCTTTATTTTTTTTCCTTTGTTGTTAGCACGTTTTTAGACGTATGGAAATAAAAATGGACATGAAAATGAAAACCAGGGAGCTAGAAGTTCTCTCAGCCATTACTAATGTTCACAAAGTCTACGCGCTGAAAATCAGACACCGTTGCGCTCCGTTGACCAAATAGGTCCCTCCTGGAATCCATGGATTACTTACTCAATAAACCTTTTGTCTATTGGAATGGAGTGAGCCAGGTTGCTCTAAAACAAGCTTATATGCCCTGTTGGCACTGTATTTTCACGCAAGGGATCAAAGACGTAATGAAAAAAAAAACGGTGAAAGAAGGGATTATCTGCATGTAAGTAGCCTGAATGACTAATCATCCAGCAGTTTTAGCTCGCAATCAGCTGATAGTATGGAGAGAATTAGAGTCAGAGTTTCTTGAGGGCAGTTGTTCAAAAATGAAATGGTTCGAAATTTTAGATATGAGAGCGCCCAAGGAATGTACTAAATATTTGTAAAGAGTGTCCAAGGAATGAAATCTTATGCAGCTATTTACTTTATGTCGTTAATTGTTATCTCCTCGCCAGAGTCCCGATTCTTCCACTTTTTTTAAGTATGCGAAAGCTCTGGTTCCAGAATGATTATGGAAGGAGACACGGAAGTGGAGGCTTAGCCATGTAGCGATGAAAAAGAACGTATTTTCACCTCTCAGATAAAAAGAACAGACCATCCAGGACGGGAACTAGTGCTTATACCGCTACTTACATTTCACGGAATGGAAAAATACCTAGAAAAAATACCGAGATCTATTCTTATCTCCCTAGCATTGTAAATCCAGCTGGAAGTCGAAAATAATCTTACTTGTACGTATAGGAGCATTTCCAACTGAATATTTTTCTCAAACTGGGAGCTCGGACGGGGAGGAGGGGGGGGGGGAGGCGGGTATACACTTGGTGCACCTTCTTCTACGTCTTCTGGAAGACGACAGCTTAATTAGTGTTTTCCTTAACGTGAGTAACACATAATAAATTTTAAGGAAGCGACTCGACTAGAGAGATGTAAGATCAAATAGAATAAACGAACAAATAAACGTGCAAGTAATACGGGCTCCAAAAATAAGCAGCCAATCTTAAGCAGTATCCATAAAAAACAATGCAAATAATACGAGTATGACGGCGAAGGATGAAAGAATGAATGGATGAGGAGGAGGAGCTGTGAGTGAATAACTCGAGTAAAAACATGCACTGTAGCGAAAACATGGCATTTGAGAGGTCGTAAATTGCCAAGCCGCGATGACGTCATCGCCGGCTGACGTAGCAGCTGCACACAAATGAACCGCTGCAGCTACTTGCATAAAACACATTCTGGATATTTCACCCATGAAGGTCACGAGGGATCGTAGAGAGAAATTTTCTCAGGAAATTTCTAGAAAATACAAGTAAAATGCTTTCATAGTAGAGCGAAAATAGTCAGAAAAGAAAATTTCCGGGATTATGGCAAAAAAAAAACAACTGAAAATTGAAAATAAGCAAAAATTGCGGGCCCCTATCAATAAGGAGCGCCTCAGCAACCTATCGTACTAGCGAGGAAGGCGGAGAAAAAGACTCAGAGTGAGAAAAAAATCCATTTCAATCAAGCCTCGATTTCCAGCGCGGAAATGGCTAGTACTCTGAAGGGATAAAAACTCCTATAGCATCGGAGAATGTGCTGATAAGTAGTAGAAATGCCATTAGCGATTTATTCTAAGGAAAAAAGCTGCCCAGAAAATTCCGCAAACATTCGGCAGCATTGCAACCACGCAGGTGACAAACTCGGAACTTTCACGCGCTGGGTTGACATGCATAAGTGAGATTACCCAGGGTAAACGTGTTAGCGAATATGTTAACGATGGGTAAATCTGGGTGTTCTGACACGCTTACCCTGGGTAATCTCAAGATACACTTTGCATGTCGTTTAAACAAATGAAACTGCCAAAATGGATCTCTCTTAGTTGCGCAAGCCTGGTGCGAGTGTAGTAAACACTGAGGCGAGGAATACCAAGACCTGGATGCATCGTGAAGATTACTCAGGGTAAATGTGCTAGAGATCATGTTTACGATGGCTAAACCTGAGCGGTGTTCACACTTTACCCTGGGTAGTCCTGATGAGGCGCAGGGCCCAACAGCGAAGATGTAAAAACCTATGTGGAGTAGGGACGGCATGAGTTGTTAAGATTACCCGGTGTGAAATGTTATCCCAAAATTTACCCATAATTAACACGGGCGCCAGCACATTTACTCCGGGTAATCCCAGTGGTGCATCCTGGCCCAGCAGCAAAGATGGATTATCAAAATATTGGAGTAAAAGCAGCTGTGAGGAACAGGGATGTCATTATTAGAAAGAAAACCCAGGATAGATAGTTTAATCCCGCCCACATCTGACAAGGGCGCCAACACATTTACCCTGGGTAATCTCAATGATACACATTGGCCCAGACACCTTTTCCAGATAGTAGTAGCTCAGAGAAGGTAGCCAAGGACTGACCGCCAACAAGATTTAATTAGTTCTTGCAAGAGGGAAACTGCTTCAGTGAATTGTAGGCTGCTCAGAAAAAGTAGGCGGAGACCAGGAAATTGGAGACGACGTGTTGGGAGTGGCGCTATTAGCCGAGCAGCATCTTTCATAACGAATATTCATATTGATTTGGCACGTATGTATTGTGTAAATGAATAAACATACAGACAATTGAATAAATAAACAAATAAACAGAAAAAAATGGACGAATAACTATAAATAAATATAATATAAAATATAATATAATATAATATAAATATAATATGATAACTATAAATAAATAAGTGGTGGAACTGTAGAAAGTGAGAACCACGGATGTTTCTAGCTTTATTTTGATGAACTGTGACCGGTGACCAGGAATTTTACTCGGATAGCTGTCAGATGAGTGAACCGACAAAGGAGTGAGGAAAATAAGGCAGATAGCAGGTCCAAAAATGGATAATCCGGAAAATTGCAGAAAAAGATGAGATGCTCTGAAGATCGGTTGAAAATTACAGAATAATTCTGGAAAACCGCAATCTCCTCACTTCCAAGAGCCGCCGCTCAGTGAGAGCGGCAGCAGTTTATCGGGCGCCAGTGACGACGAGAGCGCCAGAGAAACGGACGTCGAGACGGCCGCGGACGAGAGACTGCGGACCGGCCGGAGACGTTCCGCACCGGCGAACGTTCACCGAGCCGAGCCGGGGACGCAGAGCGGGATGTGCGGTGACGCTCAAACGTTTCCATATGTTTTTTGTGGCATCCCGGGTGGGGTATCGATCGCAGATCATCGTAAAACTGCCGGATTTGATGGGCTAAATGGTAAGGAAGCGGTTATGTGGGGAGAATAGAGATTGATTTTTTGTCGGATCCGAAGGGGAGTAATTCTCAGGACCCCACCCGGGTTGAATGGTCGTGCGAAGCACGAGGCCTGTCCGAGATCAGATACCGTCGCTTACAGGAATCATGCTGACTCGAAGCGGTCCAGGAAGGGATGGATGCCGCTCAGGTGCTATGGACTTGGCTCACGTCCAGCACAGTAAATGATAGGATAACGTATAGAGAAAAGGGCATTTTCTACCAGATACGTGCGTTTGGACCGCGTGCGTTTCCGTGGTGAAGGATGGGCCTAGTCGCAGGCTTGACGCAGCTCGGACGCAGACGAGACGCACGTGTTCGCAACTTCTCGGCAGTCGTGCCTTATTTTCATTCATAATGTAGGTGTCGCATGATCAGTCTTCAACGAACATCTTTGGCTGATGGATGCGCGCATCAGACGTGCGGCTGATGCACGCATCTGGTACAGATTAAGTCACTAATTTTGGGACTACACCTGGAATATTGAATAAAAATGCTTTTTAAATCAAAAATATAGTACATCTTCCTGTACATTGATGTGTCGCGTCAACCAGTATTTATGGAACATCTTCTACAGATCTGTGCGTCCGTTAGACGCGCGAATGACGCACGCATGTGGTACAAATTGCCTTATCACTAATTTCGCAGCTAAACCAGGTACATTGCATGACTTTTTAGTTTTTTTTGAACCACAACACACTTGTCTGAACCGTAAGAAATCAATTCTTGGCTTCTTTTTCTTGGATAGCTGCCATATGTTTTACCTGTTGGTCCCTCAAGTATCCTGATCCTTCTTGAATCCCTGACCGGATTTGTAGTAAAGCGCTACGTCAGTCCTGGTTACGGCTCAGAAACACTAAACGAAGACATTTTTTTGTCGTTTTTATCAGATTTTCATAAGGTATGTTGATTAAGAGGTTAAGGATGTCAGATATTTGATTTCTAACACTTCCCTCAACGCATAGTCAGGTCCAAAATACAGTGGATTTTTTCCCGAATATCCCATCTACCACGTATTATCTATTCTCCTTATGGCGGCATCAATAATTATATAGGTTGTTCTACAGGTGGTTTCTTCTTGTTCCGCTTCAAAATAGGCCTCTAGGGATCCGGGGGCGGGGTTTGTGAACTTAACCTATGTATAACCAGCCGTACGTGCCAGTAGCCCTAAAAAGGTAAAAATAATAATAGTAAAAATCTGCGTCTCTCTCTGTCATTGAGCGATAGCGTGCTGCTGCCAAGCGAACAGAGAACGTCCAGAAGTGGCGGCGTGGATGAGTGTGGGATTAAGGGGCGCGTGGTTTTAAACCCGAGTAACGCATCCATTCGTGAGCGTATGCAGAATCACAGTCATCAGGCTCGGCCAATGGCTTCGATGTACCAGGTTCAGCAGCAGTAAGCAAGCTTACCAGGATGTTTACTCAATTTGCACTAGATCCGCAAAAAAACCGCCATGACGTCCCCAGAGCACCAATTTTCCACTTTTCCTCTTTCGGAGAGATGCCGAACGCTTTAAATGCAGCGTCCCACTTCGAAATCGTTTTTGAGATTTCAGTGGTGATCACAACGGTATATGTACGTGATTCCACGCAAGGCTGCTGAAAATCCCATTTCCGAGCCCCAATTTTTAAGCAGGTTTTGGGCGGAGCCGTGGGCGAAGCTAGGTAAATTTCCGAATAATTCACTCCAGGAATCGCACCTCCTGAGGAAATTCGTGTTCCTTGTGAGAGTTCCTCATCAACTCCCTAACGGAATAAAAACTGCGCTCGATTTGCGGCGAGCAAGGGAGTACGTTGGGGGGGGGGGGATTCCCTGAAATCCCGCACTGCCTTCGGAACCAAGGCCAATTTACAGGGTTTCCGCACCGTGAACTCCTTTGCTAGTCACATATGGAAGACAGTTTCTACTCTGCTAGGAAATAGATGAGGAACTCTCACGAGGAATATGAATTTACTCAGGAGTTGCGCTTCCTGGAGTGAATTATTCCGAAAGTTTACTAGCTCCGCCCATAGGCTCCTTAAAAATTGAGGCTCGGAGATGGGGTTGTTCAGCATGGAATCACCTATATCGTTGTGATCACCAGTTCCTGGAGATCCTTTTGATGTTGAAATCTTGAAAAACGATCTTGAGATGGGACGCTGCCTTTAAACACTGCTCCTAAATATTATGTGTTGTTACACTGATAGAGGGACTTATAAGAATTCCACCACCTAATTATTCCAATGTGAATGAATCCAAAAAAAGGGAGACATGTTTAAAATCGTTATCATTGCAGCCAGAACTCATGTCAGTTCGATGTTGTCCAGTTATAGAATCTGCCCTAGCGTTAATAGGGTTTTACGTGCTCATGCTTTTTTTTCATTCAAGCTCATTCTGTTTTGAAAGCGAGTTATACAATTTGTTTAAGAGTTGTCCTCGTTTGACAAGTTTCAGTTGCGTTTTACTTCACTTCATGCATGTGTTTCACATATCTAGCAAAGGAATAAGAGGTTAAGAAGCCAAGAAACCCGCGCTTCTTGTCCTACGCTCTCTGCCATCCTAATACGATCTAGAGCGATGAAAAGATGCTAAAATACGTATGCTTAACGGCCTATGTTACTCTACCCGCCGGAGAGATGACGGCATGTACGAAGAGTTGGGTTGCTTTTTCTGGATGCTTCAAGGATCAATGAGGGGTCGACATTCATTTGTTGCATACAAGTTTTCAAAAAAAAATGTAAAGGAATTTCTCATGAATTCCATGAATTCTTAATTGTGCGCAGAAGAGTACTGCAAAAGTTGTATTCTTGGTAGCGCAAAATCTTGCAACACATGTGTCTTCCATTAACAAGTTAAGTTCCTTCCTACATATTTTTGAATTTTTACTACTTAGCAAACAATGTTTCCTTACACATATGGCTGAGTAAATGCGAATCATCTGCTACTGCTACTATAGCACTTTCCATTTTTGGAACAAAAATCCATAGGTAATGAAATTTAACACTATAGCTCCACACCCCCTCGGCAATTTTAACCCATTGACGACCGCGCCCATTTTTGCGTGTCTGGCGCGTGGGACCAACGCCCCTTTCGAGGGTGCGGCGCCCGCGGAGTTCCACACCGTTGCGATAGGATAATTAGGACTAAAACAGATCATTTTGCAGAAATAATTTGAAAACCTAGTTCCAGAAGATTACTAGTATCATTGGACCAAAAAAGGAGAGAATCTAAACGCTTCTGGATTCCATTAAGGCCGAAGGAAGTTTGTACAGAGTGTTTTCAGTGTTATAAGGGAGTGTTCAGAAAGTATACACGTTCGCACGGCTCTAACCTGACGAATAAGGAAGTGTAGGATGTAATGAACGTGTTTCTATGTAGGAAACGTTGCTTTTTTTCCAGAATATTTCCATCCACTACACTAAAAATGTAAAGCAATCTCCCTCGATTTCAAAATCTCATTCTTTTCATGATATTTGTCGCAATAAAGGAGAACTCTTTCTTGAACCACAGTTGTTCTAGACTATTTTAGGAAGTATTGTGCACATTTTATGTTGAAATGCTACAAAATAGTTCGAGAATAGGTTCCAGTACTTGATAATAGGGGCGCGGCTCACCGGTGAGCCGCGCGGTCCCACGCAACCAAAAAAGCGCGGCTCACCGGTGAGCCACGCGGTCGCCAATGGGTTAAGCTAATCATAAGGTCTGCGAAGATTTCCGCGATCAAATTGTGCCTTCTCCTAGAAGTCGGAGGTGTAGCTTCTTTCTCATAGGGAATTTCTTTTTACTGTTCATTAGTGACGACTCATAAGGCTGAATGATACAGTTCGTTTTTTTATATTTATTACGCCAAAGGCGCACACTAACTTCTACAGGAAATAGACGCAAGAACTGACCAAAACCAAACAACATCTGATAAGTTGCAATATGTTGTCGAATATGATGGTGCATATAAATGTGAATTGATTGTATTTGGGAACAAAAATAAATTCGAATGAAAAATAAAAATGTTTTCGACAACCTAATAAAAAAGAATTAAAAATCAAAAATTGCGGGTCTACACCTTTCAGTTCATGAACTGAGCTCATTTCGAGAAGCGTTGTTGCATTCTTCACACAAGTGACCTGAAACTAAAGGAAATTTTTTAGCGTTCTTTCTCATGTCTTTCTATTTCAGTCCAAATCCTTTCTTTTTTCATTGAATTTGGCTTGGTTCCAAGTTTGGCGACTGTACATAGTTGAATTATTCCTACTTTCTAATGTTCTAGTGATGTACTGCTTTCATAAGCTTCTATTTCCGGATAATTTCTCTACATCTCCATTATAATCAGTTTTGAAAGATCAGTCTGCTTTCATTTCTCTTTCGTTTTGGCTTGGTTTTGGCCATTCTTACCTTAGAGAGCCTAAACTTCTTGTTTAATTTCCGTTTATGGTAGTGCACTAAACCGAAATCAAATATTATAATTCAGCCATTTAATTTTTTTCTTTTTTCACTTGTATATTCGATTGCACAACTTAAGAGTGCTAGTGACTAAGTAGATTCCAAAGTAAGCTCTATCTGCAGCTTACACGCATTAATCTTCTCGCTGTTGTTCTTGTGGAAGAGAAATAAGGGGAACTCATCATCGTGACGTTAACTATGTGTGCACCTCATTTTTGAATACTTCGCACTGTACGTGGAAAATGAAAAGGTGAGGTGAGTAATAGTGTACTGCTAAACAAAATGCGTTAGTATGTAATACGTACAGATGGGGTCGGCAACGGATGCTAATTGCCTCACGCCGCCTCACGCCGCCTCACGCAATGCCGGTCCTCAGGTGAAAGTGATGTTATTTGGCTGGAAAAAGAATAATTCGCCAAGATTTTTCTGTAAAAGGACTAGATTCACTCCTAGTTCACAATGAGGCAGAAATTTGTTTTCATGCTCTCACTTCGATTTTTATCAAAATTTCAAATGTTGCGAGTTCGTGGCGATACATGCTTCTCTTACGTGATCTCTTGATAGAGTTTGATCCAGATTTGTAGAGCACACCTTGTGTTGTACCAAAATTTCGCGGAAATACCGATTGCTACCTCACACATCAACCAGTATGCAACGGCAAAGTAGTGGTGGTAAGAAATTTTAGCACGAAGTAGACCTTATTTAGTATAGGTTCTTTTTCTAAGTTATCAATATCAGTTCTGACACTATTCTCTATCTCTACAGTTGGGTTAGAAGCCAACAGCACTAGAAAGACTGTTTTCCGGAGAGTTTTGTTTTTCACAACTAAAAATTCAAAGGCAAGGCTTGGTGACTTGGCTGCGCCTCAAGGCTGTCAGTAACCATTCCTTCTCGCATGATCGGAACATTCCTTCTGCTCCTTCCTTTATCATCTAATCTTCACCCATTTTTTGCTTCAAAATAGCAGTAGACCATTTAAAAGGTAGAAAATAAATTCACAAGTGCCAGAGTGGTTATGTTACCATAAAACGAAAACAAAACTTCTGAATGGGTTGAATGAAAGTAGTCTTGTGAAATAAAGTGCGGCAAATGCTGCTCAAACATGAAATAGAAGAAGGAAATGACGCTATAATACCTACTTTGGTCGTCCACTGACCTCACAGTCCTTATAGCAAGATTTTGATGTGACAAATAGCGCCGGCGGTTAGGTCATTGTTTACCCTTTAGTATTGACCTCTTACTTCTCAGTTTTTGGAGGTGTGATAACGGGATTTCTTTTGACAACGTGTCCTATTACCTTAGAGGAAGAACTCATGAAACGTTCACCCGATAGATGGTGGAAAAAGATTGATTAAATTTAGAGTGATATTCTGAGAAATGAAGTGCAATTTCCTTTATTATTCGACGTCCCATAAGAAAAGTTTTCAGACCATTCATACCTGCATTACCTAGCTTCTGATTTTATCATTGCTCACTCCGAAAAGTGTTTCCCATCCAGTATTCAGGTGAGATTAGGAATGTTCCGATCATGCGAGAAGGAATGGTTATTGACAGCCTTGAGGCGCAGCCAAGTCACCAAGCCTTGCCCTTGAATTTTTAGTTGTGAAAAATAAAACTTTTCGGAAAACAGTCTTTCTAGTGTTGTTGGCTTCTAACCCAACTGTAGAGATAGAGAATAGTGTCAGAACTGATATTGATAACTTAGAAAAAGAACCTATACTAAATAAGGTCTACTTCGTGCTAAAATTTCTTACCACCACTACTTTGCCGTTGCATAGTGGTTGATGTGTGAGGTAGCAATCGGTATTTCCGCGAAATTTTGGTACAACACAAGGTGTGCTCTACAAATCTGAATCAAACCCTATCAAGAGGTCACGCAGGAGAAGCATGTATCGCCACGAACTCGCAACATTTGAAATTTTGATAAAAATCGAAGTGAGAGCATGAAAAAAAATTTTTGCTTCATTGTGAACTGGGAGTGAATCTAGTCCTCTTACAGAAAAATCTTGGCGAATTATTCCTTTTCCAGCCAAATAACCTCACTTTTACCTGAGGGCCGGCGTTGCGTGAGGCGGCATGAGGCGGCGTGAGGCAATTAGCACTCGGCAAGCGACCCCACCGTAATTAATCGTGCGCTTTCATTACTTGAATCGAAGAAGGATGAAACTGTCCTGCTCCTTTCTTGTAACAAAACTATCTTTAGTGTACTGCTATGTAGTGCTTTACGTTGACCGCATCAAAACGTAAGCACTACTTTGTCATTTTTGGGATTTTCTCAAGGCTCAATAAGGCCTTGTATGTCTCTTCCAGCATTTTAACGTGGTACAAATCATTTGTGAGTGTGTATGGCACTGGTGATCACACAGAGACTATGTTCTATCCAGGACAGAGAGAGGCAACGGTAACTCATCGCTCGGAATAGCAATTTTTCCACATGATATTTACTGTGACTGCTTGGCTGACTTGCTGCTAAATTTATGCAAGTTGTCATAGTACTTCCATGAACTCAATTCTCGACTGTGTTGTCAATGCTACCCATCGTCAGCTCAAAGAGAGAACTGACTCTCATTGTTAAATACGCGATTCCCGGTGTATCAATGAGGAGAACATCGAGGTGACGTCATTGAATAGGCTGCATCGTTGATGCAAGAATAAAATTAGGCAGAACGAAAATTTCCCACACCGCTCTCCCTTTTCTCATACAGCTCCGCCCACTTGAAAAGAGCTCTCACGTCATAGTGCACTTTCACATTTTGCTACAATTAATAGGAGAATGCAGCGAAGAAAAAAACTTCACTTCTATTCACTTCTGTACTCAGTGCTTGCATTCAAAATCAAAGAATGCAAGGCAAGCGCTACAAGAGCTGAACCTACTCGAAAAAGCATGATAATGTGATGCATAGCAATGATCCCAACAAAGCTCCACGTGATTTTTACAGAAATCTAGTGCTGTCTTCCAGAAAACAGTACGAAAAAACGATGTTCTAAAGATTTCGGACTATCTGAGCCTTAGTAAGAACAGATTGGATGTGGACATTTTTGTGATATATTATTGTACATGTATTCTCATTCCTTCAGTTCCTGATTATCTTCAGTTCTCCTGTCACTATTTCGTCCTTGCCGTGCAGCGTATAATGGTGTTTCTTTACGTGAGCTTGTTGCATTGATCGGTTACAGTCTATACTACTTACTACTTGTTGGACATCGTACAAAGCTTTACAACCATGAGCACGGTGCTATACTAAAACCATGGGTTGCGACTACGAATGGTAGCTGTAAGAGCAGGGTACTCCGTCGGGGTACGTAGGGAATTAAGACATGACGCTTCAGTGCTTACCATTTTATTCAAATCGCACGAGAGCGAATATGCTGGCCATTATATGGTATTTTCCAGCATTTCACATCATGGAACGTTTTCGTGTACTTGCCAGCGCGTTTTCTTAATAATAGTTCACGTACACTGTCATTAACGAATTTCTAGAACAGGCTTGTGCAGGTAATGAACTCTGCGATGATAAGAGTTTGCACATACATGTGTTTCCACTCATTTGCCGAAGATCAGACGAAAGTGGACTGATTCCGGAATGGTCCTTCATTCTCAGGCAAACAAAGGGAAGGGTAATATACTGGAGGTGCATGAATTGATCCATATTGAACAGCTGATTCAGTATAAGATGACGTGTGCAAGAAATCCGCCATGAATAATTCATGGCCGTTGATCTGGTACCACAGTGTTGACGTAGAACATCACGTTCTCAGCGCTGGAGAAGAGATCCTGAGGCGAGGAAGCTGCTCTTCTGGTAAAAGCTCAGCAAATAAAACTAAGTAGGTTTTGTGAGGTCATCGAGGCTGTCTCAGCAGATGATCCGCAGTTACTAGTGCTGCCGTCGCATTTGAGCTCAACTAATCTAATCCGATGTGGGATATGCTATAATGAGGGTGTGTTCTTCAGCGGTTTCTGGGATTTTCCAGTAGAACTAAAAGGGAGTAGCTCAAAAAATAGAGCTTGGCGTTGTTATGACTCGGTTTTATTCAGTTTTGATCTGATTCATTTCGCTATTTCCTTGCTTTTGAGTAGCCCTACACTTGAAGTGCTTTGGAGTATGTGTTGGGGCACATGGAGTGTTTTAAATAAATGAATGAGTAGGTAAGTAATAGAATCAATGAGGAGTTGAGTAAAGCAAAAACAAACAAAAACTCCCACAGATGTTCTTCACATAAAACCTGGAAAAGCAATGAAAACGTGGGTAGGAATACCTTTTTTCCCAAGACTCATAATTTTCATTTTGGTGCATTCCTTTCTGTTTTCCTTGTTCAGCAGGACATAGCTACAAAAGGAAATTCCGTAGTTCTCGTCGGTCGTCCTGAAAATTCTCTGAAACTCGGAAATTAGAGGATATTAAACAACTCGTGCACATAAGTGTAGACAGCTCGCTCTTCCAGGTAATGCTTAAGATTTTAGGCTAAAAAAGTGCTGCGCATTAGTAATAGGTCAATCTAATGTTAGTTACTTCTTTGTTTCCTAATGATAAGCTTGTTGCTTTCGTACACCAACACGAATATCCTTCAAAACATATTTTCATTTTAAGGGGTGGGCTCGAGGGACACATTACTATACTATTGAGCGGACGTACGGTTATTGTCACATGTCGCGGTACTAGTCTTAGCTATCCAGAAACCACAATACCGTCTCTAACTTCTGCAGAAAAGATGGTTGGCGGCAGGTTGTCCGTCGCCGACCTACATAATGCCTACAAAATCTGTGCTTATTCTCTGCTACTACTTGGAGTATGCAAACGAATCAGATTCCGTGAGAGCTCCTCTCGCCTCCCCCAAACAAAAGAAAACACTCGAACTAATTGAACACAGGTAATAGGAAGGGAAATTTCGCATCCCCCTGGATCCACGGCCCAGAAAAATCCTTACACCATCCGATGAGATCTCCGGTTATCGAGTTCACTGACATTCATCTGTCATCGTCTTTTTTCCCTTGTTTACTAGACAGATTTTTGTCGGCGGCGAAAAAACAAAGCAGTTCCAAGGTTCGCAGGAAACAAATAAACACATGGAGGACAGGAAAAAAAGAGATCGTGTATTTCTCTGCAGCAAGTAATTTACATGATAATTTGCGTTGAACTCTTTAATCCTGAGAAAAAGAATTACTTAATGCATGGTACGGTGTGAGGGATGTTTGAGTTCTTTGAGATGGATTCACAGAATGGATACCTCCAGGAACAGAATATCAAGTATCCTATGTAAGGTGATTCAGATGAAAAGCTCTATTGAAGTACAAATGACACACTCTGCAAAGTTCATGTGCCGTGGAAGATTTCACTGTCTTTTCCCGAACTGCTGAAGATCCATATTTCTTGTAAGGTTAATGCAAGCGAAATGGGTAGTTACCTGTTAATTCATTTACGATTCTACTTGATAAAGATGACCACTTTATCCTGGGTTCTCATTAGAGAAGGAAAAAAACTCGCGGAAGTTGCAGTAGTACGCATGCTTCATGCAACCGAACCGTGGAATGAACCACCTCTATGTTCCCTCCTGCGCGTGAAATATGTATAGGTTAGTGCATAATTATTGTTTATTGTCAATTGTTTATTGAATAAGCACATAGGCGTGCATGACAATGTTAGCAACAAAATTAGATTAGAACAGGAAATGATCAACAAAAGTAAGCATACTAAAATAAAAAGCGAAAGACACTGGCTTAAAGGCAGCATTCACGGAAATTCTCACTTCTCAAGGAGTCGCTTACCGTGTGACCGGCAGCTGGACAATCGCAACAGTATGGTGAACACCGCAAATAGCCGTCCACCTGCGAAGACACATCCGTGGACACATCCATCGCTCTGTACAAAAGGATTTCGTCGCTTCAACTAACGCCATCCACTGTGCGCATGTGGTTTAGCGACAGAAATTTGTATGTATGTAAGGGTGTGTATCATCGTGAGGGAAAACGAGACGGAGAGTTCCCGCCCTCCGCGACCAACTCGTCCTCTGTCACATTCAAATTTTGCATGGTCATGTATAGTTTAAATGCGCGCAAAAGGAACGAGCCAACCGTTCGGGACGAGAGGAGGATTTGAACCAACCAATCGTAGAGCTGTACCTCGCCCCGTTTTCCCTCACGAAGATACACACCCGAAACTTAATGACAGCCCGGGGGACAACAGTATACAGGAGCGTACATATCAATGTCCTTTGAATTTTCACGCTTACATGCTTGAAACTGCCCCCACTCTATTGGGTAGTGTGTCGTAGCGATGTAGGGTTTTGATAAAGATTTTTGAACAAGCCCCCGACGATCTTTCTTCTTTTTCGGTCAAAATACTGCAGTAGTCTCGCACTTCTTGTATGTTATCACAATCCTGATATACTTTCTGAGGCAGAAGTCAAAATCGATTGCTTGAGACATGTATGGAAAAGTCACTCTAAAGGACTTTGATGCGCAGGGCCGTGGGTACGGTCGGATGAGGTGTCCCCCCGGACTGTTATAATGTTTTTGTGGTTTAGCGCAGGGTGATATGTGGAATTCGTGCCATTTTCAGGGTTTCGTGGTGGGACCCATCACGCAACATTCGTTCACGCTATGGACGCACATGAAATACCGCCATTAATTTCTGTGTTTTCCGCGTATTCCACGCTACTTCATCGTTGTCGACGATTTCATCGTCCTTCAAAACCCGATATGCCGCGAAATCTCCAACCCAGGAATTTCGTAAGCTCTGCCTCCAAGAAGTACGATAGTAATATTAAGATGAGAGGAGCAGGGGTCAGGCGTATCGCATATCCTATATACTATTGTGTAGCAACTTAGAACGCTCTAAACTGTATGGGGGAACCTACCCTAGACGGACAGGACCAGTCTCTTCTTTGGGTTAAGCCAATCATTTGCAAGGGACATAATCTGCTAAAACAGGCCACAAAGCGTTGGAAGCATCTGCCCACATCAACCACCAAGATGCCCTCCTTCTCTATTAGACGCCGGAAGTTCGAAACACGGTATATGGTTGAGCGCGCAGTAGTGCGCTGAGCGCCAGCAACCACTAACCCTGGAACCGTTTGTGTAAAAAAAGACATTCTCATGCTCAAGCGCTGAAAAGCTTTGCTGAGCGAAGATGGTAGGTGGGCCCGTTCCAAACTATTGAAATAGAAAAGAATCTTAGCCTGAACCCTACTTTCGCCGAACCCGCTTGCAGTTCAGACAGTGTTCTTGAGGTGGATAGGTAGGAATTACTGCGGGTTTTTTCGCCTCTTTATTCAATGAAAATTGAAGCTTTTCAAATGATTTTTCCATGAAAACAATCCTCTCTTTCCACTTATTAAAGGTATCATCGAAAGCCGCATTCACATCCGCCATAATATACTCTGTCACTTTGGGAAAAGTTAGAATGCAGCAAAGTCATTCCTCGATGTCAGGGAGCCTTTTGAAGATGGACCTGTCAGTAAGGCTGAGTTGGAAGACTTTTCATATTCATAAGGCACGATCTTAACAACTAAAAAAAGAAGAGGTTGGCCATCAAATTCCGAGCACCAAGAATTTTGGGCAGTCTGGAAGAGGACGAAAGCTTCACAAAGAGAATGATGTCCAAACCCTTCAATATGGACCATTCGACCATGGTGCTTCCTCTCAAAAGGCTAAGAAAAGCATGGAGATTGGCCAAGTGGGTCTGCACGAACTCTCAAGCAGAGCGATGTTAAACTGATCTTCTGTGGCAAAACGAACAGTTAGCACCGTTACTAAGTGAAAGAAGAGGATTATTTACATTTTTAATGGAAAATGAGTCGCGAAAAAAGCACTAATTATGCATCGACCCAATATGTCCAGAATATTCGTGAAATGTGCATGAGATATAACTTAATGTGATGTGCATGAAGCTCTGCGTGAATTCAAGACGTTTTATAACTTTGTGGTGATTCCAGGCTAGGCCAAACATCACGCACTCAAATTCAGTTATGTATATGTATGTAGTTCGTCATAATCGTGGTTTTTCTCTGTAAATTTGGGCTATGTATTTGACGCATTTCACGATCCCAGGAACTTCTGATAGTGGGGTTGTTGGAGAGTGCTACAGAAGGCTAGCCGTCTACGGTGATGCCATGGATAATTTCTCAGGAGTTACGGAACACAATTTAACAGTGATTTTTGCGGTGTTCTCGTTGTTTATATGCGTTAGTGGCATAACAGTTGTGCTGCCAGGCTTCATTTGTTTTTGCCATCGAGCTACGCTCTCAAATTCAGTTTTTTTTGCTTCCCTGACTCGTCCCAGGCTTACTATGTATTTTCTTCTCCTAAATCTACACATATTGTTTCATGGTATTGTCGCAGACCCACGGAGTGGGATGTTTTTAGAACATTTATTCTGTATTTGTTCAATACAACTGCTTAAGGTGTGTCGTTGCAAAATTATCTACAAAAGTTTAAAAAAAACAATCCCGGATTGTGTCAGAATGCTACTTATAGCAACAAAAACACATCTGGGTGAACAACACCATAAATGCTGTTGTTTCCAAAATACTGGATTGTCTCATAATTGTGTATCCTAAAATTGTAAAAAAAAATCTGCATATTTGGAGTTTGTAAGTTTCAATTCAGACTTTGAACTTGTCAAAATAAGGGCGAGCAAGAAAAAGAATAAGAATAAGAAGAGGTTTAAGACTTAGGCTTAGGCTTCACAGGAGGAATTAAGGTGGAAAATGAGTTGGCCTCACCCAACTCCCTTTCCACCTTAATTTCTAAGATAAACTACGATAAGTGTAAGTGTAAGTAAGATTGGACACTATTTGTATGTTGCATCACGTGCGCGCATAGCTCAGTGGGTTGAGCGAATGATCGACGATGTGGTGGTCAGGGGATCGAATCCTGCCCTGTGGCCCCGTTTTGCAAATACATATAGTATGCTGCCTACGACTGCTGCAGTTATCTAACAAACTCCAACATAAAAGGTAGCCCGGATGGCTCAGTGGTTTGAGTGGCAGATTGCAATCTGTCCCTATCGCTGGTTCCACTCCGTTGGAGATCCAGAGTTAAGTATCGCAGTGTTTGGGGTTCACTGCTTGGAACGTCCCCCGTGATCTCCTTCGGGTAGTCCAGGAAGGCATCCGGCAACGTTTTGCATACATTTCGAAGATAAACTACGATAAGTGTAAGTGTAAGTAATAGTGGAAAACTCTTTCAAAGATAAACTACGACAAGTGTAAGTGTAAGTAATAGTAATAGTGTAAGTAATAGTGAAAAACCACTTTTTCAAAGTTGAGGGAAACCGGGAGAGAGTAACTCCGCCGTAAAGGACTGCTCCACGAAAGATAATTGACAGCGGTAAAACTACAATACTTTGCAATGGATATGGAACAATTTATACGGATTTCAATTATTTCTGAGGATCCCGAATTGGATGAGCTTAATTATTCAGATGGGATAACTGAAGTACTGTGTCCATCTGTAGAAGAATAACGGCCATTTTTGTATTCGCGAAGCAGTGTACTTCAGCAGAAAATGGAAGAGTTGGCTTCGCTTATTGTGTATTCAGAAATCTTTCCCCATGAAAATCACAAAAATGAAAAAAAAGCGTGGAAGTTGTGAAAATGGTCCCCTGCTTTATAGCCTTAACATATCCACTGCACTCTGTCTACTATGGACTAAAATTGTATTTTTCTTCGCTTTCTTCCAAGCTCGAGTGATTTATAGCTCATTAATACCGGGGCGCCGGAGGGTGACGGCGGCCGGCGCCCGCCGGCGCCCATTTGCAGTGGCTGCTGGACCCGACTGTAGATCTAGAATCAGACTTCATTTCCTATAACTTCACTTCTATGCACAGAACACTACCTTATAGAACTAATGGTAATAACAACAGTAATTAACGTAAATGACAATACAACGATAGAGAAATGTCTCCTTCAGGTACACCAAATTTGCGGTTCCCAGATGGGTTTTCCCTTTCTTGTTCCATAATATTTAGTTGTAGTCTTTCTGCATAGTTACGCGTTGATAAATTAATTGTGATCATTGTTATTTCTCTTTGTTCTCGGTCCTGTTACATTACTGAATCTTTAGCTTATCGTAACTTCTAAAATGGCACACGTTGTTGTGCACAAAATTAACTAAACAAACAAAAATCTTCGAAATCTGTACGAATAAAGCAGTTCCCTATAGTTTTCTACAACGCCAATTTTCTGGAAAACGAGAAATTTCAGGACATCTTCGTGAACCCTACCAAAATCACTGCCACGATCAAATTTGCAGCAAAATTTCGGAAATTTCTTTTGGAGTAAAAAGATTGTATCCATTTCTCTAGACAAAATAAAGAAATATGATTGAGTAGATGAGGGTTCAACTGAGCAACTATGCAAACAAATATAAATGCAGAGACTCAGAGACTATGAAATCTTTGTTGGAGGAATGGCTTTTGAATTGGTGTCGGTTTTTTATTTTAAGTCTTTTATTCATACATAAATGTTTATGTTTTCTGTCAATTTATTAGCAACAAACGACCGGCATCAAATGAAACTTCCTGGTTTTTGCCGCAATCTTTTTTCCCTTCTGTTCGTTGTTCTTTCCCACAACACCTGCTGAGTCTCATATTTCTTGTGCGTGCGTAGTTTTTTTCCCTGGGGTCAAGCGGGGAATAGTTGAGGCAGCACATTTTGTTCCCTAGACTTTGCGGCAACCAGTTAGTATCTATTCCAGGGAAACTGTATATCCAGAACGTTACCACTGTATTTTCCAGGCATTTTTAAGCTGCCTGACTCAGCGTGAAGTATCAAAGCTTTGTTCCAGTCAGAATAATATAATAGTTGCTCTTGATAGTTGTTGAGAATTCCTGTATGTCAGCTTTATTGGTTAGCTTTCGATATGCTAATAGCCAAACCCCCAAAGCGTTGCACAATAATCAGCACCAGTCAGAATAGTGTAACAGCACACCCAGCTTTCACATCACTTCATTTTTTGGAGCACATTTTATAGCCCAACGTACAATAGCACGTGATGTGTGATCAGCTGTTTCTCCTGAAATGAATCATCAAGTTTTTTTCATCCTACCGGGCGCTGTACTGAAGGGCAAGATCGGTGAGAGCGATCCGCAATCAGCTGATTGGCCACAAGGTGGCACTGACTGATTTCGACAATTTCTTTTTCAGTTTGGATTGTCTATTTTATAAACAAATGACTAAATAATTAGCTGGAACTGGATGAGTAGGTGATTTAGTACAATATAATGCTTTGCCGCACAGTTTTTTTTAATTGAGCACATTTTTCTAACTTTGCTGCAATTTATTACTATTTAGTTATGTATTTATCGCACTCAAAGATGTGCTACATTAAACGGCTGCCGTCGTTATAAAACTGACGAAACATAGAGGATTAAACACATCATAAACATTATAAAAACAGGGAAAAATTCACTAATTCGAAATAACACGAATAAAAAGAGTATATTCCTTTAGCTGGCTGCACATGCACTTATCCGCTAGTAAATAAATAAATAAATAAATATCTCAAGCTATCAGTTAATCGTCAATCAGTCTTCCAGTTGCCGTATCATATGCTGCTGAAGAAAATGACGATGAAAATACGGATCGGTTCGATCCGCAGCGGAAATGAGTCAGATCCTGGAGCGTTTTTATGATTCTTGCCATTCTTTTCAGTGACCCGTCAGTGGGCGGGGCTTCTGCTCACGTGCTCCATCATCTTTTTCGTTGCAGACTAACTTACATCGGATTTTTTCTTTTGTATATGTCTCATATGATCATATAAGGGTATTGTGGTGGCCCAAAACTCTCATGCACTGGTTTGCCTGTTACATAGCCCACTACTGTGGAACTCATTCACTACGGAGGTGAATAAATAAATTAATAAGTAAATAAGCGAATTATTCCCGAAAGGTTTGGAATTACAGCTGTTAATTATGGGGCTACGCACAGGAATACGTCCGTAAACTTTCACTGACCAAACTTTTGAGTAGTTTAACGCGATAAAAACGCCGCCGACTATAAACCGATGATGTGCGGTGTGTATGCACACAAAGTTATTTATCTCTTCCTCAGTTTTCCCACCACCCTTTCGCTTCCTATACAACCTCATAATTTTCCTACAGAACGTCACGAATTCCAGACAACTGTGCCGTAACTGATCAACCCCCCCCCCCAAAGATAAAAATCGCTTCCTTATCGATCGAATTCCGCCTAGATTCGTCCACTAGGCTCGGTTGTCTTTCTATTCTCCATTTGCCGTTGGATGTACTCGGCAGTTGGCAGCCGTTGTCAACCGGGGAGCCCCTCTGAAACACATGTGAATCGGCCAGCCGGTAAGGCGGCCGGCCAGCCCCACCCGGCCTCCGCCCGGCCGGCTTCTGCCTCGTTCGCCTGTGCTTATGGCATCAATAAGCGCATGTCTGGTGCTAACAGAACTGAATTTTCTTCCGTTCTGCTTTTGAAGCACTTCAAAGTTTCAAAATCGTTTTGTACGTATTATCAGCTGATTGTAAACCGGTTCCGCTCATTTTTTCCGCAGCTGTATGGTTTTCAATGACTAAAATGCAGTTTTTTCTATTTGTTTGCATATACCAAGAGTGGGCGGCGCAGTCGAGCTCCGTGATTGACCGGTTAGATGAGTTGACCAATCGCAGCCTGGACCGCACCGCCCTTTCCATGTATGACGCTCCACACTCTTTTTTTTTGACTTTATAGGCTAATATGTACCCTATTCTTAAGCCACTACTGTGAAAATGTATCAGTTATACATATTTATTAAATGAGCCGCTGGGCTTTCCAGTGCATGAATTCATGAAATCCGCCCATCTAGGGTGGACGAGTTTTCCGGACATAAATGGGCATACCTAAAAGAAGGGATTTGTCCCGATTAGGGATGATACTTATGATAGGAACAGTAATGTATATATTACGTTCTGCCAAAAAAACTCGTCCAGGGCAACATTCAGGCATCCCACTACAGGTTCTTAGACGTTTTTGTTCCTGCGCCGCTTATAGCGACAACTCTTACCTCCAAAAGGCCAATTGTTGACCTATTTCCCTAAAAATACTAGAGTTCATTCAGTTAAAATAGCTGGAATAACATGATTCTATGGGCAAAATGGAGAATTTGCAGTGGAGTCACACCCCTTTAGGTTTTGCACCTGCGTTGCCTGTTTACCTGCCGCTAGTAGCGATGGCCCGTCTCTTCAAATAGAAGACGTGTCAATGAAACTGTCTAAAGCAGTAGGATCAATTCAGCCGGATTCACCCGATAAAATCGATGAATTTCAGAATTTTTGGGAATTGTAGCTAGGCCACGCCCATTTCGTTTTTTCGTACTGCAGATTTTAAACACTTCAATCGTTTATAGATTCAGCAACTGTTCTTGTTTTGAAGAGAGCCTCGAAAACTGCTCGATACCCCGTACCAGGTCCATGAATTCCCGAACAAATTTTCACCACCTCCCTTACCAATAAGTGGTGAAAACTTGCTGGGGAATTCATGGGCCTTGGTGCATAATTCAGATTATCCAGGGTAATACGTTGACGCCTGTGTTAACGATGGGTAGGTTTGTGTGATGTTAACACGTTTACCTTGGGTAATCTCAACGATGCATGCGGCCTATGGACGTATTGCTTCATTGGGATTTAACCTAGCAGCATTTCTCCATTTCTTTGGAATCTTTTCTCTGAAAGAATTTTCCCTTACTATGCCGGCATTTAGTTATATTCTCACTGCATTACACTACCTTCCCGTCTGGACAGCGGTCTAGAAAATTTCATTTTCGTGTGGATTTTGTTGAAGATGGGGTAACACCCTTACCGCAACACACAGAAATAATGGATTCTCCAGCTAATGCACAACTTTTGGGACAGGCTATCATGCCTCAGCAGCCTTAGTCATCATTTTAGTCATGTGATAAATCGATAGGTAGATTTCGAAACTTTGGAGTGTGCAAAGGTATCCGAAAGATTATTCGATTCCAGGATAGCTTGTAGTCTTCATGTTTGAATGAGAGCTCAAAACTTTGGTAGATTGGAAAGGCAAAAAAGAACCGCTACAGAATCATTCGAATTAGAATTCGAGCAATCGAATATTCGATTATGTTTGTTGAAAGAAAATCTGAGCACTACTCTATAGTAAATCACGACTTTTCCTATTTTTCTAGCGCTAGGAAAGGTAAAACATGAATAAATACAAAAATAAGCTCCGCATCTGTTCATTTTGTGCACTCATCGCTATCAATAAAAAATTGGATAAGAAAGGAGGGGGGGGGGTGAGCTAAGTTAAACCTGAGGACGATTTTGCAGGAATGCACGATGCTATTCTCGTGATCGGGTAGAAGAAAATTTGCTCGTGTTGATGTCGCGCGCGACGTCGCGGCGTCGCGTCGTCACGTGAAGCAGTACAGCTCTCCGCCTTGGTAGACGAAGTGCTGGGCAATGCCTAGGTTTGTCAGATGACTGAAAACTGCGATGCCGTTCTGTGAGTTTGTCTATCACTCCATCTCCATTTTGACTTGTACTCAAGTGACAAACTTTCTTCTTCTCTCTTCTTCGTCTTTCTGTATGTATGTCTGTTTGTCTATGTGTCGGTCTGCCTATCCGTCCTACTCTCTGTTGTGGACCTGTACGCCTCTTTGTTTGTCCTTCTACCTGAGTTGTTCCTTCGTCTGCTTAGGTTTTCATTCATTCATTCATTCATTCATTGCATTCATTCATTCATTCATTCATTCATTCATTCATTCATTCATTCATTCATTCATTCATCCATTTACTCATTCATTCATTCATTCATTCATTCATTCATTCATTCACTCATTCACTCACTCACTCACTCATTCATTCATTCATCCATTCATTCATTCACTCATTCACACATTCACTCATTCATTCATTCATTCATTCATCCATTCATTCATTCTGCTCCATTCATTCATTCATTCATTCATTCATTCATTCATTCATTCATTCATTCATTCATTCATCCATTTACTCATTCATTCATTCATTCATTCACTCATTCACTCACTCACTCACTCATTCATTCATTCATTCATCCATTCATTCACTCATTCACACATTCATTCATTCATTCGTTTATTCGTTCATTCATTCATTCGTTCATTCATTCATTCATTCATTCATTCATTCATTCATTCATTCATTCCACTCCATTCATTCATTCATTCATTCATTCAAGCGTTCATTCGTCCATTCATTCATTCATTCATTCATTCATTCATTCATTCATTCATTCAAGCGTTCATTCGTCCATTCATTCATTCATTCATTCATTCATTCATTCATTCATTCATTCAAGCGTTCATTCGATCATTCATTCATTCATTCAAGCGTTCATTCGATCATTCATTCATTCATTCATTCATTCATTCATTCATTCATTCCCCTCCTTCCTTCTCTCTCAGGTTTTCTCAATTTTGCTTTATACTTGTATTAATCATTTACTCTTCCTCCGTTTATCCACCCGCTATATTTTCCATTCTTTTTTTCTTTTTTCCTTTTCGCTCCTGATCTTTTTCCATTTTTTCCTTTTAATTCATTTGTATCCTGTTTATAATGCATTTTCTATTCATTTAAATATACATATGCCGTACATGTGGTTTTATCTTCCCTTTCCTTCCTTTCCTACGCATTTTTTTTGCATTTTATCTGGGTGTCAGCTCACCTGTTTCTATCATCTCCCCAAAATATCAATATTTTGTATTCTGTTGTATTATTTCTATCTTTTTCTCTCTTCTCCTCCATCACCTTTCTTGGGTTACTCTGTTCGGTTTCGCTATTCATCCTATTCTGGATTTGAGCTTGTGATTCTGATAGGAGACCTACATATCTTTCCTTGCCTGGTGGGATCCCCCTCCATTCCTCCCTTTCCTTGATAGGGGGGGGGGGTGTCTGTCTGACTTGCCCAGACGGTATGTCTGCCGCTCTGATGCATTTGTCTGTCTGTCTCTAATTTCATGTCCTTTCCTTCATTTGTTCTTTGGTTTTTATACTTTCTTTTTGTGCGTTGGCTCTCACTTGTCTGTCAGTCTGGCATCACGGTCTTTCCCATCATTTGTCAATTGCCACTGCTACCTGAGAGCTACTCTATAGTAGTCCGTGTGAGAGGACATGACCTCCTGCTGACACCCCCCCCCCCCCTCCAGCTTGCATAACAGCTAAAGTGCTCCCAAAATGAATTTCACCTACAGGCGAAATCACTTGGCTCTCTCTCGTGGCTCATCACAAACCAGAGGTCACACGATCGTTGCGTTTTTGAGCAGCGCCGCCGAGCGCTGCACCAGCTGACCGACGGCGCGGTCGTCGCCAAAGTGCAACGAACACTTTGCAGCTTCGCCGAGACACACAAGCATCTTATAGTTAATTGATTTTTGTGAGAAGCGGCCAGTAGTGTTACTCGAGGTACATATTCATTCTCTGCATGATCCGTCATAGGTCTGTAACGCTGCCGAAACTAAATAGACATGGAGATCCGAAGCACTAAATGCCTATCACCAATTTTGAACAGTAAAATTGAGCGGATCAACAAATTCACATCCCAGATTTTCCCTTGGGTATATCAGCTGATCGAGCCCAAGGTGAATCAAATAAGCGATTATTCTATGAGAAAAACCGTGATTGACCTGGCTGAGACCTCTAGAACTAGAACAACTTGAGCCTTTGTTGAGCAAGTTTTGACCGCTTCTGGAGCTTGCTCGCCACAGAGCTTGTTGACGATTTGCTTTCTTACGTTATCTTGCTAAGTTCACCCAAAGCTTGTCGACAACTTAGATTCACTCTTTCTTGCCGACAAGTTGCCGTCCATATAAATTATATGAAAGACCTTTTATGGTACTGAGAGTAAGGAATGGAGATACTGTGGAGATGTCCACCTATGTTTATAACATTTGGTATCAGTTTCTTACATTACCTCATTACCCTTGTTACTGATTCTCTCACGTCATCCTTAAATTTGTCGACAACTTCTTTCAGCTTTTCCTTGTCGACAAGTGGTTGTGAGAAAAGGTTACTGACAAATTGTTCTGGATGGCATAATGACATCAAACTTGTCGATAACGATTTCTTAATTGGAAGGTTGTCTGCAAGTTGTTTTTGGGCGAAGATGGGTCAACAACTCCTTCTTGGGGTTCGCCCCAGGTGACCACATCCCACGAGTATGAGGTTGCCCATCCTTCCAACGACCATCCTGACCCTGATTCCAAGCGCCTACACGACATCCCTGCACGTTCCATACACTTTTCATGCACATCACATGCATATCTCATGCAGGGCTAACTATAAGATCCGTAAACTATCAGTTTCTACTGCTGTCATTTTACTAAAACGCTATTTCATTATGTCAAATTGACATATTCTTGACATTATGCTGTTCATGTGCTGCGATCATGCTGCCACATGTCAAATCTCCATCTCGCAGAGTTCGTCAAACAGTGTGAGCTTTTACAAAGCCGAATGATAGTTTATGCTTAGGCGCGTGCGTGCGTCACGAATACGAAATAGATGTACGTGTGATGATGGATAGAACGCACTCACAGGAAATTAACGCTGTTAGATAATCTTCGTTTCTTTTTCATATCCTGTGGAACTGCTGCTATTGTGCTGCTGAAAAAGTGATTACATTCCTTCTGTAATTTATCTGCTCCAACATCTCAGCGTTGCAACCACTTCAGAATTCCCACTTTGTGCATGGTGCAACTCCGATTCTTTGGTATTCCCACTCTTACACGTTTATTTTTTCTTCCTCGTCATTTTTTTTTGTTTTTTCCCTTTCTTCCGTTGAAACCCATCGTCGGATCCACAAATTACTGCAATTTGTACGTTGACTGTTTACAGAGTACTGCTCCACACATGTTGAACGATCTCCCATCCCATATTCTTCTCAGGGTTTATCAGCTGATCGAGCCAAAGGTAAATTAGAGAATCTTTCAAAGGCGGGACGTTGCACCGAGATTGAGGGGCGGGGCTAGCCAGCTCGCTCTGTGATTGGTCGATCGACCCAACCGACCAATCGCAAGGCCAGGCCGTACTCTCATCCCTGCACAGCGCCCCAAACTTGAACTGTTTTTTTGTACGTTTTTACGGTGCTCAAACCGTTGCAGGACCTGAAATCTCTTCGTGCTGTGCAGCGCCGCGACTATGAGTTCGTCACCAGCTACCGTAATTGTCTGCGCAGGACCCCAGTAATGGTTCGATTACGAGCAGAAGAGCATGGATTTATCATCGATGTCTACAAAGCTCAGTTTTCGCTGGATAAACCGAGGTAAGAACGCCTCCCGACACGACACTGTTCATCCTGAAAAACGTGGTACTTTCAGACGATTCGCGATAATCTCGTCCGAATTGGACGAGTTACGCCGATTCAAGGAACTCGCCGTGAAGGGTTTGATCCTAGAAAGCGCTCCGGACGGCGATATTCCTGTGCTGTTCTATGCCGCGTCGCTACTGCCACTGGACGCAGAGTGCTCGCTGACATTCAAGTCACTCTGCTTCTCTGACTCTAACATAACGCAAGTGCTGCGGTTGTTGGCGCAGATTCGATCGATACCACTGCTGAAGGTAAAGTTATTAATCGATTTGAAATTCAGGTCAAGGCTCGAAGGGAGAGGAGTTAAGATTTTCTATAGTTTGTCGTCTAATTTATTTATCGATTACTGCACCTTTTCTACGGCAACTCCAAACCAATCAATATGCATCCATTGTGTGCATTTTCCATAGTGGCATTCCTATATCAGAAAAACCGATAGAACATCATAAAATATCTCATTCGCTTCCTTCTTGTTTTATTTATTGGTAGTTTATGATTTGCCCAAAATCAGTATGCATATTTAATCAATGAGCATATTTTGCATTTCATTTCTAGGAACACTAAGAAAACTTTCTATTGCGGCAGATGTTACCTATAGTTAGAGTAGCGAGGTTTTGGCAGTATGCCTTATCGATTTATTGATTAGTTAGATTACCTGGTATTTCAGCTCAAGGAATGTGTATTCCCAGCAGAATCCGTGGCTCGCTTCTTCCTTTCCTCCCAAATCGCCTCCCGATCATTCCGCATTGAAGACGATCAGTGCTTCATCAAAGGGTAAGACAACTGTCACAAATCAATAATTCCTAGATATACCCATCTATTCATCTACATATACCTATCTATTCAGAAACGAGGATACCTCGAACGATGTGGGCGATATGCTCCTGTGCGATTTTCTCGCGTCCGATTGTGATTCTATGAGTCTTTCCGCAGTTGCGGAAGTGTCTTTCCGTGGATTGATAAATTTCATTCGGGTAACTACAGTACCCCCCGCTAAATGTGCATTTTCTCGTCAATTTCAATGTTTAGGCCTGGCGTCGATCCCCGCGACAGTTCTCGCAGGCGTCGTTCGTGCGTTCGGAGCGATTCGATAGCGAATCGAACTTTGACTACGTCCCTGCCACAGTGTATCCATTCTGCAAGTCCGATTTGGTTCTGCGAGCGCAGATGGAAAATGTGAGTCTCCCTCGAATTTATCCTTCGGGCGCGGGAGGGGGGGGGAAGGAATTTTGTCAGGGAGGGTTCTGCTAGGGTCCTGCCAGCTTAGATTTTTGAAACAAGGTTCTTTCAACTTTAATTATTGATGATTATGTGGAAATATTTCAAGGAAATTCTGTAATTACGGAAAAATAACGCACATCTATGAAGTGAGCGTCAATGGCGGTGCATTTTTTGCCGAAGCACGCGGGAAACACGCAGCGCGGCCGCTCGTTCTGGAATCGTCGCCACAATGACAAATCAGTGTTTTCTTTATATTCTTCGTTATATTGGGCCCCAACTTCCACAGAAATCAACTAAATATTAAGAAAAACCTATAATCTGCTGTGATGGCCAAGATTCCAAAGCGAGCGGCGCGGTCGCGTCGCGTGCCTCCCGGGTCCGCGACAAACGCACCACCATCAACGCTTACTCTATTCAAGCGTCGAGGAACAATGCTCGTTCAACGTAATCTCGTGTTGACAGCAGAAAAATAAGATATTGCTGTGCAAAGCTCTGATTGCGTAATTTTTCCGGTGCTAAAATAAAGTATGGCACCGGACTACGAGCGATAGCACGCGAGCGACACGGGCGACAGTGAAAGAGTGAGACTCACCACTTTTTGGTAGCCTAGGCTGTGCATTGTGCACAATATTAGAAGATATCAGGAGGTAAACATTAGGAAGCTATCCAGATACATTTGACAACGTCTTGGTGACATGCCTCATACTGATTGGATCGAGCATAAAGGGCGGGCGAGCGGGGGCGAGCGACAGAATGCCGTTTTGTAAATGTGAGTGAGCACAGCACTCCATCAATGAGTTATCTCCTGTTTTTTTCTCCTTTGGTTTACATAGCAGTCTTAAAATGGCTGTTCATTATCGAATTCCCAATTTTCGTTAATTTGTTAGTGGAAAGTCACAATTTTTTCTGGAATCCGTTATTTTTTAAAATTTCTTGCAGTTTATGGTCCAGAACTATTAGCACCGCTGACAAAGATCTTTTCCTCACAAAAAAGCCAAAGAGGATTTTTTTGCTGCAATTTTTTTGACTGAAAATATGTGGATCAGGACCATGCTCAATGATATAGCAAGTTAATCAATCAATAATTTCGATCAATATACATGTGCACCTGTAAACTTTCAGCGCCATGAAGTTCGTCTTGTCACCGAACGGCTTTGCGTCGATTAGCAACACATGACAACATGACTGGTGCATAACTGGCAGTGTGGGCGTGGCCTATTGCACCCTATCTACTCGCCACGTATTTGTTGGAAAAACAGTTTTGTTTATTTTTTATGTACTTAAATACTTTATGTATCCTGATGCAATGTGTTAGTTGTCCGAGAATCTACCACAACTGAGAGTACTAATGAGGCCTGTTATTCCATGGCTACGATCTCACTCAGCTTTTATTCTGTGTAACTAGTCTCATGGTTGAATGTGAAACCTATTTCGATGCGGACAAGAGGCGTGGCTTCACCATTCTCTTATTGGTCACGATAGCTCACGCGCAACGCCTTACCAGCATCAAAATTGGCTTCATTGATTTATTGATCATTCTGGCAGATGTTATGTGATAATTATGTAAATATGTGTATTTTCTACTGAAGTACCTGTCTATTTTGGTGAATTATATTAGTTCTGTAAAATAAGCAAGTGTTGCAGATAGTGACGCAGAGTTACGATTGACCCTGGCTGTCTGATTCTAGTCGTTTTTAAATGAAGTATTAATTTTCACAAGATGTAAGCAATAAAAATTGCGATTGCTGTTATTTTCTATACTTCTCTAATTCCTCACTTGATTGCACAGTCTTTCACCAAATCTATAACAATTTTATTCAAACAATATACAATATGGATTTTTACAGATTATTTTCAATTGTAAATGAACGCTGATGATGACGTCACGGCGTCTAGGAAATAGCGTCATCTGTCACTTCCCTTGATGGAATCACACGGTAACCCTGATCGCCAACCATCTGCAACAGGTCCTTCTAACACGGTTAAGATGGGTAGAATTGGGTGGGGACAGGTAAGTATGTACCTTCAACGATATGCGCGTCGTCTCCGGCTTCATTCCATTCTTGTCCGCTTGTTTGAAGAACTCTTTGCAGTCTTCGGCATCTTTATCGCACGGTAGGAATTGTAAGATTAACTTATCCGAGCGAGCAGGGCCTAAGTGTACGAAAAAACATCGAAAAATAATTGAAAATCCCTCAACGTACAACAAAATATTTGTTACAGGGCCTGCTTTTTGCTGGAAGAGGCGGGACTATGCTGTTCTGTGATTGGCCGGGTGATCAATAACGCTCCGCCCACCGCGATGATGCGCCTAGTTCGCCTGCTCAACTATTAAACACGTACCATTGGAAATTTTCTAAGAAAAAAAAAACAACAGAACGTGGGTGCTGAACCTGCTTTTGGTTAAAAGGGGCGGGACTACGCCCCTCTGTGATTGGTTGGGTGGCCAATAACGGTCCGCCCACTATGGATCTCGTTGTGGCTCACTTGCCTACTCAACTATTGAAGAAGCATCACATTAGAGTCTTTCATGCCTTGCTCTTGCAGACATTGCTCTATGTCTTCGGCCATAAAAATACACGAAATGAAAAATTCAGTCCGGTTATCGGTTGCTCTGACCGTAATTTCCGGGTGCAAAATAACATGTGATTCGCGCATAATTATATTGACGACAACTTACGGATCATTAGGATCTACCAAACATCAAAGCACCTGTCAATGCCGATTTTAACCTCTGAGAGGGTAGTTTGGACACATGCATGCTTAGACATTACGGTAATGCTGCCAGCTTATCGGACTGAAGTTATAATCTTGCGAACAAGACCCACCAGCCATTCTGACCACGACCAAATTTTGACATTGTCCTGGTTCTATGAACATCGCATTTGGTGAAACGCGGTAGAGATTATTGTTACTGCATCGAATCTGTAAGAATTAATCCGTTAATCGATATATTGATTGGGTCCCATAAAGTTTATCTGTTTGACATGTCAAACAGGACACCTACAGGAGACTCCATTGGTTGATTCCCGCGCGCACATGCCTACCACCTGTTTGAACAGGTTAGAAACAGAGGTAGGTTCGTGAAGGAGACAAAATGGTGATAGCAATGAAATGTGTGGACGCGCAGACAATCAGAGCGCCACTTTGCATTTCATCTAGCACGCACTAGTTGCCTCGACCGCTGGAATCTCCTATGGTTATATCCAGCGTATCAAACAAGTTAATTCTAAATCAATCAATATCAATCGATACCTTCACGGCAAGACGTTTTTCTCCAATATTCACGAGCATATGATCAGATTTACCACCAGTAACGTTGAAGTACGCGCACTAAATAAAATCGGATTCGATGAGCTTGATCAGTAAAGATATTCATACGAGATGCGTGCGTTTGACGCGCGTATGTCTATCAGCCGCAATCCTGACGCAGCTCGGACGCAGGTGAGAAGCACGCGTTTGGATCCTCTCGGCTATTTGCGGCCGCCGTGCCTAATTTTATTCAGGGTGGTGCCACGTTCAGCAGCCTTCAATGAACATGCGCATGCGACTGACGCGCGACTGACGCACGCATTTCGTACAAATAGTACAGAAACAACCATACTCTGCCTTCCACCACGCCTACTGTAGTTTCAGAAAATCGATAATACACTTACATCCGGATCAACCGATAGATTTTTCTCTTGCTTCTCCTTTTCACTTTGACCCTTGTCCTTCTCAATTTGGCCCTTGTCCTTTTCACTTTTGTTGCTTTCCGCATCCATTTCGACACCTATAGGGATAACCTTCTAATTCAATTTGATGTACTAATCGATAATCGACCAAAATATTGATTAGTTATACTGGTGGTGAAGAAAAAGAAAGTCTGTAATGGGTGACAAAAGGCCAGAAAATCAAATAAGACAACAGTTATCGACTTTAAATATCGAATGTCCCAAATATGCATAGTCAAAACCCTAGATGGGGTATAGACAGGGGGGGGGCGCCCCTGAAGTATCAGGGGGATTCTGCTTCTAACACTACTCTAAAACTAATCCTCCTTGTCTGAAGAAAATAGAAGAAAAATCCACGAAATCTCCCACAAGGACAAGAAAAATCAGAGAAACCTACTTTCACAAGATTGCAGAAGTTTCTGCAGATTCTTATTTTTGAATATTCTGCAGAAATAAACGTGACTATGGCATAAAATTAAATGTGGTAACCGATACAAAGAAAATGAAGTGCTATATGTCCATGGACAGATAGTCGGCCACATAATTACCCTAAGGATTCGCTCCAGGCAGTAACTCCTCGCCCCAAAACCAAAGATGGGGACGCCAAGCGAAATCAGGCGATTCCCTCACGTTCTAGGGAATCGTATAAATCCGCCGGACAACGGTGGAATAACCTGGGATAACGCTGGGGCCACAATGACCCGAACGTTCATAGTGAAAAATGAATTAACGTTTTGACTTAAAAGAATACTATCAGTTTCTTCAGAGAATACGCCCCGAATCAGTCGTTGCGAGTAAGAAATTTCAACATTCCAAAAAGATTCCACATACTGAGTGCGGATTTACAGTCAGCTTTACGATGCCCACTCCTACCAGCTTCGAATCTGGAACACCGTAGAATTGCTGAGCTTGACAGCAGAGGGCAAACGCTTCGAACCACAGATCACGTCACGACTGGGCGAATCGCAGCAACAAAATTGGGAGGAACCGCTGCTCGACCAACCAACGACAAACCGAATCCTGCTCATGTGCGTTCATACTATGCTTGCCTTTATGGGCTAGGAAGTTACCTACCTCCACCAGTAAGACCTCGTGCCGGTAGTTGAACGTATAAAATGAGGCGTACTCAAAGAAAATCACTGAACGAAAACAAGGCGTTATCAGAAGTAAGATGTTGTTCTTGTGCAATTATGGTCTATCATAGGAAATCAATTTCTTACACGGCAGCGAAGCGATGCAGTGCGTTAACGGCAATTTATACTGGATGCGTGCGACTGACGCGCGTGCGTCTATATGATGAAGAATAGGGCCCAGTCGCATAGCAGTCGCATCGCAGTCGCAGCTCAGACGCACGCGTTTAGGAACTCGTGGCAGCCATGCGTTCTTTTCATTGAGGATCTACATGCAGTGTTGACCGGTCTTCATGGAAAATCCCTTGGAAATGGATGCGTGCGACTGATGCGCGACTGACGCACGCAGGTAGTATAAATTACCCTTTACTTGTGGATAGAGAGGCCAGGAGGTTCGTGATCAAGAAAAATGGTCACAAGCTCTCATCTCTTATTAGAATTGGGACTGAATACGTATTGAAATGAGAGCTGGTTTAGAAAGGCAGTTGAAGCTGAGTGTTGATGACGACGACGTCGCTGTGTGGTATGACGTAGGTCTACGACTGTGTTTATACTTCACCGCGAGGCGCTCTCGTCGGGGAGACGAAGGAAGAGGGAAATAATGGATATTCGTGATCCATAACGTCGATGAAATTGTCGCATCACGTGATTTTTTAAAAGGAAAAGTATAAGCACCGGATCGGCGACGCCACTTGGTGAGAATCGCCGTCAATTACCACAAAATAACCGTAATACGCTCATGCTTCAACACGGGACCAGCCGCCCGCTTTTGGAAACATTACATCTGCACAACAATCACGCTGCGATAAACCACGAACAGAAGCTAAGCACAGGTTCCCTTCATTGCTTGTGAGAAACTCTGCGTCTCTCGTCGCACCATGCTATTTCACCATATTCAGGGAGTTTACATAAGCTACTTCGCTAGTAGCACGATTAATATTGCAGGAAAAAAGGTTCTTATGAAAGTAGGGAAAAGGTGTTATGGAAGTAGTGTTGGAAAACAGATGGGCGATCTTTTTGAGATTAGCAGAAACTTCAAAAAATTTAGTTAAAATACGTACGACATCCATTGGTTAGAGACTGTGGCAGCCAAGTTGACTCGGTGACACGCGACGCAGCCGCTCGCATCGCTGCAAAGCTGCCGCGTATTTCAGCTCTCTGAGATACGCCGCAACGAGCCTCTCTATCAGATCAACATGACTGACGCTGCTCTGCAAAAACAGCCATAGCCTAGACAGATGCTCAACAGACTTCATGAGTTGGGTAAGCTCCGCCCACCACAGTTTTTTCGTCTGATGTGTTCCTGTTGTTGTTTACGTTCCTGTGCACAATAGATCACTTCACTAAGTAATTGTTGGAAAACAACGGAAGAACTAGAGGTTAGTACCAGGGGCTGTGCATTATGAGAATTCGTCAAGTGTTAACTCGTCACCAAAATGCCCAGAAAAAATAAATAAACATGAATAAATATAAATAAATATTGAGAAAAATATCAACGAACGATTACATAGAGCACTACTGAAATTTATGACATCGTCTCTACACTACTAATAAATGAAGAATGAAGCCTCTGAAGCGCTAACCAGTTAATTAAAGCACAGATTTCGCTGCTCTACTCAGTTTAAGCCAAAAGGAAATGAATAAGAGAAAAAAGGCGGCGCTGCACTAGACCACGCCCACTCGGTGATACCTCCAATTTATGCATGACTGGAACAGAAGCTTGTTTAGCGAATAGCTTGAATGCATTCTGCCGTAAACAACACCTCAGGGTGGCAATTTTTATGATTGTCCGCGACTACCCCGTCATTCTAGTGCAGGCACACAAAAACAGAGAAACAATTAATTCCTCTGCGTCTCTGACCGATTGGTTTTGGGAAAAGTAGGACGTGTCTGGGCTAGAATCGCTGCTTTTATACGCAGCAATAGCTCGGATTTCTATGGAGAAACTCTCGGACCAGTTTTTCAGGGCAATTTACACCAGATGCGTGCGTCAGTCGCGCGTCACGCGCTTCGAACGCACGCACCTAGTATAACTTGCCCTTTCCTCAAAATGTTTGTGGTGAGCTCCGCCCTTACAGCCTCCACAACAACTTGCTGACAGGCATTTGGCTGGCAAGTTTCCGTATCGTACCTAGAACTTGGTTTCCTCAAAGCTCGTTGGTAACTTGCTCACACCCTTCCTTGCTGGCAAGTTGTTAGTCCCAAAGGTTGTCGATAACTTGCCTTCACCTTTCTTGCCAGCAAGTTGTCGGTTGCAAAACCTGTCCTGTTGACAATTTGTATTCGGTTATTAATGTTGCCGACACCATGCTTTCGGCTTCTCTTACTGGCAACTTGTTATCGGTTCTTTTTAAATTGTACCATGATTACCACTACGTGGATGTCCTTAGTGGCAGATCAGAGATGAGGAAACTAGCCTCTAACTTGTTCTTACTCTGTCCTGTCGACAAGTTATTCGGCTGGAAGATCAGAGAAGAGAAGAAACTTTACGGCAACCTTTGCAACCAAAAAGCTTGCTGGTTAGTTGTTCTTGTGAGAAAGTAGTCGAAAACTAGGTTCATCCTTATCGACGAATTTTTGGGAGAAAAAGTTGCTGACAACTTGTTTCTGGATGGTATGATGCCGTCACACTTGTCGACAACGATTTTCTAATCAGAATATTGTCTGCAAGAAGTTTTGGGGCAAAGCTGGGCTGACAACTTGCTCTTGGGGTTCTGTGTTGTTAACTCTGTCACAGCAACTGAGAGGAGGATAGCAGCAGGTGGGGGAGGGGGGGGGGGAATGGCAATAACCTTTGAACTCGACTTGGAACGCAGCCCGGGCTGTGCTCTAGCCGCACAAGCTCAGGTTATAGGCAACAATTATAACAAAAATTTAATATTTATAAACTTTCAAATGGGAAACTCGTCCATCAACACATGATCGATGTATGTCGCATCAAAACAATAAATCTCAACAACAACAACTATTCTAGGAGACTAGACATGTGGACAACCAGAGGGTGATCGGAGTGGAGGTAATCAATATGCACACTTTGCACAAGTGCTGAGCAATTTCATGAGGTTATCGGCAGAATCGTAATTCCGTACTTAGACGTCAGGTTTGCCGAAAGCTTCAACAATCTGCACTAAACTGGCGTAGGTGCCGGTTGCAAAGCCAAATACGGCGAACAACATGAGGGAGACGTTTCGGATCCAGATCCAGGGAGTTAGGGAGTCTCTGGAATTATTCTCTGGATGAATCGTCTCTACCGTGAAAATGGGGCAAATAAGGCTCTAGGAGATAAAAATTTCATAAAAATTGAATCAAAAATGAGAAATTACTCATAAACTTACTTAGAATATGAACAGAGCAGCTCTATCATAGGTGGGAACACCAGTGTCAATGAAGTCCCTGCTACTGAGCCGACCAAGGATATAAATAGTGCCAAATGTGGGATAAGTTCAGCGACAAGGCCTAAAAATCACTAATGTCCTCAATTTCAGTATAACCATCGCTAACTATGTTGTAACTTACAAGTACAAATCACTCCTCCCATTCGCGCGCCATAGATCAACTTCTCTTGGCGTTCTATGGCCACCTAAAGTGTATTCTCAAAATATTTGGCGTAGTTCAATATCAATCAATAACCATACCTTTCGTTTGATCCATTTTTCGATCCTTTCCATTGGGACGTAGAATTGCAGGGGATACGAGACGAGTATACAAGCGACAAACATCAGTTTGATGGCCTGATAGAAACTGAAAGAACAATGCTCGTTTCACGACTTTTGTGCCTGTCGACCGCGTCGCAGCCGCTTGCCACGCAACGCGCGGGGCACGTGTCGCTACCTGCATAGCCTTTTGCAGTTTTCAGGTATTTCAGGTATTTCTACTAATCTTTTCCAGTGGCTGTGCAATGAACGTGTAAATAAAGGGAGGCGACACTTTGTCGCTCATACCCGCCTGGGCATTGCGCCACCCACTCAGTGAGCGGAGGAGGGTATAATCTTTCGTGAAAGTGATATGTGGAACAGATGGACTAAGAGTGTTAATATGAATACAAAAACAAATTTAAAAAAAGCGCGTGGTCAAAATGGAAAGGAAGGAGCGTTTCTATCAAATAAACAGTAAATAAATAAATAGTAAATAAATAAACAAATAGATGAACCAGTAAATAAACAATCGATAAGCATACTCACTTCGTTTGTGGCAAATTGAGCGTTAAAGTGTCCATAATACCATCACCGAATCGTAAGTACCCAAAAAATCTGAACGAGTACATGGGACATGTCAGATCGTGTTAGGTCGCCACGGACAACTTACCCAACTGTCATGTACAGTACGAGTACGAGTAAACACGAGGTGTTCAGCACACCGTTGTTAGTGATAAAGTGCAGTGGCTCGTCCATTTGATTCTCGATCGGCAGTACCTATACATGAAAAGTGTGTGGTAAGTTACCCTGAAGAAAGTCACCAGTAACTTACCACTGCCACGCCCTCGAACGCAAACATAACAGTGCCGAAGAACAGCGGCAACGTGGACCAGTTGCCGACGGCCGGAAGTGACCAGGTAGGTCGTTCGATTTGGAACAGCTGCTGTAGGACGATGCACACGGCTACCAGGTAGACGACGTTCGCTATGGCGGCCAAAGGAGCCAGCGCCTAGAACAGCCAACTGTTCACAGCGATTGGGGGAGGGGGGGGGGGCATGTCCGCTAGCTTGTTATACCTTGAGCTCCCTGATTGTGCATAATCCCATAATAGGAACCAGAAGTAGAGCAATCCAACCGGCTTGTGAAATGTGAATGTTCGATGTTTGGTCGAAGAACTGCAACGGATTTTGCAATTGATATCGCTCGCCCTCGCTTATGCCCGCAACGGTCGCTCGCTTTTATCGCGCCAGGCGTTGTTAACTCATAAATGCAGAACATATTGTTTCTTATTGGTGCTTACAGAGAAGACCTATTTTATACTATCATAGTTTATATCCCTTTAACTTTGCCGTTTGTTGTCGCTGGTAATAATACATATTTCTTCCCTCCGAACTAGGGGCTTTGCGCTCATGTTTGTTTCTTCGCTACACTACTACCTACTACACTACCTCGCCTTTCTATGGTAATTGCCTACCGAATGCCGCTTACTCTCGCTTAATGTCGCCCATTGTCGCCCGAAACTACTGCTCATTTACTTCCCAGTTCCTTAAATTCAGTTGAAGGCTCTGCCGGTTCATATATAACAAAGAATAAATATGACCCCAGGTTCTTATTTGACCTCGATCTGTTCTCGCAGTAGCCTGCTTGTCGCTTGTTCTCGCAGTAGCCTGCTTGTCGCTTGTTTTCGCTTCCGTGCACTTTCTCACTATGCATACGTACATACTTCTTCCTCCGAACTGGGGGGTTCACGCTCACGTTTGCTCTTTTGTTACGGCAATTCCTTGCCGAATGTCGCTTGCTGTCGCTCACTGTCGCTCGTTATCGTTGGGCAGCACTGCTCACTCAATCCTCATTTCTTACAATTCCTTCCATCGTCGGTTCAATTATAGTAATAAATTTTTTAAACTAATGAACTTCTTCCGACAAATTGTCGCCACCTCCATTTGAACATACTTTGTCGCTAGTTCTAGCCCGGCGTCATAACATCTCCAATTTCAGGTACTGAACTATGGCGTGCTGTCGGAACTCGACCCTGTCAATGGATAATTAGCCCAAATGTCCCTTTCATCCACATTGTTCTGTGTTCTTAGTCAGACCAATTCGCCTATGCTCGCTCGCCTCGCACGTCCAAATGAGTGAGAGCTCACCTGCTTAAGATTATCCGCCATAAAGACAAAGTACACACAACAGAAGCCGAACTGTGCCAAAAACATGTTCACATTGACCACCTGCCTGAACACAAGTGATTAGGAAAATCAATAAAGTCAATAGAATTTGCATCTCACTTCCAAAAATATCCATGATCTCTGATCCAGGGTGGGCCGAGTTCAACGGCTGACCGCATCACATTCGCATAATCCAGCCGCGATTGCGCCTTCCTTAATTCAAAAAGGCAAAAATCAATAATAAACAGAAAAAAAATTGTAGTATTAGTAAGTAAGTAGTATAAAGTATTGATTATGAGGTCAATCAAAGGACTCACAGATAACCGATGTAGTGTTGTGCAAAGACGAGTTGTCGTGTGCAATATATACATACAAGACAAATGCCGGCGAGAAGAACCATACCCAACTAAAATATAGGGTTAACATGAACCTACGAAATTTTCTCTGCTCTACGGCCAAAGCCTGCTCTCGTAGAAGATTATTCGCGCTCCTCGGCGAAAGTCTGCTCTACTGAGAACCTCAATCATTTCACGGCTAAACTCACCCAAAGCCCAGAGTGTTTGAATGCCAAGGGAAGCGAGAGCATCCCAGTACCCATCATCACCTAAAACACTCTTGTGTCAGTTGTCCGGAAATCTCACAATGAGAGTTGCAGAGGGCAAAGTGCGGAACGCAGAAAACGGCTTAAAAGCCGTCAATATAATTAGTTTTTTTTTTAAATTAAGAATTTCAAATCGAACACTCGGGCTAAATTTTATGTCAGCCCATGTTAAGCACGTAATTTCCTCCCCTGCGTCTCTAACACCCTAACGCTCCGGTTGTCTTGCTTCTTCACCTACCTTGACCATGTGAACGAGTGCTTGGTCAGGTGATATCGAGCCGCGTTCTTTGATCCGTGGTGCGAAGAGCTCCTGCATTGTCGGCTCCCTGTAAAATTACAAACAGTTGTTACAGTTAACCCTTTGAATAGATCAATAAATCAATATCGGTAATCACATGGCACTTATTATTAAGAAAATATACTGAGAGTGGAAGGTTAAGTTTGAAGCTTAATGAACATTTTCTGAAACAATGGACGACTCCATCATGTCGATTACGTGCAGTCCTCTTAATATAAACTTTGTCCTACGACACTCCAGCTGACAACATCTGATGCGTGCGATATAGCGACACTTGAAAGCACGTACTCCGCGAATGCGCAAAAGCCATGCTCAAATCGGTCGATGGAAACCATGAGCTGTGGGACTTTCCCAAGAGTTTTTCCAATGTTTTCGTCCAGGACATCTCTCTGTGGGCGATGAATTCAGTGGAAGTACAAAGAACGAGATTTTTCTTGGACCTTGCTTGAAAGGGAAAAAATCGATAATATGGGAGAAAATCACAAAACATGTTAGATCATGTTCTTTTCAAAAAAAAAAAACACGTTACAGAGTTGACGTGACTACTACGTATTGTAATTACTTACAGTACACCTTGTCTCCATATAATTATTAACCAAGCTTTGTGAACTGCATATACCTCAACAATTATTAAGTGAATTTGTAACTTGTTTTTAACCCTAACAAAAATCGGGAAAAGGACAATTCCAGGAAAAAAAATCCAAAATTGGCAGTAGTTCATGTGAGAACTATGGTATCCACTACTTGAAGAGTTTACAGGTTTACACATATGTTAATCTAACAAGATCTTAACGCTGAAGTAAGTAAGTAAGTAAGTAAGTAAGTAGGCAATTAGGCTGAAGATGGGGTTGGACCCTAACAGTTCGAAAAAAAAAGCTTCAGAGAAAATTTTTGAAAAGAAAAATCATCAGATACAATGAGATCACTCCTGGGATATGCAGCTAGTGTCCACATTGAATACTTTAAGGCTCTGAGGCCTTTTAGAAATCACTTTTAAACCCTTAATAGTAGATAATTGAAGAATACTAATAGTAACTTACTTCATTTTTGGGTATAGCATTTCGTAGGTGTGGGACGCACGAGAACATCTTTCCAATGACAATAGCTGGATTTTATTGATCAGACGGGTGATCGAGGTAGATCACGTGGTCAGTAATTGGGAGGTGGTTTCTCAATCCACATTTACCTACTTAGCCCTAATCCATTACGCCTCAATCCCAAGAAGTAACTATGGCGCTGTTGTCAAGGTTTTAGGAGAGAATTTTGTTTTTGAAGGAAAGCCCTAGAAATTATTCTCTACCTAAATAAACACCTAGAGAAAAAAACGAAGTGTAGTTATCGATCGATATCGATCGTGCTCACCTCATACGTCGCAGCGGCCGCAGCTCATTGCCATTCATCGTTGATATCGATGAAATGGACATTACCTGAAACCTGGAAATCAAAGCGCTGAGAGAAATAATGCGAAATGAGAAGAGACGCAGACACAAAAAATAGATGGTTAATCGTTGTAAGTAGTAGAAAGTAAGTTATAGTAAAAAAAAATTCCTCTTATCCGTGTAAATGGGTTGAAACAACGGGAACAAAGTGTTTTTATCAATAGCACCTAGAGCCGACGAGCTGATAACGGGTGTTCATGGTAGATAGCGTAATCAGAAGCTCTGGCATGAGCTTCGGTGAGGAGCATAGTTAATAGCGGACAAGTGATTATATTTTTTTATACCATAATATTTTTGCTCAAAACACCTTGTTCTTGATTTTCCAGGTGAAATTTAAAAGTAAAAATTTAAAAGATTCCCCCGGAGCAGCCATTCATTAGAGATGATATTATAATTATCCTGAAATCTTTGCACAAAATGAGAAAGACCGATCATTCCAGGAACTCCGGAAATATTCATTTTTTTAAAGTTTTTCTAGACATACATTAGTACAGTTCGATGGGTGCGGAGGAGGAAAGACAAATGGGTGAGGCGAAGATATGGAGGGTAGCGAGAGTGGAAGGAGGGAGGTGGGGTTAAGAAGATTTAAATGAGAATCCAGGGGAAGGGGGAATTCTGTCCCCTGAAGGACGTCAGGTCGAAATTCTGTAGATCCTCAAGCCATCTGGTGTTTCCCGGAAATTTCGGGCATAAATCCACAGCTTCACCAGGAAAACGTGCGTGATATAGAGCTCCTCTGCAAATTCCTCTCATTCGTTTATTTGTTTACCTATTTACTTATTTAGTTACTTACTAATTTGTCTATTTTCGTATATTTATTCATTTATTTGTTTTATACGCCACGGTGCCGTGCCTCAACAATAAACACCACTCTCTTAACGTTCTGGACCAAGACGCATCGTTGAGATTACCCAGGGTAAACGTGTTAACACTCGTGATAACGATGAGTAAGTTTGGTGTGTGCTAAAAGGTATACCCTGGGTAACTTCAATGCTTAACATGCTCATCGATTAATCATTGAGATTACTCAGGATAAACATGTCGATGCTCGTGTTGACGATGGGTAATTTTGTGAGATGTTAGCGCTTTTACCCTGGGTAACTTCAATGATGCATGCGACCCCTGGAGATTGCCGAGACAGCCAGCTTAACCTATGCGTAACACTATCACTTGGATTACTCAGGTAAACGTGTTGACGCCCATGTTAACCATGAGTAAATTCATAGGGTGATAACACGTTTACCCTGGGTAATATCAGTGATGCATGTTGCCTCTGGGTAATGCTGCTTTTAATTGTTGCTTGTGGTGTGTAAACATCAATTATAATAAATCGGCATCTTGTTATATACATATGTACATATAACAAATGTACAAAAATATGTTAATAAATGTATATAATAAATTTACGAAAATCTTAAGAGGAAATTGCTTTTTTCATCAAATATCCTACTTGATAGTACAACATTCTAATGTTAGTCGTAACTTTTCTCTACAATTTCATCTATGTTGTCCCTAATGTCTACAACCGTGCCGCAGTTGGCTAACGACGTCTGAAAACTGCGCCACAGCTGTCTAATAACCTCAAGTTTTACCTGTTGGGAATTGTTCTACTTTTTGGTTGCCTTTTGACTCCTGCTTCTATAGTTCGACTCCGCTTCGCATGAATTAGTCTTGCATATTTCGAAGTGAACAATCGCCTAAAACAAAAACTGAGATGACTCATCGTCGCGAGAAAAACATCTGTTCGATGATGCATCGACGTTGTGTCCCGCGTTAATAGCATCATCACCGATCTCGAAACATAGGCTGCAGAAACAAAAACAAGGAAGAGTGCAAACCTATAGTTGTCATTCTCTGGAGAAGAAAATGCGAAAATGTAATGCTCGGCACGGTTTTGACGGCTGCAAAGATGAATATGAGCTGAACTGAATTTTCCTCCTTCTTGCCTCCACTTCTCTGGTTATGAGAGGACGGAAAGAATCAAAAGGAAACTTTGATCTGCTCATCATGGAACTGATGTATCATGGCATTTTTTAGAAAAGAAATTACCAATAAGTGGTGGAACTATTACAGAGAAAAGGTTCAATTTCTTTTCAAAAGTCCAAATGTAATAGGAAAAATTCGATTCCATTTTTTACAGCCTCAGAGGTCTGGAAATTTTATTTTATTTTTTACAAATACGCATTCTACCTTCTATCTGTTCATCTTTTCTGAAGTTTCAAGGATATCTGGGGTTCAAAAGCTCATCGGGAGGCAAGAGAAGCGGAAATTCCAACGAAGGGATGATCTTTGACCTTTCTTCTGCTAACCAATATTTCAGTAACAAAATATCATTTTAACCTAGTGATACTCCAGTACTCTCAAGCAGTAATTTCAGAACTGGTAGTTTTTCGCTCACCAAAACTGTTTAATGACAATTTTTTCCATACAAGAACTGTACACTTTTAAACTCCCTTTTTTTCCTCCTTTTCCTATTCCTTCGTTGGTTTCTCTGAAAGTTTTTCACGCTTCTCATGTCTGCTCTTCCTTCGCGTCTAGTCCAGTAGGTTTTTTTCCGGTTCTGCATTTGAAATTGATATCTCGCAATGAACCCATTAGCTTATGGTTTTTCCGACATTGAGCGGGTTATGCTATGCAATCGGTAAAGCGATATTTTCAGGTATCTGTTTTCCACAATGCGATTTTCCCAGCTCCTATTTACAAAGTGTTTCTGCATACAACATTATATCTGCTTGTCCTATGTCTCCACACTCGTATTTCTATTCAGATCTGCTTTATATGAATCGGTAGTGTCCGCTCATCCGGTCTTTAGAGTTATTAGGGTAGTAACTTCTGCTTCCGGTTGTGTCCCCGTTTCATTTGTTGAGTTAGCTTCTTTTTCGACAGTTTTTGTTACAGAACATAGTATAAAAAATTACGAAATTGCAGTGGAGTGAAGGCTAGGACTTTGTGTGGCCCCTTACTCAGATCCCCTAGAACAAGTTGTTAGCCTAACTGTAACCCCAGCACAACTTGCAGACAACCTTTAAACTAGCGAATCGTTGTCGACAAGTCTAACGCCATCATATCATCTAAAAAGAAGTTGTCAACAAACAACAACTGCCAACAACTTGTCGACAAGGAAGAGCCGAAACAAGTTGTTGACCACGCTCTCAAACGGGCTGTCAGCAAACTTCTTGGATGCGAAGGTTGTACAATTTCTCGCATGCTAGTTTCTTCATCCGTTGATGCAGCCGTTGAGGACATGGGGCAGTGGATAGTATGATACGATTGGAAGAAAGTCTACCATCAACCTAACGGCAACAGGAGGCGGAGGCAAGTTTACGGCAAGCTTAAGCGGCCCGTTTGTTGCCAACAAGAAAAACATGTACAGCTGGCAAGTTTTTAGTAAAAACGGTGAGGACAAGTTGTCAGTAGGCTTTGGAGGCGACAACTTGTCGGCAAGAAAAGGTGAAAGCAAGTTGTCGACAAGTTTGTACGGTCATAGACTTACCGGCAAGAGGAGTGAAAACAAATTGTCGACAAGCTCTGGGACCGACGACTTGCCAGCAAGATAGGGTGAAAACGAGTAGCCAACAAGCTTAGGTGCGAGCAAGTTCCAGGTGCGATCAGAAACTTACTCACCAAATACTTGTCCGCAACTTGTTCTAGGGGTTCTGAGTATCCGCCGAGACTGGGAAGTACAAAGTTTATTTTGTATTAAACTAAGTGATGCCCATTTGTACTTCTTGTCTTCTTTTCTTGGGTTCTTTGGGCGGAAAAACAGTTATAGAATTACAAGAGAATGTGGATAAAAAATATCAGCTTCAAAAAAAATTAGAAGAAAATTGTTCAAGTATTTTTCCAGTCTTCTATGTGTCAAGTAATGTCTTTCTTAACGTCTTTCGAGCCCAACAGTAAGAGTGCAGAGAGCCAGAGGCACAACCTGGTGGCACTGCCAATCTGCGTCTCTTCCGTTTTTTTCCGTTATCGTTGAATTCATTTGTAAATAGTGTTTCTGCCCGGAATTTTGTAATGGTTTTATTATTTATTATTTCTTCGTGCCAAGTCCATCACTATATAGCAAGTGAGGAGAGAGAGAGAAAGAGAGAAAGGAAGAAAAAAGTAAGAGAGGTTGGAAAAGTAGAAAGGGGAGAGAGAAGGGAATTACCCAATTGCTGTTGTATGTGCATGTTTATGTATACGTTTATTGCTCCATTCTGCTTCAGACGAGGATAATTCATAGAGACAAACGGTGTCTAAGGAATTTTTCTGGAAATTTCCATGGCAGCATAAGTGTGCTTTCCTGCAGTAGTCAATGCTTTCCACAAGGGCTCCACCTAACGTTTTTGTCAATCAATAAAGAATTCTTAGTTCTCCTTTGGTTAATGACAGTTTGCATCATTATCTCAAAGTTTTACATTCATAGTAAATATTTACTTGAAAGAATCTGTCTTTGTTATGTCTGCTTACTGAAGTTCAACAGTCTAATCCCAGTATATTTCGTTTTTTCGCCTTGAAGTCCATGAAGAAGAATTGGCCACGTCGTGTGCTCCTCGGAAGCTGACGCTTGGAAATTCGCAAGCTGCAAACTGACGAGCTCAGCGTCAAAATCCCGGGAAAAAATCAGGCTAGTTCGCAAGTGGGTGGAGCCTGCAGCCGAGCGGGCGGAGTTTCCATGCGCGTGGACGAGTTCACGGAAATATCAACACCAAGAACTGGAATAACTGAGAATGTTAGTTTATAGCAGATGGTGGAACAGACAGCTCTTGATCTAGCATAACGGTAACGAGTTCGAGTCCTGCTTAGAGCAGAATTTTTAATTTTTGAGTATAAAAAACTCTTTCTGAAGGTAATCGCATTGGTAAATGTGCTTTTAGTGTTTATCACTTAGAGCACCTGTGATAAGAAAAAAACGAGTTGAAAAAAAAGAATAAAAAACAAACAAAGAAGTTAAAAATTCTCGGAGAGCAGGGATAACGCACATAAGATAAGAGAACTGGCCATAAAATCGCCAAAAATTTACATTTCTAAACCTTTTTGGCGGGAATCCAAAAAATTTCAAACAATTTATGTTTTGCACTTCGCACAACTGGCTTTTCCATCCCCTATTTCCTCCTGCTCTCCTGCTTTTCACGGAAATCTAAGCCTTTTGTCAAGAACCTCTACGCAGCCCAAGTGAAGTGTCGAAAAACAGTGCCAAAGTAGCAGCAGGTCACTTTCGTATGCGGACCTCGCCAGCCCAAAAAAGGACTAGTGGGTATCCTTTTCGGGTGCTAAGTGCACTCTTTTGGTGAGTGCACTTCGCGCTAAAGCACACTCCTAAAAATGGTTTACGAGGCACGAACGGCCAATTGAGTGGGAATCCAGGCGAAGCGGCCATTTTCAAACCACACAGGGTTGACGCCGACTGTACTGGGTGAAATGTAGGTGTCTTAGCTCCTCTCAAAGCGATTTTTACCACTTTTCTGATTGTTAATTATCTCACAGGCATACGCTCACACAAAGAGATCTTTATGAGTTTTGATTTTCGTATTTCTTTCTTTTCTTATTTACACGTATATAGCATCATATTTTAGCGTATTTTTCTTGTATTCGTACGTATTTCTAGAGCATTTCTCACCTCCTACTCGTTTTCGTACATTTTTAGTCACAAAATCGTCCTCTGAAGCGGCATGGGAGCTGGCAATAGAAGGTTTTCTCACAAGTCAGCTCGAAATTGAACTTGACTTCCTGCTTTTTCAAAAGTCTGTCTTGGGCGGGGTCTTCCTTGAGCACGAGTCGAATTCACCGCTGAGCAGCTTCTTGTGACGCAGCATAGGCTGAATTCGAAAAGGATACCCCTCTCCCCTTCATCTGAAGCTATGAAAATGGAACTACCCATGGCTAGCAGTGCCTACTCCCCGCCCAGAATGGGTCCTTGAATTTTTGAAGCTATAAAAAAGAATGAAAAAAATTTGAATTAGTTTATTTTCATTGGCTTATTTCCAGTATTATTCTCTAGATATTTATTTATTATTGTCTATTTTTTGGAATTTAGCACCATTTTTTAGCACTTTTATTATTCCATCCGGGTCCTCGGAGTGGCGAAGTTGCCACTTTTTCCCATGCCCTCTGACTTGCCACTCCTAAGTCCGGCACTGATGGTTAGTAATGCTTGGGTGACTGAAAATAACCCGCAGCGCTGGTACGATCCAAAATCTTAGCTTGTCTTATTGCACATGTGCTTTTGAGAAGAAACAGAGCTTGGCGAGAACTGTTTCCGACTCATCAACTATTTCTGCTATCGTACCATTTATATGCCATACAATACTTTTACCATCTGCTCGTCTCCTCATTAGCTTTACCGATTCTCTAATTATACGGAATATTTCTATGTTGCCGCTTACACTATCTTTGATACAAAAAGATCCGATAAAATAGAGCTTGGAGAAGATCTTCATGAATATGCAACCCTCCCAAAGATAAAAATGAATGAATTAAGGTATTTCAGGTCTTCTATTTCGTTTTTTTTTCAGAACTCCATTATTTTATACACCAAATGCGCTTTTACAGACAACATGTGTGAACTTTGCGCGTCTGTGAAAAGTGCAAAATGTTTTTGCGGGGATGCAGTTTCGAAAAATGCGTTTGCGTTGATGTGAAAGTGAACCATTGTGTCGTCAGAGGCTGCCCCTGGTCAGATATTGAATTATACGTGGAATTTCCAAACAGTTTGTGGTGCTATCTTTCTCTAGCTCGTACAGATTCTCACTTTGTTTGTTATTTTTTTATTTAATGAATAATATAGTTCAATATGTAATATGGAATAGAAGAGAAGAGGAATGAAGAAATGAAATAATCGTATGGAATGTACACAGTTCCCATGTCCGGTCGCCATAAAACCTTGGCATGGCCCTCCAATATGATTTATAGGCTTGTTAGCCGAAAACGAGGTTGTCAGTATGCTCTATTGACAATCGTTCGGGGGTAAAAAGAGAAAAAAAACCGGGAGAGGTGGAGGAGAGCAGGAGGAGAGCACAGAGATGAAAATTGTACAATAAATGTCATGAAGAAGGAACAGGCGAAAGAGAACAAAGAGCAAAATCCTAGGGAAAAGATAGAGGCATACCTGTGGCGGGAGCAGAAAATGGGAGGGGGGATGCGTGGGAAAAGGTCGGGTTTGCTTCGCTTTAGGGCGCGGATGGAAAACGAAAATAATAAAAATATTAAATTTAATATTAATTAATCAATGGTATTTATTTAAAAGATGTTAATAAAGATGAACAGTTGAAAATAAAAGTATACGAGATTTTTAGTCATTTTAGAAAATATAATAATTTCGAAAATTCAGTTACCCATTCTTCCCCCCCCCCCCCCTACCTACCTCCTTCCTTCTCCCTGCAATCGCCACCGTTTCATGCTTGCCCAAAATATCCGGAACCGCTTCTCTGATCGGAAACTGTGAAACTTGCCGAGCTAAAGCTTCTTAGCAACTTGCTTTCGCCGTTCCTTGTCAACAACTTGATAAGCAGCCAGTCATGGGCGCAAGTTGTTGACAAGCTTTCAGTCGACAACTTTTTGACAAGGAAAGGCAAAAGCTCAAACTAAAGCTTCTTAACAACTTGCTTTCGCCTTTCCTTGTCAACAAATGGGGTCTGCTGAAAGCTTGTCAACTACTTGGTAAGCAGCCAGTCATGTGGTTCGCAAGTTGTTGACAAGCTTTCAGTAGACAGCTTGTTGACAAGGTAGGCAAAAGCAAGTTGCCGACAAGCATTGGGTCGAGCACATTCTAGATGCGATCAGACAACTTCTTTCGGGTGTTCTGAGCACCTGTAACACGGCCCTACTCTTTCACTTTATTCACGGGCCTCTGGGTTACCTCTGGGTTAAAGGTCTCATAACATCGCGAGAGCGGGAGTACCGGAGATAAAAATAGCGATTTCAATTCCATTCGTGTATTTCGTAACGATAGGACAAACCATGGCGTTCCCTAACCCTTTGCCTTTCGCCATCCTGCCCAAACATTCAATCAATCTATTCTATTCCAAGCCATTCTAAAGCATAACAAAAGAACGTTCGCATCGTGATTCACGTGCGCTTTGGTGGGAAATGCGGTCGAATGCCTGGAACACCTTTGTTTGGACAACGTCACGACAAAAAACGACCTTATCATGCATCAGCTGTTCGATGCGCCACTCACCCAGCTGGCCTGTTCGTTCTTTCCGGGGGCGAATCGCGTTGTTTGCTCGCCGATTGGACTTCGAGACCGTGGAACTGGTTATGTGAACTTGTTCAAATGCAAAGTTTGCATATATTCTCGACGAATAACTGTTTTTTACAGTTGTTCCGCGTTCTGGCGGTAACGTTATATGTAACGATGAGTGATGCGACTGTCATTCAACCTGTGTGGGCTTCGATGACTTCGTCTCCCCTCACCCCTTTCCCCGTACTACTTCAGTACCTTCTCCTTCCGCTGCTACTGTTGTATAAGCGCTGTGATGCCCCTAGTGGAAATTTTCCAGTAGGGGCAAAATATTAAGGGGTTCAGATAGGCTTAGGATATGCTAGATGTGAGATCCCAAGCGTCTCTTCGTTCTATTTTTTCCAAGTTTATTTTAGTAATTCCGATTTTATTATTTATTATTCTGTCACTTATGAGTTTTTTTGTCTTTTTTTTATAATAGTAGGTTTGGTGGCTGCAAAGATCATTATTATTTTATCCTTCAAAGTTTCAGCTAGACGCTCTAGATAAGAATGTAAGAAGATGGTTTTTTTTTGCTTATAGAGCAGAAAAGCAAAAAAAAACAGCCCATCCCTTCCGAACTCAGAAAATTCGAGAGAGTGCTGAACTTGTACTTGAAGTCGTGATTTTATTCCGTATCCAGGTTGTTGTTACTGGTTTCACATAATCATGTTTTACCTCGTTGTTTTCTCTTTTTACAGTTTCATGCATGTTTACCATGTAATAAGTACATACATACATATAGAGAGTGGAGGGTTATACTGAAGTGGGCGGTGCTAAACGCCCTGCGATTGGCCGATTTGGGGAACTGACCAGTCGTAAGACTTGGCCAAACCCCTTCTCCATATACAGTCCGGTCCGGCAGCCACTGCAAATGGGCGCCGGCGGGCGCCGGCCGCCGCCACCCTCCGGCGCCCCGGCATGAATGAGCTATAAATCACTCAAGCTTGGGAGAAAGCGAAGAAAAATACAATTTTAGTCCGTAGTAGATAGAGTGCACTGGCCATGTTAAGGCTATAAAGCAGGGGACCATTTTCACAACTTTCACGTTTTTTTCATTTTTGTGATTTTCATGGGGAAAGATTTCTGAATACACAATAAGCGAAGCCAACTCTTCCATTTTCTGCTATAGTACACTGCTTCGCGAATACAAAAATGGCCGTTATTCTTCTATAGATGGACACAGTACTTCAGTTATCCCATCTGAATAATAAAGCTCATCCAATTCGGGATCCTCAGAAATAATTGAAATCCGTATAAACTGTTCCATATCCATTGCGAAGTAGTTCTACCGCTGTCATTTATCTTTCGTGGAGCAGTCCTTTACGGCGGAGTTACTCTCTCCCGGTTTCCCTCAACTTTGAAAAAGTGGTTTTTCACTATTACTTACACTATTACTATTACTTACACTTACACTTATCGTAGTTTATCTTCGAAAGAGTTTTCCACTTTACTTACACTTACACTTATCGTAGTTTATCTTCGAAATTTATGCAAAACGTTGCCGGATGCCTTCCTGGACTACCCGAAGGAGATCACGGGGGACGTTCCAAGCAGTGAACCCCAAACACTGCGATACTTAACTCTGGATCTCCAACGGAGTGGAACCAGCGATAGGGACAGATTGCAATCTGCCGCTCAAACCACTGAGCCATCCGGGCTACTTTTTATATAGGTGTTTCTTAGATAACTGCAGCAGCACACTATATGTATTTGCAAAACGTGGATACAGGGCAGGATTCGATCCCCTGACCACCACAACGTCGATCATTCGCTCAACCCACTGAGCTATGTGCGCACGCCACGCAACATGCAAGTGGTGTCCACTATTACATTACACTTACACTTATCGTAGTTTATCTTACCGGGGCGCCGGAACTATGTCGCCAAGAGTTTGTAAATCACATACGTTTTGAAGTGGACTGATAAGCTTAATTTCGACGTGATTATAGCGTTTTCAGATAGATGCTGAAAATAAACATCACTCTCACACCAGCCTACGTAATACATCTGACGATCTAATTATTTTTCGTTCGTGGCTTCAATTTTTTCCTCAGAACCACCATTATGCGATTGCGACTGCGCTTTGCAGACGCTAGTCGAAGATAGGGGTAGGCGAGGCTACCCGCATACTTTATTTATTCATCTTTCCATCTACATCTCTATTAGACCTGTCTCTTTTTCTCCTTTCTATTTGTCTTGCATTCTGCTCCTCTCTTTTTTCAGTATAGTGAAGTCCTCTATGAATAAATCACACCTTTTCTGGTGCTCTCAAACTCCATCTCTCACTTCCTTGCGTTGCCTCTCTGTCTGTGTCGGTCTACGTATCAGTACCTAATTTCTGACTGCGACGGCACCTATGGTTTAGGGTCAGCCTATCGTTCTCGGCATGTCCAGATTACGTAGAAAATCGTCGTTCACTAAGACTTTCTCCCGTTCTTTCTACTTATCTTGACCTTTCCTCCACCCTCTTTCATTGTCTCATTTATCTTGGCCTTATCGCCGCTCCTATCTTTCCGCCTTGTCACCTGTTTCTCCCGTTTCTTCGCATTATTTCTCCTTATGGAGCATTCTCTGCCTGTCTGTCCTCTCCTCCACCTCTCTGCCCTCCTCTCCCATCCGGTCCAAATTCGTCCACAAACAATAACAGTACTGTGTATGTACTGTCATAATGTCTCATGCAGTCGGCACGTGTGTCTGTTCCTGGCCCCGCCCACTTCCCGAAACTTCTGCCGGAGATAAAAAAGCCGTAGAATGCACATTCCATTTCGAAACACTATCCAGTATTATTTTGTCTCGCATAGTTAGCGACTCCTGTGTTGAATGACTTCGTCATGCTGCACTGTACTCCTGCCTTTCTTCTCTAGATTGGGTTAGAGACGCAGTGGATGATGTAGTGTGTTTAGACTAATTTTTACTTTTTTGCTGATGTTTTATATCTAGAGATAATTGCTGTAATTGGTATGTGGTTACTGTTTCATGGAATTTGCGGCATCTTCCCATGGATCTATCCAGGAAAATTCCTCGGATACTCATTTGAAAACACAGAGGGCTAGCAGAATTTCAATGGAATTTCCTTGGGATTTCAAATTTTCCGAAATTGTTTCTGGAAGAGGCGTCGTTTTTGCAGCGCCAAATAAGCCCACGTCGGGCGACAATCAGCTGATCGAATCGCATCAAAATTCCATCATGTCGTTGTGCACGCCATCAATGCCGAATGTTAAACAATTGAATGGACGGCCATGGCGTTCTGAATAATTTGCTTGCTGCCGTTCCTTTTCAGTGCTGTATTTCTGCTGTTTAGAACCGCTCCATGAGATCAAAGCTCAGAGATTTAGCCAATCAAAAAAATACGCCTCATTACATTCCGAAACAGTTTTATACTACGCTCTTTTGCCCTGTTTTCCATCCTATATACACATCTGTCTCTCTTTAGAATTATTTCCTACATCTCATACTTTCTATTAAAAAAAAGCGGGTTCTGCACGCTATTTTGAAGTTTTCTACTCAAAATTCCTACTATTTCGTTTTCTTTCGGTAAGGTATCACGCGTTTATTGGTATAAATCGCACAATTCTATCATTAGCAGCCAATGACGGACGTAGAAGTAGAGATGCGGAGGGGGCGTTGAAGATGGGGGGGGGGGGGAGGAAGGCGGGAAGAAAAACTGTGTTCTTCGCATTTTCGAAGACACGAACTGGTTGGATTCGAATGATAAAGTTGGTGAAAACACCATTGAATTATTGAATAGTTAGAAGTAAAAATAATATCAAGGTATTAAAAATAAGTAGTTAATATAAAGTTTTCACATATATTCTATAACACTACATATGCCATTTTTAACTGACAAACTCGACAAGAGCTTTTTTTCGAGCTGTCATTCATTCGAATAATTCGATATTTTTCGATACCTCAAGGTTTTTGTGAAGTTGTGGCATTTTTTGGGTATGCAGTTACCTAGGCATGCTTGAATTGCTATGAAACCTGCTTGGTCCGTAGTATGCTGCACTTTGTAGAGCTCAATACCTAATATTTACATGGTCAACAAGCATATACGAAGACAAACCCCCTTTGGACAATCTTCTTGAGTCCCACGGATTTTTCAGTTTTCCAAAATGCTGTACAGTTTGGTAAATTTTTTTAAACAATCCTAGAAAATGAATAATTGTTAAAAATTTCATTTGATGAGTTTCTGCTCATTCATGGATTTCTTCGCTGTCTTAACAGTCTTCTTCTCGAATTTCTTCTTGACTGACCGGTTCTTTAGGTAAATTTTGGGCTTTACAGCCCCTCCATTTTTTTGTTCGCCGAGTCGAGAAACTGCAAACAATTACCAGCAATCAATTATTATCATTTATTGTCATGTAGCAAACTCTTTATAATGCACATGTTCATAACAATAGCGATGCCTCACACTTTCTAGACAGTTCTTTCACCCATTTTCAGTCACAGTGTGAATTTCAGTGGTGACGTAAAGTGGGCGTGGCCAGCTACCGCAACAAGTTGTCCCGGAGACCCATTTCTTTCGAGGCTTAATGACTCAGGTGATGACAATGTGATGTTCTAACGAGAAGAAAAGAGCATCATCATACGGAGAATTTCCAGTTTTTGCAGGAATTCTAGAAAAAAAACTAGTTTACATTAGTATATCATAGGTTTTAGGAATGGAAACGCCAGACAATCTGTGGCCTTTGGACACATGTTGGACTAAATAGTCGAGAACCGGTCTTTCGAGGCTACAAAAATTGGGGAAGGGGCTTGTAATTGAAGAAACTGGATCTGCTTGAGATATCCTTTCAAAAAAACTTCTCCAAATCATTTAGTGTCCCAGAGGTGCAGAGCGAGAGAATTTTTGTAAGTAAGTCTAAGGTAAGGGCTGACTAGCATCCTTTTCAACAGTATTTGGTCATCGGATGCTAAAAAGGCGGTACTTTGTGTAGGGTGCTAATGTGTACGTGCCGAAAAAAATAAGACAAACATTAAAAAGAAATGAGAAACGTTTAGGGTAAGCAAAATCATGTGAAAAAGCACTAAAACCCGAGAGAGCTATCCAAAATTCTGGTAAACTTGCCCAGCCCATGTGGAAGTACTGAGCGGTGCACCCAAAAGATTACGAGCAACCTCTCTCAGCTTAGCCCTCGCTACCGGATTCAAACCAGATTGCGCATCAGCAATCCGAAGACATTTTTGCCGTAGGCGCAGCCATTTGCTAGTCGTTATCCGGAAATCACGAGAGTGAAAAACTGTGGTGCACATGGGACTTGACCGACGATCTTCATATTTGAATGGTCTTTTCTGCCAACTCACTAGCCCATTCATCCATCTATCCAGATGTATAAAGGTCTCCTGGAACCGTCATCTTTGAAATCAGCTGACATTATCACTTACATTCTGACCAATGACTTGGAATATGTTTTCAAATAGGATTGGTCCGCCCACCACAACTTTGTTACTTGAACAGCCATGATATTTACTGAGTTCTGTAAAAAAGACCTTTTCTTATTGCAGCATTTGTTGTTAGGTCCTCGAACCCTTAATTTTCTCATAGAAATTCTAAGTAACACAAGTTTTCCTGTGTTTAGTAAGCAACAAAGAACGTTTTTGTACGTCACTGTTTAACAGCATCGTCGCGATGGTAGCGGTAGGCGTCGATTACATTTTCAGAGCACCGAACCCACAACAGCGAAATGTTGTCTTTTTCAGGCCACTCCGATTCACAAAATGACGTTATGGCGTCGTCCACGATCTCCAGACTGGGTAGAGCTCGATGAGCGTTTCAACGAGATGTCGCGACGTATAGATCGAGCACTGGAGGAGTGTCGGCGTGATATGCGACGTTTCGAGGAGAGTTTTTTTCCGGCTTCACGGTATGGCGAGGCGCAAAAGGTGTGTTTTTTTTATTTTGTTGATTTATTTACTCAGTGGCCCGTGAAAGTCTGCTCATTTAGAACTACAAACAGCTATATTGCGAAAGATTCTCAGTGACAGTAGCGTAATTCGACATCGCTAAAAACATAACATAACATAAACGATGTGAAGTAGAAGTGCTGTATCGACACCTTGAAATAAAAAAACCACTATAGAGAAAGATTATGGAAACGAAAGAAATCAGGAGGTGCAAACGGGGGATTAACGGTCTGGAGGAATTAGTGGAACCTCTGAAGTTCACTGCTTGACTGGTGAGAAAAGGAGAAGCAGTGATGAGATTACAGTATCACGAACCTTCAAATACTCACTGTGGTCTTGGAACAAACTCACTTCTTTCCATTTGCCAACGGAGTCGGTGGGTATAACAGCCATCACTTATTTTGTTGGACGTTGTTCAGGGCGCAGCACCAGGTGGTCATTGACCACCAGGACTTAGTAGCGTCGCGTAGATTCAGGGGGCTTAGCACCAATATCCGGGGCGTAGCCAACCGCTAACCGTCTACTGATGTTGAGCACAAACAGATTTCAGAGAGGCACGTCTGGAGGATCATCAAAATCGTGGCTGAAGATCACTGCCGTTCAACCATTTGTTACATCCCTGCCCTGCACTCTCCAGTGATAATCAGGTGTTGCTCAACCTGTAGGAGACGTATCATGTTGGAATTCTGAATGTAGATGCGCACTACACCAACAAGTATCCCCCCAAATTGGCACACTTCGTTTTTGAGAAATCGTCTTCGTTTTTGAAAAAAACCGTCATTAATGGTCAAAAAGTGGTTTTTGACCATTTTTTGACCATTAATGACAGTTTTCTCCAAAAACGAAGACGGTTTCTCAAAAACAAAAGATGCCACTTTGGGGGAGAGTTGACACCACCTAGGCGCATTTCTTGGAGTTGACAGCGTATCGGAACCCTTCTTCAAAAAAGAGAAATTTCCTGGGAAAGTTCCCGGTTCGAGAAAAAAAATACGCTCCAATGACAATTTCTTGTATCTGACAGGTCCTATAACAAGTTTCAACGAGTTTAGCGGGATCAAACAGTTCCGTACCGAGATCGGTTTTCCGAGGATTTTAGCTTGAATTTGAGATGATTTAGGCTGTCTTCGCTAAATGGTACTAATTTCTTGCTGAAACATCATTCGTCGTCTCACTAACGGTTATTGAGGTCACTTTTTTTAGTGCTACCTGCTTTTCCCGAAAGAACCCTAGTATGTAGGTACTTAGTAGCCCATTTCGGAATCCGACTGGACTTAGTACTCCCCAACCGACACTGACCACCTAGTGCTGCGCCCTGACGTTGTTGCATGTATTGTAAATGTTTTGTTAAGATCTGACGAAGGCGCTATGCACCAAAAGCTAATCAAGTAAACAGTTGACGAATCTCTCGCATTGTGCCAATTTTCAATCCAAGTTTGATTACAAGTTATACCACATCGAGAACAGCATATTTCTAAAAGTCATGATTGGCAGTTAATTGCATAGAAACCGGAAAAATTCCTCATTTTCCAGGTCATCAACGACGATCGACGATTTGCAGTAACACTGGACGTGTCGCAATTTCACCCAGATGAGGTGAAGGTGAATCTAGATGGAAGAGATCTAATCATTGAGGGTCGGCAAGAGCATAAGAGCGACAGAAGTTACTCAAAAAGGCATGCTGGTGATTGCTTCCGAATCTAAAGAGTATCCTTTCTGTCAAGCTGTTTAGAAATATCTCGAAAATCGGGCTAATTTTCGGAGAATTCCAGATCGTTCGTGAGGACGTGGCGGCTGCCTAATGAAGTCGATCTTGACGCCATCAGCTCGAGCCTGAGCGATTCAGGGAAATTGTCCGTTGAGGTGCCGAAGTTCCCGTCAGCGAATGTGAATAGAAGAAGCATCCCGATCACCCAGTCGGGGTCGAAACAACGAGAGACAAATATCAACTGAACGATACAAACCTGGAATTACAGGGTGGTCGAAAAGTATTGACGTCATAGAAAAATTTTTTCCGTTAACTACAACTGTTGTGTTTTTATTACTACAACGTCTACGTAACTACGTGAAAAAGCTTGTTGTCAAAAATTCCATACTAGTCTTACTTTGAATACTGGTCCTCATTCTTGAGTTCACGGATATCTTCACTGTTTTGATCAGGCTCGTCTGAGTTTGCGCTGTAGATGTTTTCTTTATTATTTTTCTTTGGCCACCCTGTTTGTATATGTGTACTATACGTGGTGTACATAGATATGGACTGTGGAAATAGCTGACATGAAAGGCTCAATTATAATAAAAGTGGACCAATTTGTTGCAAAATTGTCGAGGTGACGTCATTTTAAAGCAGAACTGAATAGCAGGCGTAATGGGTGGCTGCGTGATGGGAACAGTCATAGAATGACTGAGAGATAAGGATTCGAACTTTCGGCTTGACTCCAATGCACTTGATGTTGTAGATTCCTTAGATTGCTAAACCCTTTTTGGATCTGAAGAAGGCGATGTAGCGAAGCAATGGCTGATAAACAATGAAAAGTATATCGATTTCGGATGCTGTTCAACAGAAAAATTCGTACAAAGTTAAATTATACCGAAATTTGAAAACAGTCGAACTTGAGTCATGAAAATTTGTTGAAAAACGTCAAGAGTCGAGAATGAAAAAGCTACATATATCTGTTTGCAATCAATCCCGGAGGAACAGTCAGACTACGAGCAGCGTTTCTATCCCTTCAGCATGCTTTGAGAGATGTAAGATCTGACACGGCAGGGGTTGTAGGGATTGCATGAACATTCATTGGTCTACTAGGTTCAGGGATAACTTCGAGTGGTTTTTCTACTACACATTTCAGTGTTGCGATTTGAACTTTGTTAGATCGCTTATTTGCCACAGGTTTGTAGCTCTCGTTATGCATCTTACCACGATTACATCCACATCGCCCATTTATAACAATTTCTTACTTCGTATCGCTTGGAATAAGACTCTCGAAGGCTGGGAATGACAAACTGTTCGTTAGATCACCTAAAACTTCATCACTCTTTTACGGTTAGAGCAGGCCTTTGGTACCTTAAATGAAGTAAGGCCAGAACTGTCCCTGCGTCTTTTGTATCCTTCAAACGTATGGCTAAAGCGATTATATTTAGCTCGGAGTGGGACACTTTACGGTGCTTCTTTCATGTTTCAACCATTTTGATGTATTGTAATACTGGAGTTCTGAACCATACTGTTTAGAAGTTATCGTTATTGTGTCATTGTTTTATAACGCCTATCTTAAACAGCGAAATAAATAAACAATTGATAAATAAAAGTCTACCAGAACGAACTACTGCAATGTCCACTACTGGCAATCTCAAATGTAGATGAAATGTACCTCAAACAAGCAGGAAAGTCAGCATCAGCTACAACGTTTGGCTGGCTCTGTTGTTTAAGAGACTGCATAGGGATGGTATGTCCTGCATGTATTCTCTAGACAGATCAACTTTGTACAGGTGGTTGCTGCTCTTTATGGAAGCTAATGTCTGTAGAACTTATGGACGATTACCTACTTAGGATACTCAGACAACCCACTCCTCGGCACGGCGATAGGGCCTGCAGAGGTTCCAACTCCTCTAGATTATTCGGTCATGAGCACTGATCGACCAGTGGGCAGTTACCTTAACAGAGCCAGGGGCGTAGGTGTTGTTTCTTAGTGCTGAAGACTAGCATCATTGTATGGTTGGCTGGCCACATGGTCATTTCTCGTCTAGCGGTTGCCGTCGTATTGTTGCAGTACCCCATCAGTTATCTTTGCATCTCATCACATGTACGGCCTATATGTAGGTGTTTCGACCTGTATGCCTGCAAGGTGACATCTCGGACTGTTGGTATCTTTCTCACTTTACTGTTAACTACTTGAAGCGCTCATTGCTGGCGAAGAGTTAATCCTAGTGAACGACGTTCAAGGGCTGACTGAGCTGCCTGATCGTGGCATAGTAAGCCTAACTCCCACCGATTTCGTAATGGTCCACGATTCGCTTGCATGGCACAAAGAATAACCGTCGAATTGAATAGATGAGCATTATTTATTTATTATCACACACATTATTACGCACATAGGCGTGCTAGTTTAGTAACCACTGAACATTAGGAAACACGCAACTTATATAGAAAAAACAGGATATGAACTGAGTTAGTAAGGAAATAATGAGTGATAACTGTAGTTGCACGGATAGAAGTTAGGCAGGCGGCACAAAAAAATATGTATTAATCTATTCCCATTATGGTGTTGAAAGCTGACCATCCTGCTTTCTTTCTTTCCTTCTCTTTTTTGAAGATTTCGACCTACAACTCTGCCTTCTTGTTGATTGAATAGCCGAAACTTGCAGAACCCATGTTAATCCTATGCAGAAGCCCGCTCAAACCGTTTTAAATGGAATCTGCATGAGTTCTGCGTGAGCGCGCATGTCTTAATCGTAAGATTTTCATATTTCATCTCGATGCAGAGCTCGATTATATCCCATGCAAAACACGGTCCTATCAATGTAGTTTTATTAAAGACATTCATTCCACGAAAAGGGCTCCATCCATTAATAAAGTTTTTGTCCATTCATAACTCAATGCTTGTTCTTCTTGACGACCCTTCGAACTTTCTTCGCCTTCCTGGCTTTCTTGGCATGCTTCCTCTTCAAAGCCTTCACGCGGAGTCGCTTAGCGCGCAAGCGCATGCGTCTGTGCTTACGGTAGCCTTCTGAAACAAAACAGAAAAATAGAAATGAAATATTGCGCTGTCACTGAATACTTGTTCTGAAGCTGTCTTATCGATAACCCGAATGCCTTAGTGATCGAAAACTTTTGTTTTCCTTTAGAAAACTATATTCGATGAGGATCAAAAATGGTTGAAACATACCCCTTTAACCACGTGATGAACAAACCTGTTTCTGGCAGATCTCCCTCAGATGGAATGGCCTCATAGTTTGACTGAAATATGGTGATATTACTGCGTAAATCAGTGAGGTAATGTGTTCTCTCTAGGTAGAGCTTCTTTTACCATTCTGACACGGCAAGCACAATTTTAAGAAATTCCAGGAGGTTTATAAATAGATCCTTTCAAGTGCTTCCGAAGGTTATCGATTGGCCGGATAGTGCCCCAAAACAACCGCCGAGCCATTCTGATGCTTACCAATGGTTATCCAAAGCAGTTTCTAGGAAGGCGCTGGTAAATTAGCTTGCACGGAGTCCTTGCTTTTATTACCAACCCAGTTTTCTTTATTCGGTTATGAGAAGATGCACGAGGAGTGGGCATTAATTTAGAAAAAACTGAATGATATTATAATGATATTACAATATACAGTCGCGTCCGGCAGCCACTGCAAATGGGCGCCGGCGGGTGCCGGCCGCCGCCACCCTCCGGCGCCCCGGTATTAATGAGCTATAAATCACTCGAGCTTGGGAGAAAGCGAAGAAAAATACAATTTTAGTCCATAGTAGACAGAGTGCAGTGGATATGTTAAGGCTATAAAGCAGGGGACCATTTTCACAACTTTCACGTTTTTTCATTTTTGTGATTTTCATGGGGAAAGATTTCTGAATACACAATAAGCGAAGCCAACTCTTCCATTTTCTGCTATAGTACACTGCTTCGCGAATACAAAAATGGCCGTTATTCTTCTATAGATGGACACAGTACTTCAGTTATCCCATCTGAATAATAAAGCTCATCCAATTCGGGATCCTCAGAAATAATTGAAATCCGTATAAATTGTTCCATATCCATTGCGAAGTAGTTCTACCGCTGTCATTTATCTTTCGTGGAGCAGTCCTTTACGGCGGAGTTACTCTCTCCCGGTTTCCCTCAACTTTGAAAAAGTGGTTTTTCACTATTACTTACACTATTACTATTACTTACACTTACACTTATCGTAGTTTATCTTCGAAAGAGTTTTCCACTATTACTTACACTTACACTTATCGTAGTTTATCTTCGAAATTTATGCAAAACGTTGCCGGATGCCTTCCTGGACTACCCGAAGGAGATCACGGGGGACGTTCCAAGCAGTGAACCCCAAACACTGCGATACTTAACTCTGGATCTCCAACGGAGTGGAACCAGCGATAGGGACAGATTGCAATCTGCCGCTCAAACCACTGAGCCATCCGGGCTACTTTTTATATAGGTGTCTCTTAGATAACTGCAGCAGTCGTAGGCAGCATACTATATGTATTTGCAAAACGGGGGCACAGGACAGGATTCGATCCCCTGACCACCACAACGTCGATCATTCGCTCAATCCACTGAGCTATGCGCGCACGCGATGCAACATACAAATAGTGTCCAATCTTACTTATACTTACACTCATCGTAGTTTATCTTAGAAAGGTGAAAAGGGAGTTGGGTGGGGCTACTCCTGTGAAGCCTAAGCCTAAGCCTTAAACCCATTCTTAAGCATAGGGTTAGGCTTATCTACCCTGTCTACTATGGACTAAAATTGTATTTTTCTTCGCTTTCTCCCAAGCTCGAGTGATTTATAGCTCATTAATACCGGGGCGCCGGAGGATGACGGCGGCCGGCGCCCGCCGGCGCCTATTTGCAGTGGCTGCTGGACCGGACTGTATTTGTACTTTGACTATATGTGTACGGCTGGCTATTTCATGTATTTCTACATGTCTAATAAATAAATAAATAAATAAATATGGGATGGAGCATACCTGGGCGACATCGTTAGTAGACGCTGGGTAACATTTACCTAGAACAATCAGTTTGTTATCAAAATCTCAACGTTGAGAGCTCTGGAGTTGAGGGGCAGTATTTTTTAGGTGCGACCAACCTCCATATCCGGAATCCATCGACAAGACAGTGCTGAAAATACTTGGATATCACTTCGTTTGCTGGAGAAAGTGCCGTATTCCTGGTTGGAAAGGAAACTCACGCGATGAGGAAAGATGCGATGGCTAGAACGAGGAGGAAGTTCATTTCTGCTTTGTTCTGGCATCGAGTCTCGTTCTTTATATACTAGTAGTAGAAAGTTTTACTCATTGAGAGAACGCTCTTGAGAATGAAGAGGTTGTTTTTGTCTCGATTTCTGTCTCAGTTTCTGAAATCACAAGCACTGCTTACTTAATGCGAAGAAAAGAGCATCGTGATGTGTGAAAAGCAGGCAAGTGGCCGATTAACCAAGCAGCAGTTTTATCCGTGTCCGTAGCTGCATCAACGACCTCTGCGCGAAGCTACCTTTAATCTGCTCTTTTGATATGGAACCTCGCTTTGCTTGGAGTCATTTCTGCTAGAGTCTGGTTGCGGTTTTTGCTATCTGGGTTCACTTTGAATTAAGCGACAAGACGGGAGCTCCTCCATTTGCTCGATTCCTAATTTGGAAATCACCGCTGAGTGGCAGAAAACCACTGCGAACATCAAGACATCGCAGCATAGAGCCATCGGCGCCATTATTGCTGATTGTGAGTTCATTTTTTCCACAGAAGGAAGATGGATGAGTAGCTATGAAGGCGCAAGCTCCGTCAATTACCCTTGTTCGATTTCTGTAAGTTTTGGAGAGGCCAACAACTTTCTGTCATTCTAGGAGTAAAGTTTCCTTTCCACGGATATTCCTGGGTTCTTAAACTATCCCAGTAGGTCAGATGGTGGTAAAGACACAGATTTGCTCGCATCCACCTTATGAATGAGTTACTGCAGATATACTGCGGAATAGATACCAGTATATGGGTTACAGCCGAATGAGCTCTCCTTGTATGTTTATTCATTTATTTGTTCAATATCACTTTCAGCTGGAACGCCAAGAAAAGGAAGTGAGGACAACCGATGAGGTCGTTGATGAGCTGTTGGCTTCTTATTGTATTGGAAAGGGCAGTGAAATAGGGAATGCTGCGCTGGTGTGAGCATTTCACTCTAAGACATGGCGATTGACGATTTGGAGACATTTTCTGCTTTATTGACTGTTGCATCACTGACAAAATTTTGTCATGCTTCTGAAACGTCGAAGCAACTGAAAAATTTTGACAATTGAAAAGAATACAAAAAAAATTCTTGAAAATCGTGCTCAATCGTGAAAAGAAGGCACCACCAACATTTTACGAGAAATCTGATAATAGCGACCATACACAGGGCCGGCAGATTACTAGGAAGCATTAGAAGGCTAAACTCGAGCATGCATGCATGATATCGATCTTCGGCATGTGGCAGTTGTCTCTATGGGCATCTTGAGGTCTCCACAAAACAAAGAGCTCAAAAACGGGTTTTCTGCACCTTTGTAATAAATCGTACCACTGTGTCCAGCGCCCCTTGAAGATTGTTTTCGTTTAAAAATCTCAGAAGCGATTCTGAGGTGAGACACTGCCCTTTGACTGCCTCGGAATCTTTTTTTTTAGAAATAATTTCACATGAAAAGAGTCTTCAGAAGCTGTTGCTTACAACGATAAATGCAGTTCTCTGAAATCTGCCGAGAAAACGATTTTTCAGACCCAACCTTTGAGGAGATTGTGGGCGGAGCCGGGCGGTACCAAAACGGGAGGACAAGGTTTCTCAGTAATACCCTAGACGTCTGAGGAGATTCGCACACTTTGTGAGATTTCGTTCTTCATCGTCCATCTCGTAACAAGATGGAAGGTGCGCTTTACGTGCGACCTACAAATCCGCGTTGACCCCGCCCCAAAGCTCCCGGAAGCTCGAAAAGGGGCTTTTGGAAGTTTTACACGGAACCACGTATATCATTGTAATCAGGAGCTCCTGGAGGTTCTTTTCGTGCTAAAACCTGTGAATGTGTTTCTTTAATTATTACCTGTTATTGATTAATTGTTTATCAATTTATTTAAGGTGGGACGGTTACATCAAGTCTTTATTTCGGGTGGTTCAGTCTTTGCTCTCTTTGCGGATGACTCGAAGTCGTGCGTGTTCCGAATTCGGTTCATTCGACTCGATAGATCTGTGCAAAATTTCTTTTTTTTTTTTGGTTTTCATACCTAATAAACAATGCATTTGCCATTTCGGGGTAAGAGCCTTGGTAATGTACTGAAACACGTTTAAGCTTCACACATTTATTTTCTCTTTTTGGAATGTTAAGGATACAAAGCATAATTATTGGAGATAACTTGGAGAACATTTCCAAATACTAGCTACAACTATTTACAAGTCATCAGTGAACTACATATGAACACAACGAGATTAGGAGATCTGGCAGATTTACTTCTTGCCGTCCTTCTTCGCGGCGACGCTCTTCTCGATGGGGATGCTCCTCGAGGTTATGGATGGCTTGGTCATCTTTGGCGCCTCGATGGAGAGATGACCATCTTCTGTCATGGATGACTTGAGTTTCTCCACATCCACGTTTTCAGGAAGGGCCCATTCACGTACGAAGGTTCTGAAAAGATTACCGGATAATCAGTGGTTCATGTAGATACTAGCTGTCTAGATGGACTTATGGACTTTTCTGAAGGGCTACGTACCTCATGGAGTATCCGTCTTTCTCCTGGACTTCCTGCTTCCCTTCGATTCTTAGGATTCTTCCATCCAGGTCGACTTTGAGCTCTTCTGGTTTGAATTTCTTGACATTGAGGGAGATTGCCAGTTTGTTCTCGTCATCGACAATCTGCAAGGAACAAAATCAGCCAAATAGGCCTAACTTTGTGAAATGAAGTGTAACCAACCTTCTCCAGACATCCAGCCTCCTGTCGTCGACGAGCCGCATGCCTCTGCAGCGGTTGCAGAGTCATCTGGATGTGGTCGAGGTCATCCAGAAGAGTATCCAGGAAGCTCGGAACTCTTGCATTATATGGCATAAGATAGAGAGACATCGTGGACTAGCGCTCAGTACTGGTTCTGTTGTTTTCCACGCTGAGCAGCGACTTATATAGGGGAGGCGGGGGACGTTCGCGAACGTTCGCGAACGTTCCCCCCGTATTGACGGGCTTGCACTCGCCCCGCGCTGCTGGTGCACGGGGCTCCGCGTAAACAACTGCAAGCACCGCCCATGTCTGGAACTTTCCGAAGCTGTATATAAGGATCTAGGTCCTTTGCCTCAACATGGAACCCTCCAGAAAAGCTACCTTTACTATTTTTAGCTGCTTCGTGTCTTGTTTTTGAATCTCACAATTTATTACACTCCTTTTACTCTTCGGAAATGTCATTTTACCTCTCTCCCCTCCCCTTTCTGGATGTGTTCCCAGGAAAAATTTCCTGCAAATTTATCCAGTTTGGGCAGAATAACCGTCTAGATTATTCCATTTCGGCCCCTCCTCTCCTCTTTTACAGCCCTCAGAACTTTGAAGCGGTATTGAACATGAGGGCGGATCCATAACACGGTAACCATAGCTTATCCTATAGACTACGTAAAGTTAGGAGACGCAGGTTGTGAAAGTTGCACTGCTGACCTAAGGCCGCATGCATCATTGAGATTACTCAGGGCAATCGAGTCAACACCACACAAATCTACTCATGGTTAGCACGGGCATCAACGGGTTTACCCTGGGTAATCTCAGTGATGCATCCAGGTCCTGGTCACGCTAGGTTATGCGTTCCATAAATCTTAGCTCAATTTGGTGAAAAAAACCCCTGTGAACGAAAGCTTAGGTTTCAATGCTCTTTGGCCTCCTCCCCCCCCCTCTGGTAGTGCAAGAAGATTGTAGAGAATAATCTTAGTCCTGTGCTTCATCAACTGATCGTTCTTTATGAGCAATATTTACAATAAAATATTGGCGGCATGGTTGATGTCACATTGCTAACCGGTCGGCTCCTTTGAAGCGACAGCTATCTTCGCTCTTATTTTATTTATTCCCATTAACACATCGTTGACGTTTCTCGCCTTTCAATCGCAGCAGTTCGTGGATTTTGATCTAAACCAGAAGGAAAAACGGAAAGTGTGAGGGAAAACATTGCACAGGAACCCTAAACGAGAACTCAGAGGCATAGGGAACTCTAAACGCGGGAATTTCGGTAGGAAAACCCCAAATGTGGTTTGACATATGGTCGTTCTCTCACAGTCTCCAAGAAATAACATTTCTGCTGCTTCTAAGTGCAGGAACTCATTTGCTTTTGAGGAAAATATATGGGAATTCCGCCCATGTTCGCCTATATCATTTCTCAGTAACGGCGAATACAGACGCGAGGGAAATAGCAGTGGCTAGACAAAAGGAGGAAAATCGGGGTTCCCATTAAAGAAGTCTAAAACATGGGAAATTTGGAGGGATAAAAGCGAAAACGTGGTTCAGCAATTCTCAAAACCTAACGGTTAAGTGACTAGAAAAATCCAGGAATTAATTTTCTAATTAATTTTCTTCCGGAAAAAAGGTTGTGGGAATTCTTCCTATACACTTTGCCTGGATCCGTTGTCAGTAGCGGCAAATACAGACGTAGGGGACATAGGGACAGGGAAGAAATAGGGAAGGGTAAGGATGAAAAACTGGGGTTATCACGAATTTTGAGACCCATGCCTTCCATGACCTTTCTATGCTACCTCCTTAATTTACCTTCCTTGCGAAGGGCTGCATTTTGACTTGTCATGATGTATAAAATAAATAAATAAATGCCGAAGAAATTTCAAAATGAAGCATTTGAAGAATTAATTTTGGGTTCCAATTTTCAGAAGCAAATATTCAAAGAAAAAAGAATAAAAATAAAGAACTTAGCGTAAACCATTGTTTGACGGTTAGAAACCGAACTATGTATTTGGGTGGGTATGGGCTCCATCTAGAGATTTCATTTGTTCATATTTATATCGAGTTCCTCCCATTTTCACAATGAAATAGTTTTGAACCTATGAGGGTCGAGTTTGTTCTCGAAAATGGACACATATATTTCTACAAATATTTATTTGTTAATGCATCTAAATTGATTTATTTCATTCCAACAACAATTTATAGGACGCAAACATGAACAAATGAGGAATTTTGGTAGCAATGCATTCTGAGAGGTTTGTTTTCGTCTCTCATTAGTCCAAAACAATTCCAGCACCTCTTGAAAAACAGGAAAACATGTAATATCTGCTCCAAGAGGCGTTTCCGTCGTAAAATTGCCAATCACGCCGCAGATTGATGCAATTTGCTGACGGATGTGTTTACATTCCTCCGCTAATGATTAAGCATCAATTCACGCCTGCAGAAATTATATTCCGCTGTGTTCTCATCAATCAGGTGCCCCATCAATTCCATGTGACACTTCTCACGTGGAATTTGTGCCTTTTTCTGGAATAAATTTCATTTTCTTTCAAAGAACGCGATGCAGTGCGCACTCTCCATTGCAAATGAATTAATTTTCTTCTTTATCTCTTGCTAACATTCACTACTGATCGGAGATAATTTAAAGCATCTGCTTGCGATAAGTATGCAGATTTATCCTATGTTTTGATATTTCTACCACCTATGTCCACGGACCACCTGGGATCCACGGATCACCTGGGCTGAGCGGTTTGTGATTGTACGAGTTTCCTATGGCAGTCAAAAACTGTTTTTTGGTGGTTTGGGTACATTTCATGTTTTATGAACTCATCCACTTTAGAAAAGCGGATCATAACGACCCTCTCCGGATACGTCCATGAATACGGGCCCTGATTTTTTCTCTACGGGTGAGCAAAGGGAAGTTCTTGCAAATGAGCTGCAAATGTTCAAGTAGAATTCACGAGTATCATCTTTTTTTATTCTTAAAACACCTCCACCCAATAGGGTTACAATCTTCCCGAGAACGTTCATGGATTCGAACATCAGCCTGAGGCTCAAAGAAGTCACACGCTTTCCCGATGAACGGATCCATGAACTTCCCCGGGAAGACCCCCATTACTTTCCCATGATGGAAAGTTGGGTTATTAAAGCTTTTCCAACGGGATTCATAGAGAAAACTTGCTATAAAACGAAAATAGGCCACTGTTCAATCTCATATAATTTAACTTACCAATGCTACTGCGGGGTATCTCCAAAAATATCAAAAGTACAGGCACTGCGAAGCTTGCGTGCCAAATAATCTATAGTACGGCAACAGCTATGAATGGCAAAATGGTTGGAATTGAATGTTTTCACATCCCCAACTCATCGCGTTACAGTATCCTACCGTATCTCAGTTCTTGATAAGTCTCACTTGTACAGACTGTTTTCTCCAAATGGCGGCTACTTCAAGATTCTAGAATTGATTGCCTTTATTTCTCGTCGTCCTATGCAATTGCTCGTTTCTTGTCCCATTATCCAAGACGTTACCGCGCTCCATTACAGTGACTTCGTGCAATCAATCAATAATCGACCGATGGCTCTGGATCTGTGGCATGTTCCATGTACGATGAATCGCCTCATGAACGAATACATGCGCGATTTCGATAGAAGCGTGTTTCCGTACTGGAGAGAGGCGGACCACTCGATTCTGCATGTCGGCAATGAAACACAGCAGGTAGGTGTCAACTCCTGAATATCCGTTACTTCGTACCAATGGGACGCAACTGCGTACTACACACTGTTGTAGGTTGTGAACGACGACAAAAAATTCGCTGTCTCGTTGGACGTGTCGCAATTCCGTCCCGAAGAGCTGAATGTCCACCTAGATGGGCGTGTCCTAACCATTGAGGGTAAGCAGGAGCACAAGACGGAGAACAGCTCCATGCACAGGTAGGCTGGAATCTCTATAAGGCTTTTTGTGGATTTGTACCCGAAAACAACATACAAATTCCAGAACCTTCATTCGTAAGTGGACCGTTCCCGAAGACGTGGACTTGGAGGCGGTACGTACCCAGCTCAGCGACAAGGGACATCTGTGCGTTGAGGCGCCAAAGACTAATGCGGTGCCACCCACCAGAAAGAACATTCCAATTCAAGCTGCACCGAATAAGAAGTAGACATTTTACCATGTGTAATTTACCCATCTATTGATCTTATTGATCATTATAATGTGGTCGAAATAGCCGATCATGATATGTACCTCACATAGTCAGCGACTACTTTAAACTGGTAGAAAGCTTTCTGTAATTGTAATGTGTAATTTTTGGTACTCAAGTAATTGTAGTTAACTGTATTTATGAAATAAACATACGTATTCACCATCAGCTGTGTTAATTTCTTTCAAATTTACACTTAAACTCCAATACGATTCGTTAACGATGCTCTCTGCATAGGTAGATAATGAGGGAAAAGGAGCCAATCATGGAACAGAGGTTTTTCCCACAGCCAATCGCAGAACAATGGGTTTTTCTCACAAGTCCCAGATCCGAGGGCGCAAAGGAGACCACATTCTCGTGGCTGGATTCATCAGCGTTGCCGAGAAGGCTTTGAGCTCCCTTTTTACCCAGACTGGCCGAGTTTTCCTAACGGAATGTGATCCATTCAACTATTTTTACCAGTATCTATTATCGCTGACTGACTCAAGTCCCTCGGATAAAGAATATCCATTTTTACCAATAAAACTGTCCACTTTCGAACGACAGGTAGGTCCCTATGGCCCGGAGACCTTTATGAATACAGCTATCGGTCTAATACAAGCCTCGAAACCCTGTTTGAAAGGTTAAGAAGTGTTCCATGTCTTCAATACAATGAGGTAAACAGATTAAATTTAACAAAGACAGGTCCTCCTCGCCATACTGATTCTCGGGAGGGCCTAATTTTTGAACCTATTTACCCGTATGTGGATAAGGGGACGAAACGGGCAAATGGGTTACACTCTTCTACGAGTTTTACCATTTTCTTTTCTATATAAGACGTTCACATTATATTATCAATTTATTTATATATTTCTTTATATATTTATATATATAAGGTTTTTTGTTTCTTCTAACTGATGCTAGGAGTAATGTTTTGCCTTCCATCTATCTGTCCCTAGGTTCAACGAATCAAGTAACCAAATTCTAGAAATTCTTGAATTCCAGAAAAATGTCTGAACATGGACACATATGGATGAAAATCCAGCAAAACTCTTCTTCGAAGATGCAGCAATCAACTTCCTAGGCATGCTATAGAGACGAAGGAACGGTCTTTAGTCTAATGTAATTACGCTGTCCAATACGTTTTCCAACTTTGAGGAAAATCTTATGAAATCGCAGGACCTTCCACAAGAAATTGTAGTTTCTGCATGGAGTTTGAACTTTTCGTATGAGAAATTTCATGAGAAGTTCAGCTTTTGATCGCTTTCATGTGCATAGAATCACTCGTCAAGCCTATTGGATCGCAGGGTTTTCTTGAGGTTCATTAATTACAGTGCAAGGCTGCAAAAGCGTGAACGGAGTAATGGGAATATACTTTTGCCGTTCATCTGTCACCAGGTTCTGTCTCATTCAATGAATTAGATAACAAACAATATTTGAATTCCAGAAAAATGTGTAAACCTGGACGGAAATGAAATTCCAGCAGAACTTTTATTTGAAAATGTAAAATTTGGTTTCTTGGGTATACTGTAAGGATGAACGAAGAGTTCCCTGTGAAAATTGACTCTCATGTAGTTTAGCCCCTGAAGCATACCGCTGAGATCCTCATCTAGAATTTTCTGGCAATGTCCTCAATAGGTAGCCACCTCCACGAAATTCTTAATTTGCTTTACAAGAGGAAGAAAGAATGGGCAGAGCAAGTCGTCAGAATGAAGGACAATCGGAGCAATTGGACAGTGCGAATTTTGCATTGCTACCCGCGGACAACTAAAGGTCCAACTGGCAGACCACCCCTGCGATGGATAGACCCGTTATGGAGGCAAATCGGAAGGACGTGGACGCGACTCGTGCAAGACAGAGAGAAATGGCATGGTTGCGAACTGCGCCCGCGATGGACGAGAATCAGTTGGAAATTCGTTGATCCTCAATAGATTGTTCTGGTAGAAGTGAAAATCCGAGGCCAATTCAGTCCACATAGATGTCTCTTTTACTATACATATAAGATAAGCTCATTATGTCCAGAAAATGGGGGTCAATTGCAGCGTTAATTCTAAACTTACTGGGAATTCTCAGCGCGCCAATTTTGAACATTGAATATGTGTGAGTGTTGAGTGGGCAAAGGACTACTTTCGCCCGGCCTCGAAGAATGTATTGCATTTGATGGTAACCAGTGGCGGACGAAAGGGGGGGGGGCCTTCCCGGGAATGGGTTGAAATTACTTTACAATGCATATAAAAATCTTGTATTAGTTTATTTTTATTAGTTTATTATTATTATTTATGTAATTTTTATTGTTTATTATTATAATTAAGATTTTTATTAATTTTATTTTCCGTCTGGGCCCCCCCAAAACGGCGGAGACCTTACTTCCCCCCCCCCCCCTCCCGCCCACTTTCTGCGTCCGCCACTGATGGTAACGTAAGGTAGATGCTATGAACATCGATTCTGGTTTGGTCAATACTTGGAAAGAGATACTAAATGTCTTTACATTCGATGGACTTTGTGCAATAAACCTGGATAGAGTTGAATTTCTGGATTCAGACAGGGTTTGGGATTCAGAACAACGATTGCTGACATACTTGGCCTCCCATGCAGAGAAGCAGAGCAGGCTCACGTCGTAGGCACTGTTAGTCATGCATAAAGTAGCCATTTTTCCGTTCTCATGGTTTATATGTGCATTTTCTGCCTGTTGCTCTATTTGCAGAATTGGAAATTGTTTTATAGAAAAGATTGTAGGAAAACAAATTGTAGTGAATTACGAGAAAAAAAAACAGGAGTATGAATATGCAAAGATGGTCACAAAATACAAGAGATCCTACAAAAAAACCTCACAGAATTACTAGTGGAAACACGTGTTTAGTTCATGCAGTCGAGTTCTCACAGTTCTCAGTAACAGCCTTCTGGATCGGAATACTTCTGGATGTCGCTGATGGTTTAGTGATTTTAGGCGCCTCAACAGTAAGACAACCATCGTCGGTCATGGTGGGCTTAATCTGGTCCAGATCCACATCCTCAGGAAGCTCCCATTTCTTGGTGAAGCATCTGGAACGACCATGTTTGGATGAAAATCCTGAAGCGAGTGGTATTATCACCTTAGCGAGTACTGCCCATCGTCTTTGATCTCCTGTTTTCCTTCCACGATTAGGGTTCTTCCTTCCAAGTCGACTTTGAGATCTTCCAGTTTGAATTTGCCAACGTTAAAGGAGATGGCGAATTTGGAGTCGTCATTCGTGATCTAAAGTAGCTTCTGATGATAGTTAACCTGAAGGCAGTGTCACGAATCAACCCCGATTCTGAAATTTTAACATTTGAACATTCGCCAGGTGACGCTTATCACAGTGATATACATATCGCCTCACGGAAATGTCGGTAAACCTCTTTTTGAACTCTCTTTTTGTGGAGAGCGTGCGGTACGCGTTGCGACATCTAGCACAAGGAGTTGCACCACGAACACGTTGCGCGCAGGCGATCGATATCACCGCTGCCACGACATGCCGCAACTCCGCAACTCCTTGTGGTAGGTGTTGCAATGGCAACTTGAACTCTCCACAAAGAATGGGTTCAAGGAGAGGTTACTTTAACATTTTTCTTTGCAAACATGTATACCATTGGGATCAGCGTCATCTGGGGATTCTTCTGATGTTAAATTCCGGAGTGAGGCACTCTCTCCTGAAAACGATTGCGTAAATAACAAAAATCTGGGAAGGATAGTGAATTGAAAAAATATTATTTAAAAATGAGGGCAGTAGATACGTCTGCGATCTGGTAAGTGGCATTTGTTTGCGACCAGGTCTGGATAAAAAAGGCGTAATTAAATATTTCCCGACGAGCTCTTTGCATTTCCGGAGAATTCGGTCATCGAAATTGGCTTGCGCTTTGCGCCGCGAGACAAAATGGCGTGATTTCCATGGAACCCTCGAGTTTTGCCACGAAATCCTATCCATTAATGTTTGCAAAATATTGATGTTTCCAGCCATTGTACAGTTACCCACATTTCAATCCGCTTCAATAACAAAAAAGGCATAATAAAAGTTCTGGACTGCCAAGTTTGGTGCTGCTGAGATTGCTGAGGAATAAAATTGAAAGAGAAAGTACTAGGAAGAATAAGGATGGTCCAATGCCACTTTGCTCATTTTTTGCCATCCTTGTACAACGTTATTTATTTATTTACTTATTTATTTATGCATTATTAAAGTGCGCTGCTATGGACGTTGATTAATCACGTTATTAGTTGGAATTTATATGTGTGCAGTTTAGGTTACTGAATTTGAGTTTTTCAAGAGTTTATTTAAAAATTAATTGCCTTTCCAAGTTAGGACCAAACAGGTTTTGCTTTTTCACGAATGTTTCCGAGATCATGCGCTTTAAAATGGTATATGGACATTTGGGAAATCTAATAGGTAATCATTCATTAGAAGCCCTTAAAAACAGACATGTGATAATAGAGGAGACTTCTGCTATAACCTAACAAAAGTATAGTGTGCTTAGAGGAAAAAAAAACAAAGTCTAAAAGCCCAAGTAGATTTTTTTAATCACAGAAAAAGAAGGCAGGCTGAAATAAATAAATATCAAATCAGCTAGCAGCTCGTGCTACAAGCCGATCGTGCAATTATCCGGCTCATCCCGGATTTTGGACAACTATCCTGAAGGGCGAATAGGATATTTCCTATTCGCCCTTCAGAGAGAATTGTTAGGAGAATCCTTTATTGGCGGTGTCCACAAACGTTTCGTGAAAGGTACTCAATTACCCAAAATATCACTACGTGTTGTCAGTCCACCTTTTCCCGGAAACAACTTGCAGACAACGTTTTAACTAGTAACTAGCAAATCGTTGTCGACGAGTTTGACGTCATCGTGGCATTCAAAAACAGCTTGTCAGCAAATTTTAGAACACACTACTTGTCTACAAAGAGAAGCCGGAACAATTTGTCGACCGCTTTCCACAGGAACGACTCACCAAAAAGCTTTCTGGTTGCAAAGATCGTCGGCAAGTTGTTGACAAGCTTTCAGCCAAACAACGTGTCGACGAGGAACAGTAAAAGCAAGTTGCGCGCTAGTTAGCGACAGACTATTTTGCAGAAAGACAATACAAAAACAAGTTGTCAACAAAGTTTGAGGCGAGCAAGTTTCAAATGTGATCAGAAAGTTGCTCGCCAATTGCTAGTAAGCAAGTTATTCTAGAGGTTCTGAGTAACCAGGTACGTTCATCTTGCCACAAGTTCCAAAACGCTCAGCTTAGACATGAGAATATCCACGGACGATGCCTCTAGGGTGCGTGGCGTGATGGGGCAAAAGGGGGCGGGGCTTTTGCGATTTGGCTCCTCCCTTGATTATTCCAATAACAAAAGCGTGTCCCGCCCCGTTTCGCCTCATAGTGACCTACACGCATGCCTCTATGGTTCCAGAGAGGGCTGGAAGAAGACTCGCCGGCTCACCTTGTCCAAGCTCCGATGTGCCCGGCCACGATGAGAGTTCACGGTGCGTCGCTGTTTCGGAGGCGGTGCCTGATGGGCGTGGTGACGCAATGATCTCTCCAGCGGTTCATCGTCATCAAATAATTCGTCATAAAGCCTTGGAAACAACGCAGTTGACGGCAGAAGGAACAGAGGCATTGCTGCTGCGGTGGTGGGGTGGTGGTGCGCGGATAGGAATCGCTGCGTACGTCTGACACTCAGTCAGACAACGCGACGCCAACAACAAATCAACGGACTGTTGTGTTGTCCCGGCCGCAGCGGATGCCCATCTATCGAACGACGCCGCCGCCGACGTGTAGAATCGTCGCCGCCGCGGCCGCGGTCGCGAACGTTCCGCCGGCCTCTTCAGTCTCGCGGTCTGCGTCTCCGCATTCGCCGCGCTCTCTGGCTGCACTCTGCCCGGCTCCGAACTCCGCCCATCGTGGAGAACCTTCGGATGACGAAACATCGTATACACGCGGTGTAGCAGTGCTTGTGCGGCACTGTTCGTGCTTTTCCCAGTGATTTCTCTCCAGGATTTCGACATTTTCCTCATTCTTACTCTTTTCACTGGATAGGTTGTTAAAGTCAACATTGGTCCAGTTTGGAAAACCCCTAGACATGTAGGAACAGGTTTTCGCAAGTTGCAGACGCTGAACACGTTTTTTGTGTAACTTGTCCTTGTCCTTACATGTCTGGCCTTGCGTTCCTGTTACTCTTCGACTATTTTACTCTTCATACTCTTCATTTTAAGTAGGGAGGACGTCTGTGATTTTGTCTGCAATTACGGCTGCTGCATACCATTGGTCGGCATTAAGTTCTAATGTGTGTATAATGATTCCCTCCTTACTGATGTTTTCCTACCGTCACTTAGCAAAATCTTTTCTCAGAATCAGCCTGCGATGTCCTCCCATCGATCGAGCCAGTGATCAACCGGCCGATACCGTGCCGCGCCCGTAGTTGCAGACAAAGTCACAGACGCACTCCCTAAGCTACCAGACTACAGTTATTGATTACTAAGTGATTTCGTTATCAGGTTAACTATAGGAAACTCTAAACGGCCCAGTGGAAGGGGCGGGACCGCGGCGCGGCTTTCTTCGGCAGAGATGCAGAGGCGGTGCATGTGGTTCTGGTTTCTCTGCCTCTGCCAGCAGCTCGCCGCGGTCCCACCCCTTGCACACGATCGTTTGGATTTCCCTATATTTGCTTTAGGTTTTGTGTATTTATTGGCAGTAGTCGTATGAGTTACTAGTAATTAAAGGGCCAGCATTTATGTCCATCTCCATAGACGTGCTCCGACTACAGTGTTGAGATGGTTTCAAGGACATGAGGTGCGGTTGCGAGGGACGCGGGAAAGGGGGGGGGGGGTGTCTAGTGGAGAAGAAATGCAGAAGTTCTCTATTGGCTTACTTTTAATCACTTTTCTTTGCTATTTTTAAAAATTTTCTATTATTTATACTGGTAATTGAATTTTTGGTTGTTTTATTTTTGAAATTTCTCCCTCTCCCATCATGGTCCACAAATAGGTGAGGGCTTCGAATTTTCTTACCACACCTCTCACCTCCGCAACTCGTAACAGCTGTGTTCCTAGCAGTGTCGGACCCAGGAGTGGCCGGCCAGGGCTTTAGGGGGGGGGGGAGGGGTAAAAAAGTGGCAACTCTGCCATTTCGAGGACCCGGATGGAAGAACAAAAATTCTAGAAATATTATTTTTAATATAAAATGATTAGCAACGATAAACAATCAAAAATGCACAATAAGAATGAGCAATTTCTTGAAATTTCTCTACAGAATAATTTCAAATTTTGGCGACTTATTTTCCAGTGGTGGAGGGAGGGGGGGGGGCGTGTTACGTACATCCCTTCAGAAACCCCTGTATTTGTGCGCCTCAGTGATAAAGATCCTTTTTTGCTAAAGCTTTGCATTACCTGACGATTATTAACGTGCTGATCACGAATATCTTATCAACTTTCTTTCGTGAACCTAGTTTGTAGGATTACGGTAGGTGTGCGGTGGATACGGTACCTCGCACAATGCTCTCATTCCCTGCACAGAGGAGTAATTCCGAACGTTAATCACGACTATCAACACTACTTCGCTTGCCAATGTCATTTTCCTGCCGGAATGGGCAATATCTTTGAATTTCCTACAGTAATCCTACCGTAACCCCACAAAAAGGTGGTGCACTACAGAATCCATACAACATATATACCATATAACATACTACAACAAGACATTCGTATTCTACACCTCCGTGAAGCACTCTTACGCACAATTTGAAAAATTTTATGGTGTACCGTATCTGCTGTTACCCATTGTAACCCTGCAGAAATGGAAGGGTTTTCCAAGAAAAAAAATTTGGATTTCTAGGCTCCGGGTGTGAAATAGGGCCTAACAGACTGCCTTATCCTAACGATTTTCCAGAATATTTCAATTAGATAGTTTTAGAACTAGTTTTAAATTGCTTTATTCTCGAAGGTTCTGCCTTCCAGACCCTCAAATGGGCAGTGATCCCAGATTTTCTCCCATTTTCCAGAATCAGGAATTACAAACCAGTAGAGAGTTTGAGTCCAAAGAGCTCGATTTAGAGCGGGTAGGCTAGGATTTATGGGACGTTAACCACGCATACCATGGATAATTGACGTGGTCATATGAGTTAGAGCTAGCTTATGTTGGAGACTATAGAATGTGAAGAGGCGCAGGGCGCAAAAGGTGGTTTATTTTATAGCCTTGAGCCGATTTCATTGGGAGTGGGGTATTATACCTGGATGAGTCGGCGCGGGTAAGCTCTGGAATTGGCTGCGCGGTCGCGTTCTACGATTGGCCAATCTTTCCATCTAGCCAATCGTAGAGGTTTGTCCCCCCTACTTTTCTCGTAAAGTGCCCCAAACTCGATTTCGTTTGGTGATGTGTTGATAAATGTTAGCTCTATATACCTACCTACCAGTGGCGGACGCAGAAAGTGGGCGGGGGGGGGGCGTGGGAAAAAAATGGGGTCTCAGCCGCTTTGGGGACCCAGATGGAAAACAAAATTAATAAAAAAATTAATTATGATAATAAACAATGAGTAAAAATTATATAAAAAGTAATAATAAAAATAAACAATTAAAAGTAAACCAATACAAGATTTTTATTTGTATTGTAAAGTAGTTTCGGAGATTTGGCGACCCATTCTTCGGGGGGGGGGGAGGGGGGCGCCACCTGTTTTCATGGTGATTTACTCCAGAAAAAAAAACAAAGAAGAACAAATTTTAAGCTACAGACCTTCTTTAGGTCACTACCCTTCTCTTCTATGGACAGGTCATTTGTGTTTGGTGTATCTGCACTCGAAGCGCATTTTAAATTACGCCTAGAAATTACAGTAGGAACTACTCATGTGAACGGACTTTTTGTTCTGCTTAGGGAACAGATAATACGCTATTTTTCCAAGGACTTCAAGACGATTCGATCCCGCCTTTGTCCAGTGGAAAAGTGCACCATTCCTGCCCTCTACTTGCACTTTGTTTTTCCGATTATCGGATTTCTCTCTCGAACGATGCGGCGTGCATGCAAACCTCAGTGAGGGCATGTTTTTCCATTCCACTCGCTCGCCCATAAATGTTTACGACTTGGCGGCGCCGCTTTCGCTGCTGCACTTTTTGCACTGCAGCCACCTTCACTACGCGTTCGCTGGAAACGCTGCAAGGCCGGGGGAACGAGCACTCAGTCCAGGCACTTGGCTATTTTTAGCACTTATGTTTGGCTACTGGCAGGGAAATTGCATGGAGTGTCCTATTTGTTTACTGGCTGCTCAGCTCCAAGGGCATCAGCTAGACAGAATTGCAAGCACTCGAATGAGCGAGGGAGAGCTGGGAATTGGATGTGGCTGGGCTTCTTGCGGTTTTACGAGGGAATTCTGTGGACTTGGAAAATTCTTGACAGGCAGCAAAGGAAATGAGAATCCTCCTAGTGTTTTTCAAAAACTTTCTTGTTCTGTTCAAGGAAGGACTTATGTGGGTGTGCAGTTACTTAGGTGAGCAGATGTAATGGGAGTGAAGCTTTTTTTGTATCTTACAACTATTAAGGAGGAACGCTTCATTTTTTCTTGTATTTCATGACTACTACTATGTTTTTATGACAACAAAGGCAATGATAATATTATGCAGTATATATTGCGTTACCTAGCATTGCCGGACGCAGAGGCTGCGTGCATAATTGAAATTACCCAGAGTAAACGGGTCAACACCTTCCAAATTTACCCTTCGTGAACGAGGGCGTCAAAACGTGCACACTGGATAATTTTAAAGATGGATTCAGGCCAGGTGGGAGGAGAGGGGGGTAGGAAAAAGGTGGCGACTTCGCCGCTTCGGGTCCCCTGATGTAGGAATAAAAATACTAAGAACGCTTATTTTAATGTTGATTAATTAATAATATATGCTCAAAAAGTAATGACTTAAATAGATAATAAAGAAGTAATTCTGAAAAGTGGCGACCAATTCTCCGGGGGGGGGGGGTATCTACTTATTATATTATCTGATACAATAGGCTGACAAGAATTTCATTTGCAAATATTGCATTCCAGTTTTGTTTTTAATAGTCTCATTAGAATGAAAACCAATGTATTTGTAACGAAGAAAGAGCCCTCAGATTGGTCACCGCTAACTCCAGTGCCTCTACACATTCTTATCCGGAATTTCCGACCGCTTCCACAATTTTGTTTCCAGAACCGCATGCATCATTGAGATCACCCAGGCTGAAGGTGTTAACACCGCACAAATTCACCCATCGCTAACATGGACGTCAACACGTTTACCCTGGTTAATCTCAATGATGATGCAACCGCATTTCAAGTTTTGATCAGGTCCCTGTTGGGATTGTTTACTTTGATATGATTCATATGTCAGTCTAGTGGATTTGAATTAGAGTGATTTAATGGCCGATCATAAAACTTTACCGAATGATTTTCGTCGTGCTGATGAATGGAAAGTTCCGCAGTGTCATTTTATACAATTCCGGGAACTTACAGGATTGGGCACCATCCATCAAAGCGCCAAATCTCCTCTTCAAAAAAAAATCGAAAGAAGCAGGGTAACCTGTCAACACTAGCCAGTGCTTAAATTTTCGGGCTTTGGGCTCTCATAAGGGGCTCGGCGGCATCTTTCCACTGTTGGAGAATGGACATAACGAAATATCAGTTGTGGAACTTTTCGGTAACGAGTTATAAACACCTCCTTGAGAGGTGATGGTCCTTTTGCCCCCACTTTTCCGCTTAAAAACTTTTTCTATACTCAGATCCTGCAGTATTGTTCTGCTTTTCCATTTCTCCGATCGTTTATACTTCACATAATTGTATGAACACCTCAACAAACTCAAATGATATTCCTTTCAGGACCATCAAGCACAAAAATGGATCTGTGGCAGGTACCACGTGCGATGAATCGCATGATGAACGAATACATGCGTGATTTCGATCGCTTGGAGAGAAGCCTGTACCCGTACTGGCGAGATGCGGACCACTCCGTCCTCCATGTCGCTAATGAGACTCAGCAGGTACTGTCCACTTCTCTTTCAGCCATACAGTACTGCATTACCGTACTACAGGTAGTCGACGACGACAAGAAATTCGCCGTTTCGCTGGACGTGTCGCAATTCCGTCCCGAAGAGCTGAATGTACACCTCGAGGGTAGGGAACTCACTGTGGAAGGCAAGCAGGAACACAAAGGGGAAAACAGCTTCATGCACAGGTTGGACGAGTTTTCTGGTGTTCTGGTGGGCGTGGCTAGAAGAATCCCGCACCAATTACAGGTCGTTCGTCCGTAAGTGGACGCTGCCGGAGACTGTGGATTTGGAGGCGGTACGTACCCAACTTAGCGACAAGGGACATCTCTGCGTCGAGGCACCAAAGACCGGTGCAGCGTCGCCGAACCGTAGGAACATCCCGATCATGGCTGCACCATCGAACAAGTAGATTCAACGTATACCAGTAATCCTTGCTTTACTTTAGTTTTGCTTATTACTATTGGTGAGTAGTGCTGTGGTACGTATATTCGCGTGTGATTTCATAACCGGTATGTATTCTTTGGTTTTTTCTTAAAATAAATATTCTAGCATTCGTTAGAAGGCATAGTAACTGCTTTGAAAACAGCTGATTTCTCCAGTACTCAGAACCCCCAAAACAATTTGTCGACAAGCATTTGGCGAGCAATTATCTGATCGCATCGAAACTTGCTTTTCTGAAAGCTTGTTGACAACTGGTTCTGGCTCTTGCTTGCCAACAACTTGGTTCGGCCAAAAGCTTGTTGGCAAGTTGTTTTTGATAAATCGTTGTCGACAAGTTGTTGGGAGAAAAACTTGTCGACACCTTGATTTTCGGTGGCAGGATTGCGTTAAACTTGTCTACAACGATTTGCTAATTAAAAGCTTGTTTGCAAGTTGTTTCTGCGCAAAGCTGGGCCGACAACTTGTTTTTAGTGTTCTGAGTACATTCTACTTTTCCTACAGCATGCTCTGATATCATCCACATGGCAGGCTTTTCCCTCCCCCCAATTGTTTGTCTTTCTGCGTGTTGTCCGCATTAGTGAAAAAAAAACAGACACTGAGAATGCGGAACTAGTCTCATTCCTCGTGAGAACTCGTCTGGAACAGCACTGATCAATGGTAAAAAAGCGCGTCCATTGATCAGAGATGCTTGCAAACGTTTGCAGAAAGTGCAACATCGTGTTCGCTGTGACAGCTGTCCTTTTCGGATCAATTGTCCTGGTGAAGTAGTTCATAGAGAATAATTGCTTCAACCTTAGGCTCCAGCAGCAGAAGGCAAGAATGGAAGCAAGTTTCTTCCTGAAATTGTGGAACAAAAGGCAATTTGTAGGAATGTGGAGCGTTATACCCGGGAAGGCGGTGCCGTGTCAGCTCTGCGATTGGTCAATTCATCCAAATGGTCAATCACAGAGCTCCGCCTCGCCAACCACTCTAGATAAAACACCTCATACTGAATTTATAGCGAATGATGCATCCGATGTGTCGCCATGAAGTATAAACCGAGTAACACACGAGATTCACTTAATTCCAGACGGGACGCTTGTCTTTGTGGGCTCTTTTTCTGTACTTTATTTGTACTACTTCTCTGCGTATTCGTTTGCAATCACATCAAAAAATTTCACCAGGACAACTATCACATTTCTAAGCCCTACTCAGCATCCTAGATCTGCTACATATCATTTGATTTGACGGAGAGCTAAGGAGCTACCTGTAGAAATCAACGGATAACTACGAAATTCCAATCTTTGAACATGGTTCATAATCTCTATTGCGACAAAACATGTTGTCAGCTCGCGTCGCTTGGAAAACACATCGATTGCGTTCCATGTTTTTCTATCAGGATTTTCATGCCCTCCAATTTCACTGGGACATTAAAATAAATGACGCTTTTTTGGACTATTTATGGCAGGCAGCAGCAGAGCGTTGAGGGTTGCGTAAGTGTACATGGTACACTTAGGGCTGTTTTCGTAACATTGTCAGTTGAGCGTACCACAATGTGTAACTTAGGGACATAGTTACGATAAATTCGTTGGAGAACTGTGTGTGAACCATGGACCATCTGAGTGCCTAAAAAGATTTGAATAATGTCATTTAGGATGAGAGTGAAGGAAGCTGTTCTCATGTGCCTCAACGAAGCGTACAAATAATCTATGAATGTTCTGTTCTCGATAATTAAGCGTTGCTGCAAATTGAAGACTTGCGTATTCATAGACCTGTTATTCCTAGGATTAACTCTGTTGCTATTTTTTTCGAAATGCTGAAAAGAAATGTCCCATTCGCAGTTCTTTCCCACGGGCATTTCAAAATCTGCACTATTCCTAAAACTGATTTGATTCTTTGTGTCCGTAACATCTATGTTGTAGCTTTGTTAGTTGGGAGCGTTTTGTATTCTTTTTTTTTGTTTTTTTAAAACTTTTTCTTGTTTTTGTCCTGCATTACTGGTTATCAAACGTCCATACAAATGGCACACCTTGTCGTGTATTTTAAATAAATAAATAAATAACCCTTGAGGGGTACAATTTCGATGAGCCTCTTAGTGTCAGGGTTCCATGAAGTTTGTTCTCGTAAATATATTTTACCTCCAGTAATACTGGTCATTTTTCAACAAATACTAAGTCGTGCTAGATATAATGTCTGTTTTTGGAGCTCTAAATACGCTCTAGGGTGCATGCTTCAGCTCAGAACTGGGATATTTCCACGAATAAAAATCATCATTTACAGCATCATCAGATGAGCAATCATTTCCAAATTCTTTACATTTCTAAAAAGTGCCTGCATATCTAGCATTTGAGGTGGGGGGGGGGGGTATAAATATCCCGCTAACTACTATTTATTACTGCTAGAACAACCCAATCACACATCTCACTGTTTGTTAATAAAGGTGACCAAGAAGCAGTTCTGAGGAGATTATTGCACTCTAGTTATCTATTCATCCCATATATCAACCGTATTTGCACCAAAATGGCTCAATATCGTAAATTTAGGGACAGAATTAAATATTTTGCTGAAGATCAGGGACCAAGAGAGGCCCATCATCCAAATGGATTTCAAACTGGTATACATAATAAAGTTTTGCAGAACTGCGAAAGGTTAAATGGCAGAGGCGACTCACCCACAGAACCTCATTCACAGAACGAGATCAAAATGTAAGACAACTATACATAACTACTACACCTAAAATTCTTGAAATTACAAATCTTAAAAAATAATAACAATAAAAAATTGCCCCACTAAAAAAAACTAAAAATAAAAAAGTCACCATTACGATTGGTTAAATCAGATTTGCAGAGGTTGCTTTGGAAACATTTGTTTCCATATAAACGTTCTTGTTATTTGATACATTCTTCTCTTTTTGTAATGTTCACGGATAAATTTTTCATATACATGTTTCAAATACTTGTTTACCGTTTTGCTAATTACTTGTTTACGCCTTCGTTCTGTTAGGGGATGCACATTGATCATAGTAGCGAGGTCAATACCGTTGCATCTGGCTTTTTTTTGTTATGAAAACGTTTTAATCTATTGAGTGATTTTTTTCGAACTTCTGGCCTCCAAGGTTTGCTTTGCCAGAAAGTGTCCTTACAACTTACCCAAGGTTGCTAGAAGTCGTTCACATCTGGACTGCTTTGGAATGGTTGAAGCGAGGTTTCCACAGCAACCAGAGTGGATCTCAAAGGACAAATATAGTCATGGATAAACAGGAGTTCAGCCTCAGTGCAAAGAAAATAACGATATTTCAAGAAAAATTTCTCCGGCTGTTTTTTTAGATACTTCTGTGTTATCTACTCTTGATTTCTTCCTATTGTATCTGTAATGGATGAATTTTCACTATGCTTCATCTCATCCAGTGCGTTTTAGAACTGTAGTGATTAGTTTTCTTAATTTAATTTTTTTTTAAATTTCCTGCACGTACGTAGATGTGGACGAGATGTAGGGTAAACATAGCAATTCTTCTTTGGCAACTGCATAGTCACAAGAGCTTCGTATCATGTTAGCAATCAGTAGTGTGACAGCCCAGATGTCGAAGTTGGGGCGTGGTTTGCGTCGCGTCCCCGCGCAGGTCTGCTGTGATTGGTTGACTCCACCTTAGAGAACTCAGAATTAGTGCCATCTGAGGCTGACGAGCAAAGAATGCGCTATGTTGTATATTGTTTATAGTAACTTCTATATTCTGTATCTTACTCCTTGTTAAAATAAAGTACTTTATTAGCAAGTCAAATATTCAATAACAAAAGAATTTACTGCCAAAAAAGAAGAGATCATGTGATTTACAATACTGGTATACCTAATTCCACCACCTTTAGAGGTAGATATGTACAATGGAGGTTGCTCAGGAGGTTGTCAACTATTCAAGCCAATTTCCTCTTTTTCAGGATATCCAGCTTAATGGGTATCTCTCTCGGTCGCTTTCGGGTCTTTGGCGCTTCGATGAAGAGCTGACCATCTTCGGATAACGACGACTTGATGGAATCCATGGCAATATCCTCGGGAAGCTCCAGCTGTCGTTTAAATGTCCTGAATTGGTCAAAATTACATGAAAATTGGAAAAATTTGTAAAATGCTTGCTCGTCTCACCTCATCGAGTACTCTCCATCCTTGTTGACCTCCTGTTTCCCTTCAATGGTCAGAGTTCGCCCATCCAGGTTCACGGTGAGCTCTTCTGGTTTATACTTCGACACGTTGAGCGAGATTTCCATCTTGTTTTCGTCTTCTTTCACCTAAAAATAAGAAAATAATCATCATGCATGGATTTTTCGCATTTATCTGCGCACTCTCAGCCCTGCACAGTCTTTCCACAAACTTTTGGGAAACTTACATTTTCTATGGCTAGGAGAGGCCCTTTCTTCCCAGTAGATTCCTTTAACGGTAGAAGGTCAACAATGCTGGAAATAGTCTTCGGAAGCAGACAGAAAGAGAGTGTTCGGTCTGGAGAGAGCGCAGACAGCTCGCGGAAAACTGGCACTGAACGTTTGATGCTTGTACTAGTGGGCTTCTGCAACGATAACGGTAAACATCGACGAGTCAGTGCTGGCTAAGGGCCAACACGCCAATCTCGCATCTCCAACCCACCTCAGATAAACAGCGTTTTCGTCTACGCGGCGAAAGAACATTCTGGAACGCGGCCAAATCATCGACGACATCATCCAGAAGACGTGGGAATATTCTGGAAGGCATTAGGCACACAGCCATGGCGCTGCAACTCGTACACACGTTGGTCGGACGCTGATTCACAGCCGCCTGCCGTTGTTTATATGGGGCTGACCGGCGAACGTTCGCGAAGAGTCCAGCGTTTCCATCGCGCTGCGGCAGGCCACGCCCCTTTCGCGAACATTCCTCGCCGCGCGTATAAATAGCGGCCGAACGTGCACTAGTAATCGTCTCATACTTGTTTAGGCTGCTACTTCCCGGAACTCGACAAGGTAAGGCCTTTTCTACTATATTTATCCCCTTCCTGGGGTAAAAATCCACTTTCTGTGCTCTCCTCCTTACCCTTTGTCATCATTATCGCATAGTTAGGACCGAGTAGTGCATAAGATACCTATCGATTCTTTCGAAATTCGAAAATTCGACACCGAATGGGTCTATAGTTCGAATGTCTGGAAAAGAGAGCAATAAAGCCTTTCAGGGGTGATAGTGAGGCCTTTAGGTGCATCTCTTTTTTGAACATTAGAATTCCTCGGATCTAATCCTGAGTGGGAAAAATGAAAAAATAGAGTTATTCGATTTTTATTTGGTCCTAAGCATATCGTAAGAGTATTGAACGAGTAAAAATTGGATGAATATAGTTAATTTAATAAACAACTCCAAAGTCGATCAGAAAAATCGAATACTCTGGATATAGAGACCTTTTAACCCTTCTGCTCTCGGTCCAAGGACTGTAGGTCTCATCCTTTTTAGGCAATCCAATTTTGACTTTATTCGAGATCGGATCTGCGAATACCTAATCAATACATATATTTAACGCATGATTTGGTCAGCACATAGATTGAGTGCGTCAAACACGCGTCTACAAAGAGCTTAGACGTAGGAGACTCGAGAGTGACTGCCTGCGTCCGACGTACGCGCGTTATCTCCATGAAATACGTTTATTTTGATGTTTAGCATTCGCTTTATCCGAGCTTCTATCGTTTTTATCTAAGAGTACTTCTCGAAATTAGTGGGAAGCAGGTTATCGGGAGAATTGCAGAACACCTCGGAACAAATTCGTCTTCGTTTCGAGTACTTTGCTTCCACCTTTTTGTTTTCTTGAGAATAGTAATTCAAGAACATTCCAAATGTTGTTTGAAATTTTGGGGGGTATCGGGAGAATAGCAGTACACTTCGAGCCGAAGTGTGTGTGTTTTCGTTTTTATTTTGGGCACTGTGCGTCGACTTTTTTCGTTCGAAAGAATAATTCGGGGACATTCCAAATGATAGCAGCTGATTCAATGCGAAATCCAAGTCATGCCAAGTAGAAAATCAAAAAAAAATTATCCTCGAAGCTAAATTTTCCTATCGAGTACAGCATATTTTGAACTAAATATGCCTATAAGAGCTAGATCTACGGAAGGGAGCATATTTAGACATGGTATTTGAGCTACCTATTCATTTAGTTGTAGAATTATTTATTAGAATTATTTATTTATTCCTTGTTTATTTATTATTTATGAGCTCTCAAGAGACTCAAATATACGATGGATTTCGAGATTTTTTGTCATCAGCCACTTGCTCAAAACAAGTTATGAGTCGCCCATGCTCTTTTGATTCATTACACCTTCATTTGTTCTCCTCCGATCGATAAATCGATTTTTCACGTCCCACACTTGACGGCTTTACCGACAAACCGGTCAACTACGTTTTCTTCTTTTTCAGAAGCACTCATCGAACAGTAACCAACATGGAACTTTGGCAAGTACCGCGAGTGATGAATCGCATGATGAACGAAATGATGAGAGATTTCGATCGGTTCGACCGCAGCATCTATCCTTACTGGAGAGATGCGGATCACTCCGTGCTGCATGTCGCTAATGAGACTCAGCAGGTATTTTTTTATCTTTTTTTTTCTTCGCTGTACCAGCTTTTTAACTATATGGTAATTTATTACCGTATTGCAGGTGGTCGACGATGACAAGAAATTCGCTGTCTCCCTGGATGTGTCGCAATTTCGTCCCGAAGAGCTAAACGTGCACCTAGAAGGACGTGAACTGACCATAGAAGGAAAGCAGGAGCACAAGAACGACCACAGCTTCATGCAGAGGTAAGACAGACGGGTTTTTTCTCTATGTGGATGCAGCCATGATTTTCTGAGATTTTGCAGGTCGTTCATTCGTAAATGGACGCTACCGGAAAGCGTGAATCTGGAGGCGCTGCACACCCAGCTCAGCGACAAGGGACATCTCTGTGTGGAGGCGCCGAAGACCACCGAACAGGCCGCGCAGCGAAGGAACATCCCCATCATGGCCGCAAAGTCCAACAAGTAAACTTAAGCCGTTTGTGCTTTGGATTTCTGGATTTTCGTACTTGTCTGAAGAAATTCGACTTGCTTTGTAGTAATATAATACATGTACAGCATTGTCCTTTATGTATTTGATAATGTAGATATTCCTTAATGTTCTGCTAATATTTTATTTATGCTATTCTTGTGCAATTACCGCTAGCTTAATAATAAATACATTACTCGTTGCCCTTTTTCTCACAAGATAAAAATGAAAATAATTAATTTCCGCAAATCAGCAGGAAAATCTGTTGCCATAGAGATACTCCGGCGTTGAGACCTATGTAATGGAGGTTATTTCCAAGACAACGGAGAAAATTCCAGAATAGGGCTGCTCCTACTGATCAGAGACCTTGAAGAACTGCCTTAAAATAGCCTAAAATAGATACACATAGGCTCAGAACGGATGAAAAGGTCAGTGCCAGAATTTTCCAAACATTCTATGCTCTGCATGAGGCCCAACGCATATTACGGAGCGACGAAACGCATGCGTCAGACTTCCGTCTGAGCTGCGTCAGAGCTGCGACTAGGCTTATCTTCCACCTTATAGACGCATGTGCGTCAAACGTACGCAAATAGGATATGAATTGCCCAAAAACAACACCAACTGCGAAATCTGCTGTTGACCATCCTGGCCACAGGAGAACTTTTTATGGACAAGAAGAGCAACAGGTGATGCGCCATGCGCAGCGAAAAGGCGTGAGACACCGTGTGCATCACGTCATCCGCAATGTATATGTCAGTATTACCGCTTAATATGAACAATTTTGAATGAAATTCTTTTAACTGACCAAATCATATTTTTAAAAACCATGGGCAAGCATCATCCAGACGGATCTGAAGTATTATGCATTCACAATTTTTGAGCAATTCCTCATACGTCAGAAAACGTTCGGAGATCTCTGTACAAATCAGATTACTTGGGAAAAAATTTCAAAAAAGCATGAGGTTGAACGCTGACCACTTACTATTCGCGCATGTAGGTTTCATTCAGCGTCTTGGAACCTAGTGTCGGGGCTGATAGAGGATACACCAAGTAAAAGTTCACTGTAATGCTTGAAATATTCATATATTTCGTAGTAGTGTCTCTAATTACATACAGATTCTTTACGGTATGCCTATTTCGGGTGTGCAGCCTTACGCCTGGAGTGGGCGGCGCTGAGCGGTCCTGCAATTGGCCGATTAGGTGAACCGACCAGTCGTATAGCTTGGCGACAGCACCTCTCCAAGTATAACGACACCCACCTATTTCTTTCTTGCCGTACTTCGGCTCACTCCGCATACAATTTATGAGCACTGTGTATAGTCTACTGTGTGTAGATATTAGTTCCATAGGGCCTTTGATAAAAAAAATTTATTTATTTGTAACTCAATGTTTGTTCTTCTTCACGACCCTTCTCACTTTCTTCGCCTTCCTGGCCTTCTTGGCGAGCTTTCTCTTCTTCAACGCTTTCATGCGGAGTCGTTTAGCGCGCAAGCGCATGCGTCTGCGCTTGCGGTAGCCTTCTGAAATAAAGTAGAGTGGTGAAAAGAGAACAACGTAATTGAACATTAACTTTGGAGTTGTCTCATCGACCACACGGTGATCGTATGGTTAAAAATTTCTGTTTTCCTGAATTTTCGGGGATCAAAAGTGGTTTAAACTGCTAAGATCCAAAAAAGGGGTTTGGCCAGCAGAATTGGAAAAGTAAAAAAAAATATTGAGACCTGAAACACCTGAAAACCACGGGAAAGTAGCGAACAAACCTGTTTCTGATAGATCCCCTTCGGATGGAATGGTCTCATAGTTCGACTGAAATATTTTCACATTATATAGGTATGGTTATTGCGTAAATCATCAGGGTAATGTGCCATTTCTAACTAGAGAGCCCCCCACCTCCCGTTCCCCTTTCCAAAAAAAATGTATACTACTCATGCCACCTGAGAGCAATTTTTGCAATTTCTGTGAGATTAGGCGTCCAAATTTGATTTTTCAGGTACTTCCGGTGATTATCGAGTTGTGGGATAACCTAGAACTACAGCTGAGGTATCTCGGCGTCTACCGGGTGATAGACAGCAGTTCATGAAATGACACTGCTTAATTACTCAGCATGGAGCCGCATCAACCCAGCTTTAGGGATGAGAGGGAATTATACATGTTATATGGAATTGCGCTGGGAGGATGAATTTTGCGAGAGGAAATATACCTACCTCAGCAACACCATTACTCGTCGCTGGGTAACATTTACCTGGAAAAAGTTTATCATTACCCAAGCCCCTGAACTTAAAGTTCTAGAGTTGATGCACTATACTGCTTTCCACGAGCGACCTACCTCCTCCGTATGAGTCCATCGACAGGACAGTGCTGAAAATGCGTGAATCTCACTTTATGTGCGTTGAAAAGCGTCGAATTTCTGGCTAGAAAGTAAACTCACGCGATAAGGAAAGATACAATGGTTAGAACGAGAAGGAAGTTCATTTCTGCTTTGTTCAGGCATCGAATCGCCTCCTTTATATACTACTAGTAGAAAGTTTTACTCAATGAGAGAACGCTCTTGAGAATGAAGAGGTTGTGCTTCTCTCGTAAAGAGCGCTTTGGTTAAGGCGTTTTGTTGGAACTCGATGCACCACAAAACCTCTCGTAAGGGCTCAACAGGAGCAAAATCTTGCAAGGGCATGAAGTTCAAATGTTTATGTGAATCCAGATGAAGGTTCCATCGTTTCAGCTACAGTCGGGTCCGGCAGCCACTGCAAATGGGCGCCGGCGGACGCCGGCCGCGTCACCCTCCGTCGCCCCGGTATTAATGAGCTATAAATCACTCGAGCTTTGGAGAAGAAAAATACAATTTTAGTCCATAGTAGACAGAGTGCAGTGGATATGTTAAGGCTATAAAGCAGGGGACCATTTTCACAACTTTCACGTTTTTTTATTTTTGTGATTTTCATGGGGAAAGATTTCTGAATACACAATAAGCGAAGCCAACTCTTCCATTTTCTGCTATAGTACACTACTTCGCGAAAACAAAAATGGCCGTTATTTTTCTGTAGATGGATACAGTAGTTCAGTTATCCGATCTGGATAATAAAGCTCATCCAATTCGGGATCCTCAGAAATAATTGAAATCTATATAAACTGTTCCATATCCATTGCGAAGTAGTTCCACCGCTGTCATTTATCTTTCGTGGAGCATTTATCTTTACGGCGGAGTTACTCTTCCCCAGTTTCCCTCAACTTTAAAAAAGTGGTTTTTCACTATTACTTACACTATTACTATTACTATTACTTACACTAATCGTAGTTTATCTTCGAAAGAGTTTTCCACTATTACTTACACCTACACTTATCGTAGCTTATCTTCGAAATTTATGCAAAACGTTGCCGGATGCCTTCCTGGACTACCCGAAGGAGATCACGGGGGACGTTCCAAGCAGTGAACCCCAAACACTGCGATACTTAACTCTGGATCTCCCACGGAGTGGAACCACCGATAGGGACAGATTGCAATCTGCCACTCAAACCACTGAGCCATCCGGGCTACTTTTTATGTTGGAGTTTGTTAGATAACTGCAGCTGTCGTAGGCAGCATACTATATGTATTTGCAAAACGGGACACAGGGTAGGATTCGATCCAATGACCACCACAACGTCGATCATTCCCTCAACCCACTGAGCTATGCGCGCACGCGATGCAACATACAAATGGTGTCCACTATTACTTGCACTTACACTTATCGTAGTTTATCTTAGAAATTTAGGTGAAAAGGGAGTTGGGTGGGGCCACTCGTGTGAAGCCTAAGCCTAAGCCTTAAACCCATTCTTAAGCATAGGGTTAAGCTTATCTACCCTGTCTACTATGGACTAAAATCGTATTTTTCTTCGCTTTCTCCCAAGCTCGAGTGATTTATAGCTCATTAATACCGGGGCGCCGGAAAGTGGCGGCGGCCGGCGCCCATCGGCGCCCATTTGCAGTGGCTGCCGGACCGGGTTGTACGCGATCGTTTTTTTCTTCATTTTCTAACGGCAAAGCTGTGGGCGTCTAATGGCATAAAGCAAGCAATCCTAAAGAACAAGTGTTAATCAGTTGGATAGACAGATTTATTTATTCATTTATTTGTTTATTCACAGATGCAAAACAAAGTCCACCTAGTGTATCCAGAACTTCACGGCCACTAATTGCAATGAACTTGAAGCAATGTGAATATGGTTTACGAATATGATTTATAAAGATGCTTTATGCAATGACCTATAAAGTCGAAATTGTTTAATTGATGTGGTGCATAGTGGAAGAGGGGAAATATGTACAATGTTTACCGCTGAAAAAAGTGCATGAACATTTTGTACCTCAACTCAGTGGACAAGGCATCGTCTCACATCTCAAGAGGTTTTATATCAAAATGTTAACCAAAGAAAGAAAGCAGATACTGGAGATAACACTTGCGTAGCAACGACATTGTATAACAGGTAGGAAATGACAAAACACTACATAAAAGATTAATCGAGAGACTAAACAACATAGGTAATGACAAATACGAAGCTATTCGAAGAATATATGGTGTTCCTAAAGTGCATAAAACTCCACTTAAATTCAAATCCATCATCAGGTCAGCGAGAATTACCACCAAACCACTATCCACCACAACACGTGCAATATTGTCATGTTTTCGCAAACATTTTATCATGACGTCCTGGTGTTCCCCGAAATTTTGCTTTCCGTAGAAAAAAATTCTTAGAATGGCAGCCGAATGCTCCTCCTACTGAGCCATGCAGACACAGCGATGCTAATTACGCGGAAAGTTCGTAAATGAAAAATTCCTTGCGGATATTCGCATGTATTTTGAGAGTACATGCATGTTTACATTTGAAAGCCAACACGTTTAAATTTAAATCTCACCGCTGTCATTGTTTTCGCGGATAGTCCATTCAGTCGCATTGAAAGCGACGATCCGTGAAATGTACTATAAACACAGTGAGTGACAATATTCGAACTTGATGGATTAAGAGGACAAACATCGTTTCGCTGCAAATTTCACATTTAACAAAAGCAGTTTCCACCTGTATTAGGGATTCGAAGCAGTGCCAGGTGCAGGAGTTGCTAGCCACGAGGGTGGGGCCTGCAAAAAAGTGGCAACTCTGCAACTCCATGGATGAGATGGAATAATAGAATTACCAAAAATATTGATTTTAACAATATATAATTGACGATAGATATTTCAAAAATAATAAAAATAGGCGCGTGCAATATTTTTTATCTTTTTTATAACGTAATTTCGAAAATTTGATGATTCATTCCCGCGGGGGGGAGGGCACCACGTCATGGTTCCGCCACTGGTTCGAAGCGATGGCTTCGTGAAAAAGCTTGTTTTTTCGACCTGTTGGTCCGTGGTCCTCATTTTGGTCTTGCTTGGCAATGTATGGGAGTTACAGTTTCCTCCCTAGTTCCATAAAAATATTAATCCCTATGACAAAAAAGAGTTCTGCCTCCTTTTCAGCCAATCTGCGTGGTGCTGGGGTCGTTGAGTGAGATGCGGTCCTCTTAAGTAAATACCAAATATAATTGGTAACGTATAACCGCACCGCTTATGGGGCAATTTATACTTCTTTGCGCGTCAGACGCGCCTACCTAGTATAAATTGCCTTATAGTTACCCTGAATTGTAATTCTGAACCTAAAATAGATATCGTTTTAATTAATTACCCTGTGTTTCAGTGATTTCGCCTCCGTCGGAATAAGAAAGAGTGAAGACGACTTGGACAAATGCCATCTCAGTAAGGCGTCGAAGCCTATGCCACAAAGCTGACCTTATGCATAGTTACGCACTAGTTCGTCATTGAAATCAAGCCATTGTTGATGCTGTAGTCCTCGAACGCGAAGGTATAAACGCGTCCTTGCTGCAGATATCGTTGCAGCAGAACCAAACAACTCCAACAAAACATGTAGACATTCATTCAGTTCTGTCTACCGAGCTAGGCGGTGTAAGTACCACTCATATTTCAAGTACGCGAACCACACACAGCAGTACTCTTTTGTTCTTCGTCTTTCAGCAGCGTCTCGATAAACTATAGAAAATGTCGTTCTGGCACATGTATCGGCTGATGGATCGCATCATGGACGACTATATCCGAGAACTAGCCAGCCACGACCAGCAAGCTGTCGCTCCGTACTGGGGCCAGGCCGGACGTTCCTTTCTGCACGATGCAAACCAAGCGCACCAGGTAGTCAATGCAGATGATGAGAGCTCCATCAAAAGCAGGCGTTAGTATGAAAAAAGGCGACAGGGATGCGTCAATCCCAGCTTCAGATGCGCGCGTGCGTGCGATGCGTGCAGCATAAACGCGTCAGTCGTGCAGTAATTTACACCAGGTGCGTGGGTCACCGCACGTCAGACGCACTCATACACTTGTGAAGGATTTTCCATGAAGAGCGGTCGATGCTACATGTACAACCTAAATGAAAGGAACGTGCAGCCGGAAGCCGCAAGCGCCTGCGTCCGTTCTGCGTCAGCGATGCGAATGGGGCGATCCTCCATCAGATAGACGTACGCGCGTGAACGCACGCATCGGTGAAAAGGGAGTTGGGGGGGGGGCACTTGGTATAAGTCAATGATATGACCTGTCCTGCACGTACAGACTTGTTTGCATTTCAGGTAACTACTGTAGATTAAGAATCCTAACAGGTCAGAGCGTTCTGGACGTGTCAGCTAACAAGTCTGTACGTGCAAAACAGTTCATATTATCGACTTATACCAAGTGGCCACCCCCCAACTCCATTTTCACCCACGCATCTATCTCCACAAATTGCCCTTATCTTCATGTGTAGACAATTTAGGGGAATTTCCCAGAAGTGCGTTAGGTGCACTCGCCAGGGCCTTTTAGGGCAGTTTGTACTCAATAAATACGCATATCGGTCGCGCGTCGGACCCACGCATCCCTTCACTTATAAATTTCCACGAAATTCATAAAGTCCCGCGAATTGTCCTCTGTAGAGCTATTTATACTAGGGTGCTTGTGTCAGACGCACGCATTTATTCGTTAAGAATTCTCCATGAAAATCGGCCGACATAATCAATGAAAAAAACGCGCAGTTGACCCGAAACCGTGAACGCGTGCGTCTGAGCTGCGTCAGCGATGCGATTGCGCCCTATCCTTCTTCATATATGTTCAAAAAAGCACGCGCTTCAAACAGACGTTTTTCAGTATAAATTGACCTTACGAGAATAGCACAGCATCTCCTCAAACAGCCGCGGAGCCGAAAATGCGAGCGTCTGATCTGCGTCTGAGCTGCGTCAAGGGTTTCTATTTTGTGTTTCCTTCTCAGTCTCACGGGCCACTACCTCCTTCACTTCCAAAAATTACCGTCTTTGTGGATTAGCAGGGCAGCATTGAATTTTGAGGCGAAAGTAGAGCGGATTTCTTTTTAGGTTGTCGACGACGACGACAGATTCGCCGTTTCCATCGACGTGTCACAGTTCAAGCCAGAAGAATTGAAAGTGAATCTACATGGTAGAACAGTAACAGTTGAGGGTAGACAAGAATCCAAAGACGACCACAGTTTCATGGCTAGGTATCTTGTCCAGGCTTTACTTCTAAGCTGTTCGTGAATTACTGTCATACATGCAGGTCCTTTGTTCGCTCCTGGGTATTGCCTGAAAATGTAATCGTGGAGGAGCTACGCACTCAACTCGACGAGCATGGCAAACTGACGATAGAAGCGCCGAAGGACGAGTCTGCGTCGGCCTCGACGGCGAGGGAGATCCCGATTCGTTCGGCGAGACGTAAATCGAAATCATCGAGGAAGTCGAAGTCTTCGAAATCAGGAGGAAAGTCGAGATCGAGATCTTCACGATCTTGCAAGTGCTCGAAATCATCGAGATCATCGAAATCCTCGAAATCATCGAAATAGGATTTTAATCAATCAATACGTGTGAAATGGCTGTTGTAATCCGAATCTATCGTACACCCCACGTCTTTTTCTTTTCTATGCTGTACATAAACTTGTGGGGTCTGTGTCCTAGTAAATTTTTGAGTGTTGCGACTCATTTTGTTCTATGACTTTTTTCTTTCATATGAATAAAAGCGTGGCTGCAATTTCAGTTTTGTGCAGGCGCTCACATGAACCTCAAAGGCAGTGTGTCACCTCATGACGGGTATCGGGATATCACGAGAATCCGGTCCTACTCGACGCGCTGATTTCGAAGATGTGCTTAAAAACCGTCAAAAAGCCCTACTTTGAAGCCTAAATTTTATATTGGGGCTGGCGTGTTTCCTTTCTGAGAAGCTAAAAAAGCGGAGCTGATTGTGAGAATTTAACTTCACAGCCTCGGTTCGCTTCTTCTAGCTCAAATCTGGATCTTCTCCTGGAAATTCAATTTCCTACAAATTTCTGCTACATGCTTGTTTGAAAATCTTTTAGTAGCTAGCAAATTCAATAGGACGGTAGATTCGGAGTGGGTTTATCTTTTGTCTTTAATGCTTTTCTGGGTAGCAAGTCCGGGAGGAGGTTGAGATTTAGCAGACTGGGAAGAGACTTTCGACGGTCTTGGACATAGATAGAAAACTGTGAGCCACTTCTAGGCCTCCGTAGACGACGACTGAGTCAAAAAGGGCCGAAGAATAGATCTATTCAGCTAAAAGCCTTGCTGGCACAATAATAATTCAAAAAAAAATTCTGAGATTTTTCATGTTTCCAAAAAGTACAATTTTATAGAAGACCTATCTAAGGGAACAAAACATTTCTAGTCTCTGTCCTTCCCCGTACCCCCTCTACTTGAACCTGAACTTCTCCCGCTTTTCAACTTCATGGAGCGATATAGTCCGCTTCAAAAAACGACGATAGTTGAGTATTTGTGCCTACGATCTTCATTTCTCACCTGCCTCTCCGAATATGGCGCTATTTCTCGCGTTTTCTTTTTCTTTGAAATCTCCACAACTATGTTGGTTCCTCGGTGAAGCACTCTAAGGATGGTTGTAGCACTTCTGCTGGACAGAAAAACAAATGCTTGGTTACGTGGAGCCACTAATGTCAAGTATGTAATGACTAGCGCTATCAAAAGATAATAGCCTCATCCATGGGTAAGTGAACTGATGAATTTATGAAATTTATTTATTTATTGAATACACCATAGGGGAGTGACGTTAGTGCGTTGAAATAAAACCACTAATCGGACCAGTGGAAGTGCAACATTGTAGAAGTGGAGACTCAACATATAGAACGCCAGAAAGTACCGTAGTAAGCATTGTAACTAAAAACGATTTTAACTCAGAACAAAACAGAACAATATATTGCGGGACTGATCCGGAAACTTAGTTTTAAGCGGCTTTGAATCAATTAGAAATGGTCAAAAGAACTCATGGCCACCCTCAAAGTATTCATCAGGTCAACCAAAAGCGCGATGACTCGATGAATTCTAGAGGTTATGTGGAACATGCAATTGGCAGCGCATTACGAGAGAGAGATGACGAAAAAAGAATAGATTGATCTAATGAGGTGCTCTATATTGTAAAATATTGCCATAGTTTTGTGCGAGTCAAAGCCTCAGTAAGTTTACTCGAGAGCGTGTTCACTCCTAATCATAGCCTTAGAGATGGGTTCAGACTTAGGCTGTGGCTTATGCTTAGTTGTTGCCTTTTATGCTTGCCTTTACATCATAGACCCAAATCTAGAGTTTTGCTTTCAAGAGATCATTTCTGGAATCAGGGAAACTCATCTTTCCATGCTCGCCAGACTTTCCTTCTGTTTGCTTGATAGAGAGTTAAAAACCTGACATTCTGATTAAAAATCAGCTGCTTTGCCTCGGCGCCATATTGCACAACATACGACTAGTCGAAACCTGGCGATATTTTTATTATTTCCTTCCACTGTATTTGCAACTACTTTCGAATGTAATTATTTATTTTTCAACTGTTTTTGTACTAATTTATTGACAGATCGCAGCAGTAGAGATGTCAGGCATAGCTTCAAAATGATGCATGGTCTACCGATCAGTGTTTCCACATCTACTTGATGAGCTCCTGTAGCCGCTCAATTGTCGGAACTTCGCCCATCGCAGGACACGTCACCAATTTGTTAATGAGTTTCATCATGCTAATTGATTTCGTTCCCGCCAGTTTATTGCCTGATTTCTTGATCATCACGGCGTACACGGCATCATTATGCAGCTGAAAAATATCGCTTTTCCTCCTTCTTGAGAGTAATGCTGAATTATTAGTTCCTGGTTTGTCTGGGCAGTTCTGCACTCAATCAACTTTTAGTGATGAATACTAGCAAAGAGGCAGACTTTACACCTATGGCAAGATTCATGAACATTCCCAGGAATGTCACGACCTACATTCCCTACTGGGGTGGATGAGTTGTCCGGGCAAAAGTGGTTATACCTTAAACAATTCCTAGGGCGAAACGAGAATAAAAACCGTTCGAACGAGTGAAGGGGGAGGGGGGGGGGGGTTGGGGAAAGGGTCGGAACGAGCTTCCGTGTGCTTTCATCCGAGAAGTAACCGTTAAGGACACTGTACGCCAACCGGAACGAGGACGCACATTGAACGCTGCAGACGCTGAGCGAGATGAACAGTAAGCAGAAATTCGCAGCGGTACCATGTACTTCGTGTGAGGAAGTCATCGTCTGGCCGTCTTAGCCGAGAAGTCTTTTCAAGAAGTGCTGTTTTACAAAGAACGAACCAACTCACACTGGAGGAGGCTCAGGCGTGAATGGAAGACTCTCTACCATTTTACTGCTGCTGCTAAATGCTGGAATGTATCCAATACGATGATGAGAAGATGTCGACTGAGTGCAGGATGAGCGAAGCGAGCACCAAAAGAAGCCTGAGAGTCTGGCGCTAGCCAGAGGTTCGCTCTAACGGAGGCATGGCGTTTTAGGATGAACCTGACCACGTGCTTCAACCTCTGTCTGTATCGTTGTCAAAGCCTGCGAATAGTCACCGGCATTCCTAGTTGTTTACACTATGTGGACTAGTGATTAATTTGCTAAAGGTTATTTGGTATAGGAAAGGAGGATAAGCGCAGCGGAAGGATTCATCATAATGGACTGTACACATAGTCCTAAATCCTTTGCTTGGCAGCAACGGCACTTAAAGGATTTGCCATTCGGTAACCTTACTAAGCTAAAGCTTTGAGAAAAATCCTGGGTGAAGCACGTTTTGGGATGATAGTACTGTGGGATGTACATTGAGTGTTAGTGGACAACGGTATTTTGATGATTTGCTTGAAGTATAAAGCTAAACGTAAGCATAGACTTACCCCACCTGCCACCGCATAGACATACTTCTCACCGTTTGGCTCGTCAACCTCAAACTTCACCATTATATCCTTCTCCTTCTGAAACTCTTTAATGAAAAAAGAGAAATTTCTCGAACTCAATTTTTAGACCCCTTTGAATGGGATGATCATAAGAGCTCAGTAATCATAATATAGAGACTAGGATTTTCTGAAAATCACAGAATTTCGTTGTGGTGCGATTCTACCTCATGATTCTCCCATTTTCACCTTGACCAATTATTATAGGGTGCAATCTGACACATTACAATAGCTAATAGTTAGCTCAGGACGCCTACGATAATCTTCATGTCTAAGACTTAAAGTATTCTCGAACCCGAGGCATAATCCCGATAATTCTACGGCAGTTTTGCTGTCGGAGACTTAGCACTTCTCGGGATGTTATACATACAATTACAGCATTTCAAACCCATGCCGCCAGCATGAGTTGTCGTGTTTGAAATAGAGCTGGAACACCTTTCTAGAGCCCGACCAGAGTTAGATATCTGCTGTTTCGCAATCCATTTGCTTTTTTCGTAACTTCCTTTAGCATTTCAGACATCTTTTTTCTCTTTCGTTTTGCTTCCGGTTGACTAAGTCCCGTTTTCTTGCTATTCCTTGCAAACTTCACCGCTTATTCACTCTTTGGTCATTTTATTTTATGAAATTCGAGTTGGACTTCAATTCAACCTTTTGATTCATTTTGAGACTCTTCTTTTCTCAGTAGCTTGTTTGTTCGTTGCGGTCTTTTTCGGAAAAGGCAAATGATTTAAATATGTGATGCATGGGAAAAGGTGGCGGAAGAAAGCATCATCGACTCTTTTCCGAATCGGTCAGCACTCCAGGTCTCGCGCAAATCAAACCAACATGTCTCGAAGCAATGAATAGGAAGCCTCTATAAAACGAATGTTTCTTTGTTTCGACAAGTTCAAGAGATCCAGCAGTATTAAGCGCACCCGAGTAATCAGATTACTTTGGAATCTCGCGAACAAAATTTCTCGTGACTGTTAGCGAACAAACAAAATCGCCACCGCTCTTTGCATGGATACATTCATTTGAAGCGACGCCGACATCACGTGATCAACTGGGTGTACTCACAGCAAAATAGTAGCGCTTACTTGGCTCTCGGATCGACAGTCATAACGGTAGAACCGCTAGAAGTATGTTTCTCTACCCAATACCTTATTCTGTCCTGTTAGTTCAATGGAATAACCACAATGAAAATGAGCTCGGAAAGATAAGGGAATGACGAAGTAATCCATAAAAACACTTATAACCTACGAATTCCAAAGAAAGGTCTCTTTCAATGTGTTTCCTAAGAACAGTTGGCGCGTCTTGCATGTAACCTTCGAAGAACGTGTCAGTATCCCAGGTGCACATCCTGCCGTCCGCGTAATGTAGGCCTACGCAGAGAGCAACAAGAAGAACGTTGCGCATCTAAACATTTTCAAGTCACAACCGTGAAATGAATGCCTTTTTGGGAAATTTCACAGGAGTGAATTCAGAGGAGAGCGTACCTTTCTAAAAAAACAGCTGGCTTTGGCGGAACGACAACAGAGGGGAATTAATCTTCTTTTTATGCTCACGCACGAAGGCTTCTTTGTATTCTGATATATGTCACACCACAACCAAACGGTTCTGAATAAAAACAACTGTTTCGATGACAACGCCCGTTGGGGGAATAGCGGTGCGGTGTGGACTACACTAAAAACTACACTACAAATTAGAGTTTTACATTCGAAAATATTTTTTGAGTATTCGAACATTCGAATTTTCGAATTTCTAGAAACCTCCGAATTTTCGAATGTTCGAATATCCGGATGCTTGCAAACCATCGAATTTTCGAATATTCGAAGCTCCGAATTTCTAGGAACCTCCGAATTTCCGGATATTCAGATTTTCGAATTTTTGCGAGCCACCGAATTTTCGAATATTCGAACTTTCAAATATTCGAACGTTCGGATATTTGTTCGAATAACGTTGAATTTGCTAAGAATATTCTATACCCATGCATGTAGGCGAACAGTGGGGTATGTTCCCCAATCACAACAGGCATGTAGTTTTTCGGGTAGAAAGTTTCATTTGCAGTTTTGAAATTTCTCATTACTTCCTCATGAGTGGAAGCTTGTGCAGTTGTGAAGTTGATCCGTTATCGATTTCGGAACTGCAACCGGTTAGCTCCCGCGACGATTTACCTCCTCATAGGGGCGCGGGGGTGACAATGGGTGTCGGATCTCGATGCACAGCGGAGGTACATCCTCCGGTAGGGTCTCCCAAGCTGAGAAGGGTTTCGACTTCTCCAGGCAACTGGAAGCCTAGCTAGGACCGTCAGGGATGCTAAAGTCAATGTACACCCAAGGTTCCCATGACACCTCCACGAGCTAGCTATGCCACCACATTTTGCAAGGAATATATTGAGAACTATCGTCATTTTTTCAAAATTTTTCTGCTCCTTCGAATTTTGAAGAGGTAAAATTACAGCCTAGCTGCAGAGGGTCTCTGGAGGTGGGGCAAAGAAATCTTGGTCAAATTCTCGAATCTTCCAAGACTACCTGGAACTCGAAATAAACAAGCTGAATGAAAACTTGATCCTCCAAAAGTTGAAAAATATTATAGTTCCGAAAATCTGATAAAAGGTCAAAATAGAAAATTTTCGTTATTCGATCAGTCTAAAAAGTAGAATATCGGGCACATTGGAGAGCTGATTCCTCGAAGACTAGGTGGCACCGCACACAGCGCACAAATAAGACATGCATGTTGGAGGGTCCTTCCTGTTGGGCAGTCATATGCGTTAGAAGATTTGCGCTTCCCTTAATGAGTCGGGAAATCCTTCTTAAAAGGAAGCCTGCAAGGTTATGTACTGCAGAATACTCTGGATTTCCTGCCGGTATTCGCTTTGCTATAATGCAAGCGAAAAGTGCTCAAAGACCAGAAAAACGCGGACAATATTGGACTTTATTACTTTATCGCCATGATTTACTGAATGTTTCGCAAATGATTGGCAATATACAAGCAATCTTGCTGCGTACTTATTAAGAGAGAATGTGAACGCAAAGGTTGATAGAGGTTTTTACTCTTTTCTAGAGCCCCAATAGCCTGTCTGCAATTCCTTCACAGGATGTTCCGTGCAAGAAAATACATCCAAGCGTTCTTATTATTCACTGACATCTTATTGTTGAGCCACGTTCTATTACGCAGCAAACCCAATATTGGAATTATAGGATTTGACTCCAGCATTTCCGTAGCCCTTCACAGTTTCTCTGACTTACTTATTCTGACACCGTATTTAATGCATCGGACAAAGAAATGCGATTCCAAAGTAAGATGCATAGGTCCTGGTGGAGTATTTTTTGTTACTGCACTATTACTGAATGTGCGAGTACAAGGTCAAGAAAATCCAGGTAAGTGAGGAAATTGATAAAGCTTCCGATTACTAGAACATACATACTTTATCAGGACAATGCATTTTCAACGATTACGTCGTCAACTCATCGACAATCTCCAGCTTCTTTCCGGAAACTGGATTCTGCGACACAATTATTGGATCAGTTCGCATTGGTTAGTCGCATAGAAACCCGGTTATATCTGATTATCAAGTATATATTCAGTAGCTAACTCCCGCAACATTTAAGCACATTTTCAGATGACACCACAGATTTGACACATCAACAACTAACAGATGCTTTGGGACAAGTCATGATCATTACAGGCAATGTCACAGTAGTGAACACAGCTTTTACCAATCTTAGCTTTTTGATTAGCTTGTTCGCTGTATCAAACAAAGAGGATGAGTCTGGTGAGTCTGGTGTAGCAAAGGATGCAGATAGTTTCATCCATGTTTCTCCACAATTTTTAAATGTTAGAAAGAGGTGGGCCACTGAGTTATACTGGTGAGTGGATTAGGGGTCTAACGGGTCTTCTATGGTGTACCATAGAAACATGAGGTAGAAGCAAGAACTTTCTAGTGTCCGTCGGAATTCCACACTCTCCATTGAGAGGAAAATCTCAGGAAGAGACAAGCTGGAACAATGATAAGGCCACTCCAGCAGTTAAGATTTGGGAAGGGTAACAAAGGTTCGGAGCTCGTTAGTCTACTCGCCTCTCCACCCCCTCCCCTTCCGGCCTGATTACGAATCCACTACTGAAGTCGTTTTCCGAACTCTTATGAACATGGAAATATGATTCAACCGAACTTTCAAAGTGTTAGCCAGACAGGTTTCGAAGGCTTCCCGGAAAAGAGGCATTGTCTAGTTTCGCAGGAGTCGCCGGAAAAATTTGAATGGGTTCTGGAGAATGAGAAAATCCTCTCACGTTCAAATCTGCTTCCATACATTGGGCTTGCGACGATATCAAAGGAGGTAAGCAACGGCCTAAAGACGTTAGAAGGAGGGAGGAGATGTTCAAAAGCAGATGGAGGATGGCAGCAGTTGAGGGGAGGATGACAGCAATTGCTAAGAGATGCTGTCAGGGTTCCTACTCGACGCATTATAGTGGTATTTTTTCCCGCAATCGGCGGTATTCATCTCTGACTACAGTGGTCGTGTTTTGAGCTCGTCTGCCAAACTAAGGAAATTTAAAAAAAACTCATCACCCAACTTAGTGTAGTGCACTCCCCATTTTAGATATCCACCTCGCCCTTAAAGTTGATGAATGTTCCTCCGCACACTCACATTGATGTAACGATAGTCGAACTGTATTGTCTTTCATTGATACAATGTATCTATAATGTTATAACAATCAATCTATAATGTTATAATAATCTTGTTTTTTTGTTGACGTTGGGTTCATGCAACATATATTTGTACTTATATTTATTATCTATTTCTTATTATTATATCACCTTATACTCCGCATTTCTAGAGTACAAGCTCGTCATAGTGAACAATTCAAAACTTGAAACGATGAACGGCGCCCTGCCTCAAGTAGGTGGATCAGCTCGTATAGAGAATAACCCAATGCTTGATCCGAATTGCACTCATGTTTATCTAAACTATCGGATAGAACGAAGAATTCGCAGGAACAGGATTAATTGTGGTAAGCGACAAAAGAACATATAATTTTTCTACATATACATGTAATACGTATTTTATAACATTATAGGTAGAGCTTCCATGTTCGCTGATCTTTGAACCTGGGCATTTAATAGCTAGTGATCATGAAATGCTTCTGCCTCACAGGTTGGTATCCAGACTCGTTTATTTTGTCAGGCGGCCAACGTTTCGACACAACGTCGTTGTCAAAGGCCTGAAAGTGGTGCAATTCTATTCACGACCTGTACCATCAAACGCCTCTCCACTCCTGGTTAACATACTGACATTGGCCCAAACTCACAAAAGAAAACCATCCAACAGCACACACAAGGCCAACCTTCGAGTCCACTGAGTCAACGGAGCAATGTCCGTGACCTACTGCCCACACTCACTGCAGACGAGTGAGTGTCATCCTAAACCCTAGATGGTTGTCGGGTTATGGGGTCACATGTGCCTACAGGCCGGCCGCCTAACAAAATAAACGAGTCTGGATACCAACCTGTGTGGCAGAAGCATTTCATGATCATTATAGGTAGAAATCAAGACAAGAAAATAGTAAGTAATAAGTAATATAATAGAAGAAACTAATGTAGTGAAATTTATTTACAACTGATTACAATCACTTCCAATCACTTCAAGAGAAACTGTGATAAAATGTTATACGAATAAGATACAAGCGAAAATATCTTAATAGAACGATAGAGGTCATCTTAAAGGCAGCACCCACGGAAATTTTGGAACTCTCGATTTCGGCACAATTTGAGGTAAACGCATGAGCTGAACATTGTTACAATGCCGAAAACAGTCGAAACCTTCAAAATCCCCATATTCTGTAACCTCTCAGCTCATCGCTTTGGGCAGACTGGGCCGAGTTGAGCGACTCGTTCGATGTGGACCGATCCAAAAAAGTCGATATCGCTTCCTCCTTTATCAGCTGTTTTGTTGGCAAAATCGGTCTTTTGCACTGTTTTGCAGTGTTTCTGAAGCTGATGGAAGAAAACAAAGTTTGAAAAAGATTGCATATCCAGTCAAGATGTCGCAAAACACTGTTGAATTCTAAAATGGTCCCAATACAACGAAAGAATTCGAAATTGAAATAAATCACGAAAATCAGGTCACACTAGTGAAAAAGCAAGTGGATTCACTCTAAAATGACAAGTAGAAAATTTTGCTGTGGTAGATATTGCGAAAAAGGAGAGCTAAGGAATAAAATGAGCTTTCTGGTAAAAAGAAAAGAAATGGGTGCCTATTTGATCAGCTGGCAGCAACGCTCCGTTGCCGCTACGACTCGATAGAACGACCCCACGCTGATCCTGCTGATCCAGGATCTTGGACATTCAACTCGTTATATCTTAGAAACTGTTGAGTCTTCCGTGCTCTTCATTTGTAGAATTGTTGGGAGAATTGTTGAGCTTTCAAAACGATCAAAATCTCAGATATGAAAATTTCCATGGGTGCTGCCTTTAAAGTATATTTGTATTTCGAGTTAACTGCCGTACTATTTTAGCTTGACTTTCAAAAGCTAGTTAGCAGAAATACTGTCTTAACATCTAATCACCAGAGCTCAAAATGAAGGGGAAAACAGCTTTCCGGAAAAGGGACCATGTACAGTGGACGGCAAAGGCGGTGGCCCATTTGCGGCCTCGAGAAGGACGTCGCGCAACCGCGCCGCGTGTGCCGTAACCGATGTTTCCTGCTACTTTTATGCTATTTCTAGCAGCTTTTCTACCCGATTTCAAGGATTTTTGACCAAATCGGGAAGAAAAAGGCTTAGAAATAGCATTCCGACGGCAGACGACGCCGATCCCAGCGCGCGCGGTGCGGTTGCGCGGCGTCCTTCTCCAGGCCGCAGATGGGCCACCGCCATCGCCGTCCACTGTAATTAAAATCGTAGGAAATGACCTACGAAAATTCATCCAATTCATCGGGACTAGGTCGAGAAGTTGTTTTAGTCTTGTTTCTCTCCAGCCTCAAGTATCAAAAAATAGTGTTCTGAGACGACTGCTTTTCAGAGTGCTACCGCTAGTTGACTGATCTCAATGTTTAATACAATGCTGATTAAAAGTGTTATCCAATGAATTTGTGGACAGAAAAAAAACCAAACAGTGAGCTTCGTCTGAATGTTTTTTGGGCATTCTAATGTCTTATTCTAAGTTGATACGATATGATATAAGTCTACTACATAAGTTGATTCGAGATATCTATAATATAACAATAATATAATTTACATTTATCCTTTACTGTATATAATGCGTTGTGAGTACAGGCCACTTTCAGGCTGCGAATTGGACGGTCCCTTAACGAATATTAACATAGACGAACTCGAAAACTACTGTGAAGTAATCGTGGGAAATTTGATCCTTCGCGGAGCAGATCTTCCTTTTTCGGAAACCTTAACAAGAAAATTCGCCAATGCGACATTACTAACTGGAGAAATATCTATTGTAGGCACCAACTACACGAACCTAAGTTTTCTCAAGAATGTGAGGAAAATTGAAGATTATCTCGGTCCATCTGGTAAGTGTTATACTCAATCACGATATAACGGCTACGAAGTTTAAACAATTTCAGGAGTCGAAGCGCTCTTGAGGATAGAAAACAATACCGCGCTAGAGCGGCTTTCCTGGCCAAAATTGGAGGTACATGAACGAATATTCAAGCCAATCCATAGCCACATAAGCAGTTGTTGAGCAGTAACCCTAACGTTGGATCTTATACCATCTTTTAATCTTGTCAGTAACCTTCCTTTTTGACCTTGGCCTGTCACAGGTGGAATCCTAGTTATGGAACTGTTAATATTTGATCAAACCAACAATTCTCGAGGCTCCTTACGCCTTGCGCGAAGGAGTTGATTGGTAGAGGGGAATTTATATATCATAGAAACAGAATTTGCTAGAGGGATATTAGAGAAAAAGCAAACCAAAGGGAAGTACAAGATGGCAAACTGGTAGCAGGAAGATCAAGGTGGAAGTCCCCAAAGTGTTCAAAGGAAGGGTTCAATGTGATCTCTAGTATCTTTCGAGGAGGAATTTCTGATACTGAGTTATTTATCGCAAAGAATTCCTTTCTGAAACGATCATACGATTCAACCTAAGGCATTCTCAGTGAACTCTGGGTTAACATGCAGCGAGAAAGTATTAATCGTTTGATTTACCAAGGAACTTAGTGTAGATCCAACGAAACCAGATAGAAGACCATAATCAGTGGGATAAGCACAAGAGGCTAGAGGCTCACTGCTACACTTTGATATGCGTACGAATATCTGAAAAAAAAAACTTCAAATTTCCATCGTTCAAATACTCGAATTCGAACATTCGAAATGCCTTGTGATTCAAATATTTGAATATTATAGAGTAGGGTTCAGAAGGAAAACTCCATATACCAATACATAGCGTGTTGAGATGAGGGTTTATGAAGCCATAATCCGGCTTAATCAGGCTAGCAAACCGAATTTTGTATTCTATCACTACGACCTTTTCTTTTCAAAATTCCCATAAAAACTTTAAAAATGTTCAAACCCATAGCGTACCCATACTTTTCACTCTAGGACGTTATTGGCGCAGAAGTGCGAGTTGTGGGAAATCCAAAACTTTGCTACACGATTCGTGAACTGAATGGTCTTCTCACTCCACAGCTCGGCAACAAACTGGAAGGAGATGTTTGTCAAGGTAAGAATTCTTCTGTGAAAAAAAGCCATTGGTCACCTTGACCTGCTTTCAAACTAATTCAAAGACGTGGGGGAAGGGGGGGGGGGGGGGTCCAATGACAACTTTAGTGCACCACCACTGGAAATATTCATAAGCACATTCATAAATAAGCATTCAATCACTCAACATTCAAACATTTTTGAGAATAAAAGTTTCGAATTTTCGAATTTTGAATGATCCCTTTGGTACATCCGTACGACCTGTATTTATTTAATTCATTTATGAGTAGTCAACATGTGTCGCAAATCGGGGGAGGGGGGGGGGGTCAGTGGCTCGCGTGAAATACGTTAGCGTACCAAACGCATGAAATGAAAAAAGAAGCACATCATACATAAATGAGTCATGGGTCGATACGGGTGGTAGCCTCACGCACACCGCAATTTCAATCTAAGACCTTATTACTCTTTCAAGCTTTCAATAACCCTTCTATGTTCCTTTCTTTATATACCTTTTTTTGCGATATTTTTAATATAGCTTTTATCAAATATTTATTATTACAGCTAATATTTTTATTAATTTCATTTTCCGTCTGGGTCCCTAAAACGGCTGAGCCCCCCCCCCCCCTTTCCCTCCTTCCGCCCACTTTCTGCGTCCGCTACTGATGAGTAGGTATAAAATTCATCAAAATTCAGGTTTCATACTTTTGCAAATGTTTTTATATAATGAAAGGAAGTTTACTGGGATCTAATAAGATCTAAAAGAAGTTCTCTGATAATGTAGTTTTTGGAGATAAAGCGGCAATCCCCCGAAATAAACAACAAAAATGAGCTCATGGACGCTCTGAGGCGTATCACATAAAGGTGGTCGATTTCATTGTGATCTCGTCATATGTCATGTCGCAACCTTGGAAGCTCTCATTCGCTTAGGGACTCTGCTACTGTCCTGTCGTGTTATTGTTTGTCCCATATGGTTAATTTGCTTTGTTGACGCTTATTGATGTAGACTGAATCCAACAGGCATGGTGTAAGTCCGACGAAGGTGTTCATACACCGAAAGCTAACCAATAAATCTATAGCACTGGAGTCGTCAAAAATTATCAGAATAAACTATCTCAGCTTTGGTAGTCGTGACTGTTGTCATTTATGCAGTATAATATCTGTTGTCACTTGTTATACCTATACCCCTATGCTTACCTTGCAGATGTCGAGCCTGAGGAGATGATTGATCGGGTGTGTCGCATAGGTGTGGCAGCCAATCTAAGTGTCCTACCTAGCAACTGCAGGATACTTGTGGGTCACCTTACCGTGGACGATCAATCCAGGATGGAAGACTTCTGGAAGCTCTACAATGTTACGAAGATATATGGGGGTTTAGCTATCCGTAATTCGTCGCTGAAAAGTTTTTCAGCACTCTGGCAACTCCAAAGGATCCACAGTTTTGCAGGTTGGTCTTATGCGGTAGAATCTGATAAATACCCTGGCAAAAAAGGACAGTTGCCATCATACTTGTCTGGACTCGAAATGTGTGACGCTTTCGATAATGGCTTTCTTGTTTTTTTTATAAATAAACTTTTTAAGACAATCAGACAGCGTTTGCGGTGGAATCAAACGCAAATTTGAAGTCCATTTATCTCCCCAAATTAGAGAAAGTGACAAGGTTAGTGATTCTTCTTCAATTCCGTTGGTGATTTTTTGCAAAGAGAATCAATTAAATGGGAAAGTGGCTTGTAATTACTGTTAACTGTTTTTCCAGCAACTACAAAATTCCTCTTCCCTTTTGTCCCTTTACTATTGAGAGCAATTCATTTTAAAAAAAAGTATCTTTGGTGTTTGACTCTAGAATGCGATAGCATTGAGCACTCTTTAACTCGTAGGGGGTGGAATTTCTGGGTTTGCTGTTTTTTTTTTCGTTTTGGTTCTTTCGTATGCTCGTAACTGCGTGTCAAAAAATGTTAAATAAATTTTGCGAATGGCTTTCATCTCCTCCCTATCGGTGTAATGCTCCGCGCTCCTCCTTGAAGTCATATATGGGAAGGGATACTTTCTAGCTTTTTTTCTGAACAAATAGGAAAGCAGACGATGATTGTGACAACAACAGAGCCACCGTATTTATTCCAGCCCTATCGTTTGTCCTGTCATAGAGAACCCCAACCTTTCAATTTCGGAAGAAGATTGTTTGTATTTCAACGTGACAACAGATGCACGGATAAACTATCAAGGGAATAAGGACAACTGTCAAGGTGAGTAGATTCATTTCCATTCACGCAGGTATTCTTTACCACTACATAGCTGATGTTTAAAATTTTGTGTTTCTTTTAACCTCACAAGGGGAGGTAACTTGGTCGAAGTGGCCATTCGTGGCACGATATGTACCACCACACACAGTTTTTAATCCTGATCCTGAATAGGTAGCCCAAATTTTCTGCTGGGTTCAGTGTAGTGTGTTACACTTAATTCTTTCTGCTTAGATTAGAACGTGGAGTACTCATTTATGGGCTCTACTCGAAGTCAGAGGCAGACTCATCCACGCTTTTTATACACGAGCTCGAATAAGGTTATGAGGATAAACAGAATATCGGCAGCCTGGTAGCATCCTTGTTCCTTACCAAGACCTTCAATACTCTGAAAACGATGAGGCACAGCCAAGCACAGGAGTGAGTACTCTATGTTGAATCTATGGAAAAAGAAATAAGCATAACTCACAGTAGAGAAAGCGCTGGGATTTTCAGTTCAGGATTCGAGATCAGTGTTGGAAATGGCATCCGTGTAGCAGCACACACGAATGATGTCGCGAATGACAACTCCGACCAACTAAGCTCTAGATATCGTATTGATCTGAAGACCACACAATTCTCTACGGAATGTTATGATTTCAGTAGAGTGAAAATTCAAATTAAGATTTACTCACCTTATTTACTTACTTATCTAGCGTTGGAATTGCTCCCCGTACAATACAACGAATGCATTTTTAGTGATGCATCTTTGGCGACTAGTGCTTCGAGACTTTAAAAAAAACTGTGCTGCTTTCATAAATCACTAGGATAGCACTGAATTGAGTAGCTATTCTATGGGCTTGCGTATTTCTTGGCTCATAAGGGAGGTGCAATAGGCCCGGCTCGCAGATCGGAATGAATCCTATCTTGCTTGAATAGCTGTTTCAGTAGGTACTGCATTATATACTTCATTAACGCCCTCAGCTCCAAAAATAGTAATCCCAGCACTTCACTAGGTGGCGAGGGTTTGAAGCCCGTCATGAGCACTCGTGTTGCATTCTTGTTTTTTCGTTCCCTGGAGTCGATGGCAGTACTCAAATAAATGATGCAGCACCTACACAAACAAAGATTTATGATTTAAGATACGTTTCATTCCGATCTGCGAGCCTGTCCTCTTGCACTTCTCTTGTCAGTAAAAAACTATCCCTATGCTGAAACGCATCCTACCCAAAATGCTGAGAGACGTCGTATTTCTTGTTTCCATCTCAAGTACTTCTGGGATAGTGCATCGTAAGTCAGAGCTTTGCTTGTGTATCTTGACCCACTAAAATGAAATGCTCTTATGACTTCCCACTGAAAAGTTTTAATTTTATATAGGATGATAGCCACAAGTAATTTCATTCTTGTGGAATTCTATGCATTCGATTTTCACTCAAAACTGTAAAGAATTGATTTCTCTCTTGAATGTGCATGGACTTGTATAGCTACCGTTTCATCCCCGCTCCTGATCGCTTGGGGCATCCGTCTATATAAGTACTTGTCAGAATTGTGTCTCTAGCTATTTGAACTACTCTGGCCCCATAAGCATAACTCATAGCGTCAATTGTTTCCTGATCTGACTAAGAATGACTAAGATTGGTTCATTTAGCCATAATGTTTGCTGAATAGGGCTGTCTTGAGCTTTGATGTTCTATAGCTGAATTCTTTGCTTATTGACTTTACCTAAATCTTTAGTTTCAGGAAGCAAGGAGGATTCGGGCAGCTCCGCCGTAGAATACATCTTCGTTCTTCTACTTTCACTGGCAATGTACTAAAGCTCAGTAAAACATCTTCCTCGTTTGTTATTTGTTCTGGCTTTGTATTTGATTACTAGAAAGTATATTGAGATCAATACGCATCCGTGCCTCCTCTCTCCATCATTTAGTTGTTTGTCGTTCCCAACCTGTTGGTAAGGTCATTGATAGCGATGAATATGCCGTGAAAATATTACGTGTTTGCTAGTTTCCACCATGACACATTAGTACTACTTCTTTTATGAGTTATCTTCTGTGAGAATGTATGTGCATGTGAATATTCAGGAATTGGAAAAAAACTAATAATATATCCTTGATGGCCTGTGCATATATGCTAGTGGCGCGATAATCGCAGACACGCCAACATCGTCGTGATCTTTTGATTGCTCCTAAAAATACGGACGAGGGTAGTGCGTGCTGAATAGGAATGGATAGCGAGCGGCATTGTTGAGGATTTTACTTCATGTCAGCAATCCTCACTCATCACCTAGCGACAGTCGCGTATTGCGGTGCGGATATATCCTTTGCCTCTCGGTGGAACGCTTGGTGAGTTCACCTCCTACGTCTAGTGTTCACTGGAAGCTAGCCACGAGTCGAAGGCACAGTTCTGAGGAAGCGTTTGTTGGTGTAGAGCATAAATTTATAAAAAATGATCCACTTTCAAGCCTTGAAAACAGCGTTTTGCCGAAAAGTTGGCAAATAAAGTGTTTATAACAACCTGTGTGGCTGAACAGTTGGAAAATTTACTTCGTGTACAGAGGCAGAGTATGCTTTTTGGAGGAAAAGCTCAATTCTACTGAATAGTATTATATATCCGATTGTAGGCGGGTATGCTTAGTGTTTCTGGCTAGTGAGAGTGTAAAATTGATGAGCTTTTACTTTAAAAAAATAAAGGAAGCTTCGTGGTGTTCGTGGGAGAAATCTCCTCTACACTTTCTAAAAGAAGCCATCACAGGTTACAACGAAATTTAACACCGCATAACTAACAATTTGTTGAAAAGAATTATTTCCTTGCTATATGTGTGAAAATTGAAAGTGGCGGAGGAGCATGAAACTTGGGAAATATTAGTCTTCTGACCTCTCTATTGCGTTTCACGAATTGTGCAATATATGGCCGGTGATTAACAGCTGACTAGCAATTTGCCTGCACGCGATCGCTAATAGGTACACGTATATGGAGTATGGGGAGGCAAAAACCTACTTAGATTCCGTGCCGTGGTTTGGACGATGCTTTCTATCGCTATGCCAACCAAGTTGATATATTGTACACTTCATTGCTGTCCTGATATTGTGGCTAGATCCTGGTTCTCAAGGGCCTGAAAGTGCTCAAGTGCTCCCTGAATTCTTATCTGGCATTGAAATCGCCAAACAAAACAAATACTGTGCCAATCGCGAAAAATACGAGACAAGGGCTGAACCAACTCTGCACTCGTTTGTCTCAGGAAACTTGAAAACCGTGTTTTGTATGGGAACGAAACATGCAAATCCCACGACTAAGACATGCAATCATCATTTAATCAATAGTTCTATAAAACCAATGGTCAAATCCATGCAAAAGCTATGCATACCCCCTGCAAAACCCATACATACCCATGCAGAACCCAGGCGTCTCCAAAAATCCGATGCAAAATCGATACAGAACGTACGAAAAATCCATGCATACCCATGCAAACCCATGCAAGGCCCATGCAAAACCCATGCATATCCATAAGTGTGCATGGGTTTAGCATGTATTGACTATTGCAGGTATAGAACTACTGATTTAAAAAACCGTGTTTTGCATGAGCACGTATGTCTTAATCGTGGGATTTGCACCTTTCAATCTCATGCAAAACACGGTTTTGAATTCCCCTGAGGTTACTGAAAAGTGATGCTCACTTGAATTTCCTCACCTTGAACTCTACTCAGGAAAGCTAGGAACCATGTTTCGCATGGGACCGTGTTCTGCTTTGGATTGAATGATGTAAATTCCACGATTGAGACATGCGCACTCATGCAGAATACATGCAGATCCAATACAAAACTCGTGTTGCGCTTGGGATCTGCATGGGTTTCGCATGAGTATGAGTGTATTTTGCATGGATTTTGTGTTGTGATGATCATTTCACATCCTGACATGACTTCCCACATCCTTGCTCCTGGCGGGGGGGGGGGGGGGCAGTGGGACCACCCACATACACCTGTATAAAAAATCTAGCTGTAGGGCTTGCAATACTGGTGTGCATATTTCGCCTCCACCTGTTTATGCACCATTTCCACCTTTTATTTTTTTGGATTAAGATGGTGAATGTTACTCATACTAACATGCAAATTTCTTAAATTCCAGATAAACCTACAAACTTCTGTCATAATTATGGGACTGCAATGAATGGATTTTCCTTAGATATGAACCACTCTTGAGTGTGAAGGCATGATGGCAATAACTAATAAAAAGTTAAAATAATCAATTTACTTACACATTGATGCAGAACCCATGCATATCGGTGCAATTCACTGATTATTCTCATGTAAAAGAAGGTTTTTTCAGTCAGTCGTCTTCAACAATGTTTAAATCATACAAAATCTATTCGCACCGGTGCAACACCCATGCGTCTCCAAATCCGATGCAAATCCGATGCAAAACCCATGAAAAGACCCAGACTTTCCTGGTCCCATATCAGTACCAGGGCTGTGCGTTACTAACGTGACGAATTAACACATCAACGCGTAACGGCCATTTTTGACCTAACGTAACGAATTAACGAATTAACGAAAACTCCCAAAAATCCGTCAGAATCGATTTCGTTAAAGAGCCAAATAGTATCTGAAATGCGTACTTTTCTCGGGCTACACAACTTTCTCATGGTATACAGCAGAAGATACACATAGCTACGACGATTGTGTAAAATGATTTGCAGTAAGGCACCCGACATTGTCGAGGATAGATATACGAGTGAGGGCTTTCATGAACCTGCAATTATTTAAGGAAATAGACGAATACCTTGGGAATATTAGAGCAGCGATATTGACACCATGAAATCCTCTCTCATCAAAATGTTGGCATATAAATACCTTTCCGCACCGGCAATTGAGTGCGAGGTTCTCTTCTCAGCAGCAGGTTTGTGTCGGATTTAAGAATCAGCTTGACTGCAGAAATTTGGGAAAAAAAACCTGCTCTTTTTGCGCAACAACTTACTTATACTAGGATTCTGAGCTGTGCCTGCGCGCCTCCTGCTTTGAGTCTTTCACCTTTTTTATGAAGCCAAAGATCTTAAGAGTTCTCATCCGTTCCTTTTGTCAAAGATTTATTGTGAAAATTGTGAGGGAAAATAACATAACACCTAACCGAAGACATCTCTATCACTTGTCTTTTTTCAGTCGTCCGACCATTGCCTGTATTTGTTTTCATTATGCGTTGAAGAGAAAAATTCATTTTTAAATCTGAGAAACTATTGTTTTCAAATCTTTTCACCTTGCTATACCATTTTTTTCAGAGACAGAAGTAACCAATGTTAGCATTTGTTCAATTTTTTGTCGAATCTACAGCTCATTTGCTCTGAATATCAATCAGGGATCTTGCCTGCTTGTTACAACTGATGAAACTCATCAAAACACTCACAAATCCGTCTTCTAACGAATTAACGGATTAACGAATTAACGCATTAACGCGCAACGGCCATTTTTGGCCCAACGTAACGAATTAACGGATTAACGAAATCTCAAATTTTTCTAACGCACAGCCCTGATCAGTACCCATGCACTCCGATACAGAACTCGGTTTCTAGGTTTTCTGAGTATTCATTTATTATAAAATTTGCGCATAGGTCAAATGAAGAAAGCATCTGGAAATTGCTGTATTAGACCCCGATGAAATACTTTTTATCAAGTTTTTGGCAGATTTTCCAAGCAAACTGTTAGCCCAAGCGTTTCCGTTGTTCAGTGACCACATTTTTCATCTGCGATTTTGTCTCTGGTCTCAATATGTATTTATTCACTAAAACGCCGATATAGCAGTTGCAAAGTCCACGTTCAAACCTTTTTCAGACATCGGCAGTTGAACTGCTCTGATTCTTGTACTGTTGAATCTAATTTTCTTCCGATGCATCCTAGAAAGCGATGTGAATCCAAGATCACGGTGAATCTTAGCGCAGCGATTTTAGTTGCAATATTATCGTTGGGCAGTTGGGTAAACGGTCAGGAATACCAGGGTGAGCAGGACTAAACTGTCAGTAATTCTCAGTAATGGATCGCAAATTATCAGGAAAATCGTGTGCATTCGATGACTACATCGTTAATTCTGTGACAATCACGAGCTTATTTCCTGAGACAGGTTTCTGTGACACCGTGTCTGGATCAGTTCGCATTGGTTAGCTTAGCAAAGAGTTATTGTATTCACAGATTACGCATTGGCTAGTGATGACTTAAAGAAGGAAATACTTTCAGATGAGACAACAAATTTAACCCATCAGCAACTAACTGATGCGTTTGGACGAGTCGGGCTTGTTATGGGCAAGGTTGAAATAATGAACACTGCCTTCACCAACCTTAGCTTCTTCAGCGACTTATATGCTGTAATGGGAATAGTCATGGATCCGGGTTGGTCTATTGTTCAGCAGTCCTTTCGGATTCGGAAACAGGGGCACACAGAGATGCCGAGCTTAACTTCGCATATTGATGCCTTTGGCCTGCCTTAAACATGCCACTGCTTTGGCAAGAACAATGCAGATTGTTGGGTGTGTATGACTGTGTGAGCATGACATGGCATGCGTGGGGAAAGCTGAACGAAACGAAAGGTCCCGTTATCGGCCACCACGTCCCCGGGTCCTCTTTCCTACGTTTGGGGCATGGTGAAAACATGCAAAATATGAGGCACATGGGGCCGTCCGGACGATGTCGGCCAGCCACAGGCCTCACACCTTCAAATGAACTTCAACTAGAGGAAAAAATGAAAGAAAAACACTCATGTGGGCTAAAAACCTGACGAACGATGGGGACCGATGCCACAAGAGGACCGCGCCGCGCACGCGCTGCATACTGGGCGCGCTCGAAAATTTTCCGCCGATTGCGCATAAGGACTTTAACTACACCCCACTTGAAGCGTAACAACACCTAAGCGCAACAACATAGAGTACCTGGTAGGCCGAGCAGGTCACGGATTTGTGTACATCTCATTATTAACCCTCATATGTATATTGACGATTTTTTTGTCCTAGGCTATAGCCTCGTGATAATGAACAATTTAAAACTTGAAACGATGAATGGCGCACTGCTTCAAACTTATCCAAATGCCCGTATAGAGGGTAATCCATTACTTGATCCAAACTGCACTCATATGTATCTCTACTATACGACTAAACGAAGAGTTCGCAAGAACAGGCTAAACTGTGGTGAGAGTTGATAAAACTTTTTTCCTTGTGCAGGAAGTGATGAGGCCAAATTTAGGCTGCGAATTGGATGGCCCACTAACGAATGCCAATATACACGAAGTCGACGACAACTGCTACCTCATCTTGGGTAATTTAATTATTCAAGGTGCCAATTCGCCCCCGCATGAGGTCTTGGTCGGAAAGTTCACTAATGCAACTCGTATTACCGGAGAGATATCTATTGTCGACACCAACTACACTGACTTGGGTTTTCTCAAAAGCGTGCGCCAAATTGAAGTATTTTACGACCAATACGGTAAATTTAAACATCAGCCAGCGTACAGTTCCATTACACTAATTAGCTAATAAACATTTAGCACCCGTTTTCGTCGAGAAATTTTTGAGGATAGAAGGCAACAGCGTACTGGAGCGGCTATCTTGGCCAAATCTGCAGGTACACTCTAAGTTTAATTATATGTAAATTACTGAGGATCATTTTAGTTTTCGTTTCGTGCACTATCCTTATACGAAAATTAATCAGTGTAATAAGTTTCTTCCTGCACTTTTCACTAAGGTAGAAGAAGCTTCTTGAATGTGTAAATTGTTAAATTTGACATATTTTTGCATAAAATTAGAATTATAGTCATATAAATTGTGAGAATAGAAATTATTGTAGAAAACACTCTGAGTTTAAATTTAACTAACTTTTCTTCTGTCACCCCAGGCTGCTAGGATGACAACGTTTCGACGCAACCGTCTCGTCGGAGCGAAGGCTCCAGCCTTTCCTGTGCCCAAGGGTTAGGGTTAAACGTCTCTTGGTGGTTCGTCAGATCTTAGTTGTCTTAGTCAGGATATAATGTGTGCACCCAGACTCAAAGTACAACCCACCAATAGCTCCGCCGTCCCTGGAGGGTCCGAACAGCTCCAGATCGCTGGAGCAAACGAGTGGATGTCACTAGTCGTTTTATTAGATCTACAGAATACAGTCCACATGATGAAGTTCGTACGTAATCCTGGCCCCAAACGATTTCTTCCCATAATTCTGGTTTCAGACCTTGCCAGCACTGTGAAGAACAAATACTTCTAGTTTAGCACCTTATTTCGGCTACGATACGAATAACAGCAAATTCAAACCTATGTTACACGACTCGAGAAATGGGCGGCCTTCTGAGTACACAGTACGTCGAGCTGTTTGAAGGACGCATTTGTGAAGGTGAGAATGCTGCGGTCAGCCGTACACAGTACTCTTCTTATATAGCTCTCCGTAGCCTTTCCGGCTATCAAAGAAAATCCTCACTATTCAAAAATTGTTAGGCACATGGGATTGCCAAACTATGACGCTCGTGGAAGCAGTTCAAGGAACCATCGCCTAGCTGTCGTGATAATTCAAGACCATGAGTGACGAAAAATGACCTGAAATTTCAAGTAGATCCTTTTGTTGAACGGCGCCCGGGATTGGTGAACTTCTTTATTCCTTGTTGGCCATTGTTTTGGCTGTGTCGCCTTTTTCAGAGCGTGAAAGGGCTATACAACTTGTACACTCTACCAGAGGCATTAGAGGAAAAAACGTTAAATTAACACCAACCAATATTTAAAAAAATACAGAAGATATCATTAACTTATCATAAAAATAACCTGTTATAAAACTTCATCACAATCTAATTCCCATAAAAATACCAAAAACAGCACCTAAATCAAGCCTAACATCTGACCCCTTATTTTTCAATCAGCAAAGGTCCGCGAAACAAGCGTAAACTATATCGAATCAATCAAGTTTGGGATCAAACTGACACAGATCGAGATATTATGCTAGTACCCCGGTGACTGCAAGACCTTCACGCTTCCGATTCATTCGCGCGCCGGGTTTTTATCCAGAAAGATTCAATTGTTTTGTCTCTATTGCAATTTCATGAGTTAGTATGGACTTCAATCTCACTGCCGTTGCAATATTTATATACTTTGTTAGCAGTGCACGAGGTTGTTGCACTCCTCTACTGGCCGACATTTCAGCGGCTTCCTTACATTCTCACTGCTGTTGTGTCTGCGTGCGTCTAGTGGTGTTGATTTGCAGGAGTTTCGTTTCCAGATGTTCTTTGCTTCTGAGGCTTGCGCTGACTAGTTGTTTTGCAGATGTCCAACATGAGGAATTCGAAGACCGGGTGTGCCGTGTAGGCATTGTAACCGATCTGACTGTTCTGCCTGACAACTGCCACACGCTTGTGGGTGATCTCACCATAGGCGATCAGTCCAGAACAGAAGATTTCTGGAAGCTCTACAATGTGACAAGATTATATGGCGGTTTAACCATCCGTAACTCGTCGTTGAGAAGTTTTGCCCCGTTGTGGCAACTCCGTGAGATCCACAATTTTGCGGGTTGGTTTTATTTTATGAATTTTCACAAATATTCTGAGGAGAAAGGAAAGCATTTTCCAGTCCTCATTGCCAATTTTTCCATTATATCATCACTGCGGGGTGTTCTTGAAATACCACTTCTCAAGCTCAGTCACAGCAAAACTCTTTACATCCAAGACGTTGTTTTTAATTGCAAAATTTTTAAGAAAATCAATCTGCACTTGTAATCGACTCAAACCCAGTGTTGAGGTCTGCTTATCTCGGGGGAATGATGCGTATGTTGAGGTGAATGGTTAGATTTCAATTTCTTTGTTTTTTTTTTTACTTGAAATTCGATTGTACGCAGCAATAGCTGCTATGAGCAAGCTTCTGCCACTATTACCCCATGAGTAACAGTTCCCCTCTCATTAAGAGAATGGAGAAAATAAAGGAAACATCGACGAAAAATGCCGGTTTCGAGGATAATAAATTTTGATGAAAAAATGATTAAGCACTATTTGTAAGTATAGAAAACAGAAAGTAATTTACGACAAAATGCTGTTTTCGTCGCGAAGAAAAACTTTTACATCTTGTGTTCACCCACAGAAGCGGACTAGAGTGGAAAGTGGGATGTGGCCATGTTTCCCGATTAGTCGCTCTTCCACCCAGTGCTCTCAAACATCTCAATCCCCTACATCACAAGCAGCAAAAGGGTCATGTATGCACTCCTTCAAACAGTCAGAATCTTTTCAAAAAATATTTAGAAATTAGGAAAATTATGAGGAGCAAAGAGCTAACATGACTAATTTAGCTATCTTCCTTGTTCTGTCATGGAGAACCCTGCTCTTTCGGTTTCGGAACAAGATTGTGGATTGTTTAGCAAGTTCACATCTGACCGAGCCAAATTCCGAGGCAATAAGGACGACTGTCAAGGTGAATATGCACTTTCAAGCGAAACTGCAACCCGATTTGATTAAAATTCCATGTTCCTTGAATTATACTTTTTAGATCATACATACTTGCAGAAACCTTACTTCTACTTGTACCGGTGTTTTGTTTCTTCAAAATTGGTTGCGGACAATTATTAAAAACAACATAAGACATGTAAAAAAGTTCGTGGGCAATTACAGATCGAGAGAGGATGACCATAAAGAAATTTTTACTGTTTTGGAATCATGTGCAGTTGCAGCTGCATCTTTTTATTTTTACTTCATGGTTTCAGATACCAAGAGAGATTCATCCGGCTTTATTGCAGAATACATCATCATTCCAGTGCTATCATTAACTCTGCACTGGGAAAGTTTTACAGTCTAATTTTTGTTACTTGTTTTGATTTTATATCTGACTGTTGGATGCTGTATTTATGTTCACACATATCCACGCCTTCACTGTTCATCAACATACCTTCTGTATGCTTCGAAGAGCTGTTCATAAAGTTGTTGACAATGATAATTATGGGGATGAAATATCATGTCGTGCTCATGCATAGTGTTCCGCAATACACATTTTTCTTCAAATTCCTCCACCATTGCTCCTTCTTAGTTCGCGTGCTTCTGTAGTTTTCTTCAACACAGATTTTTAAGTCACACCTTAACTCAAGCCATACAAAAATATAATAATTTATTGTACTGCAACATTAAAGCAATTGTTTCAGTCAAACAGCGATGGCGGACTCCTCTTAGGACAGGGGCAATACGTTGCATCCGGTCCTGGTCTACCATCTATTCCTGGAATACCTGACCTGCCATCGAAACCTGGTCGCCCATCCCTTCCTGGCTCACCACCTGGACCAGGCTGACCGTCCTGCCCTGGCTTACCGTCCGACCCCCTTGTTCCTGGTGGCCCATCTAAGCCAGGTGGACCAGCAAATCCATGCATACCTTCAACTCCGGGAAGGTACTGCGTGCCTGGCTCTCCAGGTTTGCCAGAAGCGCCTGCAGGACCATCGAGTCCGTCAACGCCTTGATCTCCAGCTGGCCCAATATCTCCACTTGGCCCAGGATCACCCCTCTCTCCGGGTAATCCTGGTGGTCCAGGTTGACCAGGAGGGCCGGGCTCGCCCGGTGGTCCAGCTTCACCAACTGGCCCTGCGTGACACATAAGACAACCGTTGGAACCTGCTTGTTTGAAAAATAGGCGAACACCGGGGATGCCTGGATCGCCCGCAATTCCTTTATTTCCGGGGTTTCCCGGTGCACCTGGTTCACCAGGTGGACCTTGTGGTCCTGCTGGACATCCGGCAGAAGATGGGCCGCAGTTGCACTTGTCATTCGATGTTTGTTTCTTATTTCTCGCATGAAGATCAAATGACGAGTCGTTACGGTAGTTCTCATAACCAGCCATGATCAGTTGCCATGCGCCATCCGTTGTGTGCTGAAAATAGTGTTTTTTTTTTGAGAACGACAAAAATCGTTTTGAAAAAAAAAATATTTCACGTATTTTATTTCAAAGGGTCGCAATGCAGAATTTACGTTATAAAAAGAGAATGAATAGTGACCAAATTCCACCTTTTTTTTCGAATTTGTTTACAGTATTACATGGATGTGTTTAAACGCCTGTTTTAATCGCTTGGTTCTACAGGTAGCTAACTCTAATTATCATCAGGATCCACAGATTCCTGACCCGTCCGCGTTTTCTACATCCAGAAGCAGGAGTTGATTTTCAAGCACTGAATGTGGAACTTGGGGGCAGTTCACGGGCAATATTCCCATTTTTCACTTACCGCATTCCCCAACTCTCCTTTTAATGAGCTGTTTGCACCGCATAGTTTTGCCCATATAAATTGCAATTTTCAAGCTGTGGGACAGACAAGTAGTCCTGCGAGGAAAGAAGAGACATCAATGAAGCTCTTATGGACGGAGTTGTGTACCGTTTCTTGGGAAAAACCTGCAGTAACAGTGATTCAATCAAAATAAGTCGTAAAATCTTTCAGTCGAGAACTTTCGAAATCATTTGCTTAGTAATAATCTCCATGGCCTTTGTTGCTTAAACCAGGGCATACTTGTGATATTTGATGACCAGTCTGGCCGTCCGGCTGACGCCGGACTTCCAAACTTTTCACAATGCTCGCTTCGCTCGCATGGCTTCATCCCTTCTTCATTCAAATAAAGTCACAGTTATTCCACATTTTTGCTATAATGTGTCCCACACCCTTTCCATTGCTTTTTCTCATGTAAAAATGCACTTATCAAAGAGGATTAACCTTCTCGAAGCAATTTTATCATTTGCTCAACTGAAACAGCTTTTTGTAACTATATGTAACCGGTTCAACCTGGATTGACCGCAGAAAATGGTCTATCATTCTTTGTTTGTTATAACTGGTCAAGTGATAAGAGTCAGTTAGAACATATAAAAGTGGAGGGTGCGGTGTGTTCATGAACAAATGAGAAGAGAAGAACGTGAGGGAGGACGTAAGGAGGAAGGATTCACACGGATTGCATACTAATCCGCGCAGTGGTCTGACATCTAGTTTTTTTTTACGATTGATGTTAGAGGCCATCGGATCGATTTAACAAATATGGACCTAACTCATGACATTTCCCTGAGTAGTGGACACCGGCGCACCCCTCCTGCATCGGTAGCTATATTTTCAGGCGTTCCTCCACTTTTGAGCTCAGGCGCACCCCTATCACAGCAATAGACCCGTCTCCCCCCACTTTGGGCGCCGGCGCACCCTTATCAAAGCAGTGGACCCGTCTCCCCCCACTTTGGGCGCCGGCGCACCCTTGTCACAGCAGTGGACCCGTCTCCCCCCACTTTGAGCGCCGACGCACCCTTATCACAGCCGTGGACCCGTCTCCCCCCACTTTGGGCGCCGACGCACCCTTATCACAGCCGTGGACCCGTCTTCCCCCACTTTGGGCGCTGGCGCACCCTTATCACAGCCATGGACCCGTCTTCCCAAACTTTGGGCGCCGGCGCACCCTTATCACAGCCGTGGACCGTCTCCCCCACTTTGGGCGCCGGCGCACCCTTATCACAGCAGTGGACCCGTCTCCCCCCACTTTGGGCGCCGGCGCACCCTTATCACAGCCGTGGACCCGTCTCCCCCACTTTGGGCGCTGGCGCACCCTTATCACAGCAGTGGACCCGTCTTCCCCCACTTTGGGCGCCGGCGCACCCTTATCACAGCCGTGGACCCGTCTCCCCCACTTTGGGCGCCGGCGCACCCTTATCACAGCAGTGGACCCGTCTCCCCCACTTTGGGCGCCGGCGCACCCTTATCACAGCCGTGGACCCGTCTCCCCCACTTTGGGCGCCGGCGCACCCTTATCACAGCCGTGGACCCGTCTCCCCCCACTTTGGGCGCCGGCGCACCCTTATCACAGCAGTGGACCCGTCTCCCCCCACTTTGGGCGCCGGCGCACCCTTATCACAGCCGTGGACCCGTCTCCGGACCTTGCCCACTTTGGGCGCCGGCGCACCCTTATCACAGCAGTGGACCCGTCTCCCCCACTTTGGGCGCCGGCGCACCCTTATCACAGCAGTGGACCCGTCTCCCCCACTTTGGGCGCCGGCGCACCCTTATCACAGCAGTGGACCCGTCTCCCCCACTTTGGGCGCCGGCGCACCCTTATCACAGCCGTGGACCCGTCTCCCCCCACTTTGGGCGCCGGCGCACCCTTATCACAGCCGTGGACCCGTCTCCCCCCACTTTGGGCGCTGGCGCACCCTTATCACAGCAGTGGACCCGTCTCCCCCACTTTGGGCGCCGACGCACCCTTATCACAGCCGTGGACCCGTCTTCTCCCACTTTGGGCGCTGGCGCACCCTTATCACAGCAGTGGACCCGTCTCTCCCCACTTTGGGCGCCGGCGCACCCTTATCACAGCCGTGGACCCGTCTCGCCCCACTTTGAGCGCCGACGCACCCTTATCACAGCCGTGGACCCGTCTTCTCCCACTTTGGGCGCTGGCGCACCCTTATCACAGCAGTGGACCCGTCTCTCCCCACTTTGGGCGCCGGCGCACCCTTCATGTAACGGTGGAGTGGTCGGCATCACTCTAAGCCACGCCCTCGAATTTCGTTCTACACACACACACACACGTGACACACAAAGTAAGCCCGTTATTATAAGTCATGATATTCTTCTGCGCCGTTCAGGTTGTTAGATGCAATTCTTTTTTTGTTTTGCTTAGTTTTTAATTTTAAAAATTAACAGAAATCAAAGTGAAAAAGGATTCGCCACGTCCATAAGAATAAGGTGAATAAGGATTATTGTCATAGAGACATTCTACATAGTACAGCTATAGCTTTTTTTTTTGAACATTACCTATTTATGATGAAATTCTAGACTACTCTTTTTTCACAAGATGTTGATTATCTTTTTTCTCTACTTTCGCTGTGGAAATTCTGGACCGTTATAGGGCAAATTGTGCGCGTGCGTTTGACGCGCGTGCGTCTAAGGATGTGGTTAGTCGCACCTCAGACGCACGCGTTCTGAACTTGTTTGGATAATCCTGGATATCATTTTATATGTTTCCACGAATTCCTTAAAGGACTAGTCACTATATCGGCTTTTGGTATAATTACTGAAGATCTTGCCTAGGCATCGCCTTTCATGCACAATTGAGCAAAGATTATAAGCTATTATTCAATGCGCTTGTGTAAAATGTTTAGTGCTAAATATTCATGGAATAGATTACCCTGAACTCCTTCATGCCCTCGTTGATCTCACTTTGCAGAGAGCTTATGTCGTTGACAATCATACCCATAGCGATTAGAACGCCCAGAGTGACCACAGCGGCGCTGCCGGTGGCAATGACGTATGACTTCGACATCCTGTAAGACGTAAGCAAAAGGTGCCTAGACAGTTAAAGGCACTGTGTCACCTCGTTTCGTGAGCTGAAAATACCAGCAGATTCTAGACCTTCTCGTCACGCTATTTCCAAAGATGTACTTCAAAGCTCATAAAAATGACGAAAATTCCGTTTTCGGAGGGTCCGAAAGTGCAGTTCACGGACCACCTGGGCGGAGCGGTCCGTGAATGTGCTGGCTGTTCGCCACGTCCACGTCGTTGGCCAACACGTCTAGACATGTCCGATCGATGAGATCAATGGCTTCATGCGTCCACTCGGCTCGACAAACTGTTACGAATCCCGTCCCGAAAACCGTTTAAAAGTAGGGTTTAAAGACCTTTTTATAACATATTGGGTACACCGTTGGATTCAGCGTCTCGAGGAGATTCAGAATCCGGCAAAAGCTTAGACACGAAAACGAGGTGACTCACTACCTTTAATTACAGATGGAGGTTAAATAGGACAGCTACTCACGTTAGCAGGAATTCCACTACGCAGGATGAGGTTTGAAAGTTAAAGCCCTACTGCTTACGCCCCTTAATTTATACTCGCGTGCCCTGTGACAGAACGCTCTACGAAAAAGCTGCAATCAGTTCCACATCTGTACGTGTCACACAGAGTATGCTATAATAACAGTTGTACGCGAGGCTGGTTCACAACTTTAATGGGATATGAGTGAGACTCGCCGTGCAAACAGCTTCGATTTGTAAAGTTTGTTTCCTCTAAACGGGGGCGAACCATAAAATTCTTTGCTGCGGTAGCGTAAATTCGTGGAATTCTTCCGGAAGCTGATAGAAGAACATGCAACGGCGTAGAAAATCTATAGCTGCCGTGGAATTGACGTACCAATTGGTGAATTATGTACTTTGCCCTGATGTCTTGTGTGACTCATACGAAACACGATTTGAAAACTGGGCGAAGAGCCGCACTAGCAATCCAGGATTGCGTTCAGGCTTACAATCAACTTTTCTGCAAGCCTTTTGCCATGTTACGGCGAAAATAAAGTGACTGGGGTGCAAATGCAACAAATTGATTGAACAAAATGTGAGTCAAATTTGATGCGTTGCGCAATTATGTTAGAAGGGTCGGAATCAGGGCTGTGCGTTAGAAAAATTTCAGATTTCGTTAAGGGCAGCGTCCCACCTCAAGATCGTTTTTGAGATATCAACACTAAAAGAATCTCCATGAGCTGGTGAACACACCGGTATACGCGATTTCCCGAGCCCCAATTTTCAAGGGGCCTTTGGGCGGAGCCGGGGGCGGAGCTAAGAAACTTTCCAGATAATTCACTCCAGGAAGCGCATCTCCTCAAGAAATTCGTATTCCTCGTGAGATATCTTCACCAACTCCCTAACAGAATAGAAACTGTCGTCCATGTGTGACTAGCAAAGGAGTTCACGATCTGGAAACCCAGCAATTCCGCCTTGGCTCCGGAACCAGCGCGGGATTTCAGGGTTTCCGCCCAACGTACTACCTTGCTAGCCGCAAATGGAGAGCAGTTTCTTTTCCATCAGTTAATTCAGGAGGTGCGCTTTCTGGAGTGAATTATTCGGAAAGTTTTCCAGCTCTGCACCCGGCTTCGCCCAAAGGCTCCCTAAAAATTGGGGTTCGGAAATGGGGTTTTTCAACGGTCTTGCAGAGAATCACGTATACCACTGTGATCATCTGCTCCTGGAGATTCTTTTAATGTTGAGATCTCAAAAACGATCTCGAGGTGGGACGCTGCCTCTAATCCGTTAATTCGCTATGTTGGGCCAAAAATAGCCGTTACGCGTTATTGCGTTAATTCGTTACGTTAGTAACGCGCAGCCCTGGCCGGAATTCTGACGCATTATCAATTGAAATCCTTGTTAAATTTAGGGATACGTGTTCAACAAGCTAGTACATGTTGGTGTGAGTGCCGTCCGCAGCACAACAGGACCGAAAGGGACCAGGCTGTTACACAGTAAAACGTGTCCTGACAATTTTAGACAAGATTTAATATGTTTTTACGAAATCCTCAAAGGGGCGGAGCGGGCACTGGATCGACTTTGAGTACTAATAGTGAAGATTCGGCGTCGACACTGACTGTAAGGGACCGCAAGTATCCCACGTGGCACACCATGCCAAAAGCGTAAGGTCGCGAATGTGTTAAAGATCCTCGGGGGCAGGGGTAGGAGAGCGAAGGGAGGCGCTTTTGTCAAAATGACCTGCAATATTGCAAGGCGACGCAAAAAAGCACGAAAACTCCAAACAAGGTTTTTGTGCATTATCTCAGACTTTTCGAGTCACTATCAGCCTATAAAATGATCGTAACCTCCCTACCGCAGCATATTGTGTGACTCGAACATTCAGCAGCTTAAAGCCGGCGCTCATGGTAATTTCCACTTGTGCGCCCGTAGAAAATTCTCGTCAGCCGAGATCAGCTAAAGAAGTTGCCGTCCTGGCATAGTTCTCCAATGGATGGAATCTCGATTGATCACATAGTTCTCTACTATCGAAACTATCGTTTCTGGGCCAAGCCAATCATGTGCTGCGCTTATGCACTAGCAAAGGGGTCGGCCTCAACGAAGTTCCCCCCCCCCCCCCCCTCGGATTGGGACCTCTGAGGGAGGGCATTCCTGCAACCATGCCAGACCTGCGCCTTTGAAAGCAAAGTACGGCAAAAGTTTGCCGCGTAAAATTTTTGACTCTACGTGTGTATTAATTTTAGTACAGTTCTCCCAGCATGGCTTCCATTGAGAAACAGAAATGATCTATAGCTTCTGTTTCAATCCATTGACGCTTTTTTTTTGCTCACGTGGGACCGGGCGGCTCAACTACTGGACCCTATTTTGGAACTATTTTGCAGTATTTCCATATGAAATGAGTAGTACTTCTGAACAGTGTCTCAACAACTGTGGTTCGAGGAAGATTTCGAGGTAGTTCGAGGAATAAGAAAGAAAGAGTATGTGAGAAAGAAAGTTTGGTGACCTTTGTGTTTAGAATATGTACCGGAATGTCCGGGTCTAACCGCTTGTTACGGTTGTTACGGAGACTTGTCGTATACCGCCCTAGTGGACGGAGAATGGATCCTACTGCGGATCTAATTTGTCACTTGTTTATTGGAATATACTTGTAAGGGCACACTTGTCCAGCAAACTTGTAGGAGGCTCATGCCGAACCAACCATCCTTAGCTAGGGTTCTTTTTATCCTCGCTCCATAGCCATAAGGGGCTGATAATAATAGCTAGAGAATCAAGAATCATTCATTCATGAGAACGGAAGTTATGGTATGCGGAGCATGACGTTATGAACCATGAGTTCTCGATAGCAGAAGTCATGACAAAAAAGTGGGATTTTGAAATTAAGGAAGATTGCGTTACATGGATGGAAATAGTCTGAATGAAAGCCACATTTTCCATATAGAAGCCCACCCGTTACATTCTGCACTTTATTATTCGTCAGGTTAGAGCCATACCAACCAGTGTACATCCGGCACACCTTCACGTAGCACTCAAAACACCTTTCACAAAATTCTTTCGTAACTAGGTCACAAATTATTTTTGCAAAATGACCTCATTTCCAAATCTCTTTTCGCAACAGTATGGAACTACGCAAAAGGGCGTTCATCCCAGACATGCGGAAGCGCGCGTGGTGGCCGATGCGTTGAAGGACGAACCCTTCACACCAATGTGATTATTGTTTCTCAGAATGTATTTACATCCACAAGAGAGAATATAGTTATGAAGCACCTATATTCCTCTATTTTCTCTATTATGCACGGACTAATAATTCCTTCCTAGGTTTCCTGATCGTTCACGATGATTGGGGTGATCGAGTGTATCAGTTGCACTCTTCCACATAATTCTGTGCGTGTGCTCAAATGAAGTCTTAAATTGTCAACAAAGCCATTCAGCTTAGACGATCTCAGTTGAATGAGAGTATACTATGGGTGCTATGAGTTTACTTACCTATTATATCCTCCTTAGCTCGCGAACGCATGAGTCGTTGCTGTATGAGCCCCAGAACCTTTCTTCGTAATTTCGCCTGTCAATTGCCAAGATTTTCGCTTGCTGCCAGCTTTTTCTGGAAAACAAAAGGTCTTTTTCCACTTGCTTCAGCCAGGTTTTCTTGGGTTCTTCTCTCGATCCTCTACCCGGTAGGGCGCCCCCTCCACAGCTAGCTTGTGTGGCAGGCATGAGTTCTGCATCAAACGGTTGTTGAAGAATCGTATAGAACCTAAAGAATTGTTATTAACCTGCAGAAATATCGCCGTGATGTCAGTGCAGCCTTTCTAGTGTCTCCGCCCCTTCCCCCACGAGATGTGGGGAGTGTCTCCCCACATCTCGTGGCGGGACTCACGAATGTCAAGCGGTGCACGTCTGGAAAACTAGTTCTCATGAATTTCTCGGACTCTTCGCACTGATTCAGCATTAGATGCACATGAGTTCAACGTCCCTCGATACCTCGGAATAAGGCGAAATTTCTTGAATAAGGATTTCCGATGGTTGTTAACATAAGCATGCATTCCTGGACAAAAGTCTAAGCAACGATTATTGTACTGAAGCATTCGAGATCATGATGCTAGCAGTTTTTCGTGCGAACGTTCATCCGGCATGAACGTTATAGAAGCTCACACGCACACAGAAGAGCTACCTATCATTGTGTTCGTTTGACGCGCATTTAAGATCGCTAGACACAAATAAAAAGTGCGTATAGCGAAAAAAATGAAAAGGAAAACAAAGCTTTTTTTATGAACGGATAGAAATTCAGGAATCACGAGATGAAGGTGATGTAAACAGTCTTTAGAAGTTCCAAGATATTAGAAAATGCTCTGGAGAGAAATCTAGAACGAATGAAATACTCAGATCTCCTACTCTCACTACCATTCCAGTATTCTCATACCGTTTCTTCTTCCTCCTCTTTATACCATTTTTAATAAGATTTCCCTTCACAGAGATTGATCCTGTTACCTCTCTTCTCTTCATGGTTGCCAAGTTCTCTTTTAATTGAAGTTATATGAACGTTTCACTCGCTTACTTGAAGAAAGGTGATATACCCAACTGCTGGAACCCATAAAATACTTATTGTTATCATTGATATGCGCATTCGCATCAGACCGTTTGCGATTCGAATCCATGCGACGTTGTCTGGTTATGTCATAATTTATTTCCTAATGTATGGTTTCGAAGTTCCAGTTCCAGAGTTACTTCAGCACTAATAGAATTGTGATAAATTCTTGGCTATCATGGAACATGCACTGTTAATAGAAGCAAATGTGAAAGGGATACATGAAGATGTAAGAAAATGTCTGGTGGTTTTCTTCGGGGGCGTCAAAATTATCTGCGCATACATTTTTGGTCCCAAACAGGAACGGTTAAATCAATTCGCGAGCCATTTCGCAAAGGTGTGCAGCAAGCTATTCCCACTGTAAACAACAGTTTGTTTTCTGAATGACTTGTTTCTTTACCTTCACAGGCTTGAAGAACTCTACTGATAGCGCAGCCAGTTGGTCGCGGGTTTTCATTTCGCAAGATTTTCTCTAGATTTTTCCAGGACAAATATCAACAAGTCTAGCTCCCTTTACTTGATAGTGCACACTCCACCCTTTATCATAATCGAATTGGAGTACATGAGAATACCAGCAGAGGGAGTAACTATGACAACCTTTTTGAGTGGAAAATTAGGAAAATACATCATCAGATCGCATTTGAACTATTTTCTCTCTATAAAGGACTACTAAATCAGTTTCTAAGAACCAAACTTTGCTGACAGATTTTCGGGCCAGCGTAGATTCTAAAACATTAACCAATACTACTTCCGCTCCTGGATTACATGCTTGACACCGCGAAAACCAGCAAAATTGGCACATCAGAAGAAACGCCTGTTCAGGCCGCGACAAGCAACTGGTGGTGATCCAATTTATCACATGGTTTCAGTAGTGAGACTTAGCCCTGGACTACTATGTATAAAAATTCGGATCCATGTGAAATTCGTTAAAGTCGTGAGGAACGGAACAGAAACCCACCGCGAGGCGATTTTTTAGCCCGTGTCTAAGAAGTTCCCCCAAGCCTGTGCAGATGCGAAAAGAGGCCAATTCCGGAAATTGCTGCTGTTTACGACAGAAACGGCTTGAGCAAACATACTTACAAAATGGCTCGGGATTCGCTCACCGTCTTAATTTGAGACAGAAAAAATCAACGCGAAGGTAATTTTGGCACACCCTGTAAGAAACAATTGTCATCGACAAGGTGGTCGATGGTCGAAGATGTACAATGCAATGAGCGTCGATTTATGCAAACTGTGCAGCACGAACGCAGCCCGAACGGCGTAATGGTTCGAGTAGAAACCCTAGCAGCGACCCAGTTGCTACCATCCTCCTCTTAATTGCTGCCCAAGCTTTCATCCCTTCAGCAGCAATTGCTGAGGGGTGGCAGCACTTGAGGAGAGGATGGTAGCGACCGAAAACCTCTGCTGCTAGGGTTTCTACTCGAACCATTACACCGTTCGGGCTGTGTTCGTGCTGCACAGTTATCAGAGTTTAGAGTTCGTCCAATCGAGGTGAGAAAAACGATAGCGGAAACAACGCATATTGATCGATGCTGCACATCGCTTCGAATTACCGTTCTCGGTTGCATTCACTCTTCTTACTTTCCTGGCTGTCCGACATTTTGGAGGTGCGCATTCGAAGATGCGTATCTCAGCTCAAACTTGAAATTTTTCGTAGACGTAGAAAAGGTTATGATCAGCATTTCCCACAGATAAGTGCGGTACAGTGAGACCTATGTAAAGAGGAAAGCTTAAATCACAGCAGTCAACGAAGTGCGAAAGATCAATTTTCAGTACACATTGATTCACAATTTTTTAGACGAAAAGTGGATCTATTGCAAGCTCAAAAGGATATTCTATTAGGCAAAGGTCTTGCCCACACAACATTACAAGGAGAGATCCAACGCCTTACTCAGTGAAATTTTCCTTTATAGGATGTGAACCTGTGTGGATTTGCCCATCTCGCCAGTGTACATATACTACTTCGGCTCACCAAAACTGAGGCAATTTCAACCGAATTTTGAAGCCGAGCCTCAAATTGTAACGGGCGAGGCATTTGGTAAATTCTATTCTTGGCTTGGTCTAGCTACTTCGAACACCTCGAGCAGTATTTCATCTATCAGAAAAAATTGTTTTTTCTGGGATGTCGAGGTTTGTTGAATACATCAAGACCTCCCTAAGCGATATAAACAAAACAAAACTTCATCTTATTAAGCAACGTCCATCCATCCCTAAAGGAGGCCCATTTTCCCGGAAAATTCCGCAACAGCATTTATCAGAGGGATTAAAGTAAATGATGTCGCAAGATGAGCACTGACCTACAATGCTTTTATTCAAAATCTACTTTGACCATTTTTTCGCTACTTTTAGTTAACACAAAGGCAGAGCTACCAGTGATTTAGTTGCGCCCAACCTAGCTCCTAACATTTTCATGGACTGCTTCAGAATTCTCGTCCCACCTCCAGAACTATGTATGCTTTCGTATCTGAGAAGTTATATGATCATCACCTGTTCAAAGTTGAAAACTCGTATCGTTCTGGAAGTGCATTTTTAGTCACAGCTTCTGTGTCGTCATAACACGTCTACCTGGCCAAATGCAAAGGTAACACCAAATCCGGCTTTCGTTCTATTCGGGCAGAAAAATAGTCTAAAAATTGGGAGAGCACAAAAAACCATGCTTCGCCTCATCGAACAATGTCTCTGCAGAAACCAAAAAAACGGTGAAGAAGTCTCTTCAGGAAGCAGCTAGAGCAGATCTTGCTCTTTATAACCATTTAAAGTTTGTCTATATAGCTTTTGAAATAATGGATTTATGAACATCCAAAAATTCATCACTAGGTTGCGGCCATTTCTTGAAGGACAATATTTGGAGGTGAAATTCGTTGTAGGCTGTGGAGAACAAGCCAAAAAGTGGAACACTGCAAATTAAGATTTGGAACCATTATGAAACCTGTCCCGGATTGTCACCCCATTCGTCTCAACTTCTCCTTTTAAATAAAGTCGTTATCAAATCTTATAAAATCCTCAGACTCCGTTTTCTTAATCTGGTTTTAATCGAAACCATAAATCCTCATAGAACTTCCTCTCCGAACCATTAGATGCGTCAAAGGTGGTAGAAATAGAAACATCAAAAAATAGTTGAGAACAGAATGTGTAAGAAAGGGGATGAAACGATGACTAGTAACCAGTAAATTCACGTAAAAATGTTCTTTTCACTAGTTTCAACCGATTCTTTTTTAAAGACCGAATTTTTATACTCTTTTTTTTTTCTTCTTGGTACTCGTTCCAAGCTCGGCATTCCTATGGCTGCACGCATTTGTATCCATTTCAACTATTTCCTGATTTTATTTAATATCTCACAGCAATCCTCCCATATGATTACGAAAGCTGTGAAAATTCCTCTAAATTTCCCTTCAAAGTTGAAAGTCAGAGTCTCCCACAATGAGAGCAGAGAATGAAGAAGACCTTATTATGGCAGATTGTCAGGGCGCGCTATGAAAAGCCTTGAAAGGAGTACAGTTTTCAGCATTTGGGGTCTGACTTTCCACCATCTCTACTGCAGCGAAGGTGAGCACTAGCCGGGCTGCGTGTTCTTCATTTTGTTTTTGATTTGCCTTGTCACTGAGCTGCGTTCTGCAAGCCGATGAGGCGTTTGAGAGGTTGGTCGAAAATGTTGCCTTCGACTTCCCGACTCTGACGAAGGCGACATCGCCGAAACATTAGCCGAAGTGGAGAATAAAGAATTGTAAAAATCTGTGCCAAAACAGCTAGAAGAAGAAATAACTCACCGATTCATAGGAACATTGCCAAGATTTGAAGAGAGAGCCTCCCTGAACAGGAGTTGGCATGTACCCCTTCCCTCGATTGGGGTGAAATCAAGCTGTAAGAAACCTTGTTCTAGAGTTTTTCTCATCCCAAGCAGGACTACAGTCTTTAACTTCTTTACCGGCCATAACACTGGATGTATAAGCTAGCACTGGAGTGAAGGTTCTCCTCATTCCGATGATAGCTGGATTACACTGCTATCTGCGTCGTCCCCAGTCCATTACCAAAAAAAAAACACCCAAGAAACGTACTTTTTTACATACTCCTTATGAGAAATTCCTATCAGCTGCACACATCTAGTATATAATCCAGAGCTTAGTTCCATTGCAATATGTTTGGTTCCACCTCGAATTCTTTCTCACATAGTGAACAGACAGACAATACACAGGCTCTCCTTTGCAGCCACCCATTCTAACTCTAAAGAAGGTCTGTATACTTCTACGTAGAACTGTCAGTCATTAATTTCGTTTCTCGGACTGTTACGGGAAAGGGCAAAGCGACAACGAAAGTGGACGCCCACTTTCAAATGCCATAAACATTAAGCGACGCCTATGACTACGTTTTCTGCAAGGACACTAACACTTTCAAAAGGATTACGTGGGCAATATGTTTGCGCATTAAAAAAGTGGATCCAATTGAATCCCATGTACGGATTCTGTCTTCTCAAGTGAACATGACAGAACTCACAACACACCAAAAAACACTCGTAAATACAGTCGCGTAGTATAGGGAGTGCGTCTACGACTTTGTCTGCAATTACGGCTGCTGCGTAGTATTGGTCGACTATTCAGATGATTCGACCTAATTTCTACACGTTCCTCCGTAAGTTCTAATATGCATGTTGTGTGATCCCCTTCCATTTTAATTCTTTCCAACTGTCGCTTATAAAAATCTTCTGTTAGACACACTCCCCGGCGTTCTCCCATCGATCGGACCAGCTGATCAGTCGGCAGACACCGTGCTGCAGCCGTAATTGCAGAAGAAATCGTGGACGCACTCTCAAAGCTACCGGACTACACACCCAGTGGAAAGCTTACTAATCCGCCCAGACCTATAACATAATATTATACTTTACAACTCTCGGAATATCGAGAGCTCAGAAATTTTAGGGGGGGGGTGGCCAGTAAAAAATGTGGCCGCTCAAAAAAAGTTGGCAATTTAATTAAATTAATGAACCTATGAAATCGATCGACCCATGAAAAATAGTAAAAAATCAGTGTTAAATCAAGGAATAAAGAATAAGCTTATGCAGATACATCATGTACAGCATCGATAAGGTTGCGTTTTCCGCGGCCTCGAAAAGTATGTGACGCGACCGCGCCACTCGTGCTGGTATTTGCTTTGCGATACCAAACCTTAGGGTTTTCTGAACATTTTGTTAGTTTTCCCGATAGTTAATATCAAATATGAGGAAACACCACCAGGAAAACCCTGATTTGTCACTACAGCGCCAATTCCAGCGCAAGCGTCGCGGCAGCGCCGCGTACTTCCCGTGCCAGCGGAAAACGCACCGCCATTGATACTCACTGTACATCTGTTAACAAAGCAATTCTGATTTGAAAAAAAAGTTTCCTTCCTCGTTAACGATTCAACGTGCTGATGATAAACGGCGCTACTGGTAAAGCTAGAATTGCACCCGACATATAAACGCAGAAAATCACCAGTAGGGATTTTTGAAAGTTTTTTTTCTGCTTCCGAAGTGGAAAAAGGTCAAAATTTATATTGAAGCACCAACTTTCAGAAACGGAAGCTGTGGTTTCCCCTAAAATGCATACGCTGTGAAACGCCCATTGCTGGAACCGTTGTGCCTGTCAAGGCGTCCATTTTTTCGCGCAACCACTTCTCAAATTGTAACAGCCGAGCACCTTTAAATAGCGTCTCGTTCCACTTCATAAAACAATTCGACGCCTCGCCGCAACAACACCACAGGTGAGTCGAATTTCGGTGTACTAAACAGTCATGACCTATATCGATCGATTTCCAGATCGCAACATGTCGACGGCGTTCGTGTTGGCGACGAGCGCTGCGTCGGTGGTCACCATCACGATGCTGATCGCCATGGGGGTTATTGTGAACGACATCAACAGTCTTCGCGACGAAATTATGGATGGAATGAAGGATTTCCGGGTAGGTCAAAAGTAGATGAATTATCGATTGATGCGGCGAGAAAATAGAGTGAGAGAGCAATCAATGGAAAAATATATAAGACGATTCCCAGGTGGAGGAATATGTTGGAAAGCGGACAATACTCCACAACCAGGCTCAAAATTTCAATTAAAAATCGCTGCAATTTTTTATCTAGCAATTATCCGAGGTGTATTTAATCTGTACCTTACTCCCAATTTTGTGGTGTTGTTATTGAATTCCGTCCAGTAATCCCGCCAGCCATAGGAAAAAGAAATTTAACAAAATTAGAGTTACGGTACAAAATGAAGACAACATTCGCATCCATTACCTCAAACACTCACCCTTCCTCCCCCCCCCCCCCTCCAAAAAAAAAGAAAAGAAAAGCTTCAGCCTAAACGTTTCTTTTCTCTTCTGACTTTTGGAGCCAAGAATATGGAATAATGCCGAATAGTGCTTAAGAGTACGTCGAGATAGAGAGAGAATAAGTGAAAAAGGAAAAGAAAAGAGGTACAGAGGTAGAGGCGAGGTAGGAAGAGTTGAAGGGGGGGGGGGGGGAGGGGGTAGGAATGTGGAAATAGGGAGTTTGGGAATTCACAAAGGGATGTGAACACATCACGACATCCGCCTATTCCTTGTGTGACATGAGTGTTTGTTCATTACAAAAATGGATGAATTTGAATATTTGCGCACCCAATTGCAAAGTGCTCCGCCCACGCCGTGCGACGCGCCCTTTTTGTGGGTAATATGGTCCTGGTGAGTGGCCACTGACCAATTTGGTGGACCTCTCAGCTTCTCAACTATCCAATCCTTGTTTGCTCCCGAGTGAAAAGAAAATTGTTCATTTCAAATATGTGCAGTTTCGATATCGATCATGGGCAAAACACTGCCGGCTCGAATCTCGCTGCAGAGGCTTGGGTCATTGCCAAATTCAAAAATCGATGGTGACCAGAAGTTAATGGAATTCTCTCGGGAGTTTTCCCTCAGTAGTTCAGGTTTTAATGCATTGCATTTCCTTTTTTTTTTCTTCTGAGCGTGATAATCGAATTACAACTAAAGTCGCTTTTTTTCTGCCCCCCCCCCCCTTTTCTTGCCCTTTTTTTCCCTTCTGGCACTCCAACTCAGCGAAAAACTTGTCCGCACATCTATTCGGGGGCAATAATAGATGAATATTTGACACCTGCATGTCAGACCGCCACTTAATGATTTACAAATGCGAAACATACAAAAGGTGAGGTATTACATGCAGTTCATTCATCTGAGCGCAAGGTGAGAGCTAAGACAGCAGAAAGAAGGCGTGGCTTATCCCTGAGTATGCGAGCTGTGCCACTGTGATTGGATGACTGCGCTTGGGAGTGCACGAATGCAGTGTGCGGTAGAAAAAGGAAGAATGCAGTCTGACACTGAATTTTTCGGCGAAAGCCATTCAATAGGCAAATAATATAGACAGAAATGATGAAATAGTCGCGTTTATAAACCAGTTATCGATTTTTTTTTTGCTCAAATCTTAGGGCAGCTGTTCCAATTCCACTATTGCAGATGGACACTGACGGTGCTTGGGACATGATCATCGCCGCCTACGCCGACCCGAACAACCACCCTCCCAAGCAGAAACGTGACGTATCGGAATCTCAAATAAGTCCAAATTGCCCCTGTGCTGCTCCGAAGGCGAATTGTCCAGCAGGGCCTCCCGGACCACCTGGAAACCCAGGACCACCAGGAGACCCGGGAGTAGATGGAAAGCCTGGCACTCCAGGCTTATCTGGTATTGGCGTGCTTGTTCAACAAACAACAGAGAACACTTGCGTAAGATGCCCGGCAGGACCTCCTGGAGTTATGGGACCATCAGGCCCACCTGGCCCGCAAGGCCCACTGGGCCCACAAGGTCGTCCTGGACCACCTGGAACTGCTGGCGGTGATGGTATGCCAGGTCCACGCGGTGAAAAGGGTAGCGACGGATATCCAGGTGCCCGAGGTCAGCCAGGCGCTTCAGGACTGCCAGGAACGACGTATATACCAGGCCCGTCCGGCAGGGTCGGCACTGCAGGAATGCCAGGACCTCCAGGAGAACCAGGAAAGAGTGGTGAAGACGGCCACCAGGGAATGGACGGTCAGCCAGGCCCTGTTGGCATGAGAGGTAACGACGGCCGCCCTGGTCAGGATGGCAGCCCCGGAAGACCGGGTCCTCCTGGTAATCCCGGACAAGATGCGCACTACTGCTCATGCCCATCGAGATCAACTGTTCGATAAGTTATGAACTGACTGAAACGTCGCGAATAAAGTTCCGTTTTGAAGCAGTTCAATGGTTGCAAATTTAGAAGAAAGTACTTGTTATTACCAATCTAGAGTCTACTTGAAGGTCAATTTTTCTGCTGACCTTGAAGAAGCGAAGGCTAGTTCTCCGTTTTAGTATGACCGAGAACCATGTAAAAACTGCAGCGAATCTTAAGTATGACTGAACGGGCTAATTCACATTATTGGTATCATCTTCAGAACCAGTACATTATCTGAGCACAAAATACAACAGGGTAATTTAGTATGGTATATTTCACTAGTTGACGATTGATAACAATGTACTCTACATTTTACCCGAGGTCTACTTAGTTTGTTTCTTGATGAGTACCAGGTATGTAATGCGTAAATTAGTAGGCGTAACTTACCCCAGCTGGAAGTAAAGATAAATGCAAGCCGAGGTTATGTAATCTGTTACCAAGATGGAGAAAGACATAACGCCCGTAGGTAACTTGACTCTTGATAAAAATTTGGGTAAATGCACTGAAACTCTTCCCTTTGTGTGCACGCACTTCTTCTACATGTCGATGTCATGTTGTCATTTTGGAAATCTTTTTTAATGAGTACCAAATCATTTGCAAATCGTGATTGGTCCAAACTTAAAGTATTAGGCTCATTGGTGGTCCAGATCGCGGTTTTCTAGTGCCACGAAGAATTGATAACCTAACAAATTGCGGAGCTCAGATCTAGCACAATGTGGTATGGCGAGCGTGTGTACTATAAGGGAATTTTTCTGATAATTCATCATTTGCACCCACCACGTGATCACGAGGAAACGTTTTATCAATATGCGTGATGCACCATGTGAATCACGTGGTCACATGAGGACGAAACGGCGTGATGCCCATGTGCATCGCGGTGATGAAGTGGTAGCACCAACGAAGCTTAGTATTTATTTTCCTTGTGAAGTATGCATTGAGAAACTTTGCGTATTGACCAGGCTGTACATAGCTGAGTGGGTACTACTCAAGTTCTGATGGGAAATTGTTTATTATTTATTGTACCCACCTTAAGGTCACTTGAACAGGTTACACTGTGAAGAATAATGTTGAAAACAGTGACATAATGCTATTCATTATGAAAACTGCTCGAAGAGAAAAGTAGTGATGTGATTCGAGGTACAGCCTTAGCAAGAAGGCATTCAAGTCGAGATTTCCATTTTTATGATACTCAAAACCAGTAGCAGCCTTGTTTCTTCTATTATGTATTGCGAAAGAATTGTGAAACAAAGCCCAATCAAGGTTCACGGCGAAGGAACGCATTAAGTTTTAGGCTGCTGGTATAATTCTCGAGGAGTATAGCACCGAGTATCGCCAGAAATTGGCGATATCATTTTTGATACTTATTGATTGAGCGGGTCGCAACAGCCAGTCGCCAACTTCGGACCGTCCGCAATCGATATGTATTAAAAATGAAGTCGCTACGGCGACGGCGATGCTAGGTGCTATACTCCTCGAGGAGTATGCTCGCAGCCTTATGGCGAGTGCAGCGCATGTTAACAATGAGTATTGCTTAAATTGCCTTGCACATGCAAAGCAAAAATGCTCAAAGAACGAAAGTTTTCTATTGACTATTCCCTAGGAGCTGAGGCTCCAGCAATCATACCACGATGCTTCCGACCGTCAGGGTTCACTTACTGATAGGTCGAAGCTTTCCAAGCTTGAACTACTCAGGGAAGTAGTGACACTGTAACCCCACTGTGACGCAGACAATTCTTCTCTAATTTATTGACCTTCTATACAACACAAACATGGATTTCGCTCTTATAGAGCATAGTAATGAGATACGTATGAATAAATTAATTTTAATTCTCTTCTCTCCAATCAATTCTCCACTTTTGGTTGCACTTTGCATGCCTTCAACGACGGTCGCAGGATCTGAAAAAAAAACCTCGGTAATTACAGAGCGTGTAATTTAGATGTGACCACTCACAGTAAACGAGCACATAAGATTCTCATCCACATTCATCACAGCTGCAGCATTGTCGAACTGACCGCAATAGTGGGGTGCGGAGAATATCGTGACAAGCTTGCGATTCGCAAAGAATTCGTAGCCGTCCTGGACAACCTGGAATTGGAGCTCTTACTAGGCGATAGGCGAAGGCGCTCCGCTTATGGACCAACCTGGTGCGCTCTTGCGACTAGTTCTATGTCTAAGATCTGGCTCATCTCAAAAACAACATCTGGACCAAAGACGTAGGAAACACCGCGAGTGTTCGAAGCCCATCCCTGAATTACGAGATAGTACAGTCATCGCCGTATGCAACCGTCAAAGAAAAGTAAGGGCCAGCGACAAATGGGGCGATTTTCATCTGTTTGTTTGCACGAACGTCCCCATAAGGTTCCTGCCCTGCACTCGATGCATGAGTTTTCTGAGTGAAAAGTTGATATCCGTGAAGCCAACCTTCACGACTTATGCGGATGTTCCCATCTACCCGGCCATCGGAGCGCAAGACTAACTTCTCATTCATGAATTTTTCGACCAGCTTCACAATTTTTAACGTTTTGACATGAAGGATGTCCGTTGACTCCTCGTTCGGGAAAACGCTAGCTTGTCCGAGCATATAATCATGCTACACACCACCCTACCCTCACTCTCATCCCTGAATCCTTCAATCTCTCCCTGGTCTAGTGTTGTCGCTGAACTTCCACGTCAGAAAGTATGGAGCGTTACCTTGCTACACATAGATACACATGTACAGAAGGGAGCATAAGTTATCGTTCTTTGGTTTTCTGACTCATCTATCTGCAGTACTGACATACTTTTCGCTGAGCTACAGGGAACTCCAAACGGCCGTGTGCGAGGGGCGGGGCCGCGGCGCGCCGTGGCAGTCGAGTTCTCTGCTGCCGGCAGAGGCGGACAACCAGAGCCACATGCAGGGCCTCTGTGTCTCTGTCCAAGGGAGCCGCGCCGCAGCCCCGCCACTTGCACACGGCCATTTGGAGTTCCCTGTAAGATTCATTAGTAGTGCTGCATTTGCACTATTTTTCGGCCTCAAATTCAGCTTAGAGACTTGGGAGATAGCGGAAAAGATTCAGCGCCAATTTTCAGTGCAGATTACTGGTGCCATCAAATGCACGGATTCACCCCACGGACGCTTAATATTCTACTTCCATGCAAACTGACCAAGAAATGTTTGAAGCCTGTCCAAGTTTATTCAAACAAATAAGTCTAGCGATCACTCCTACCTTTGTATAGCTATCAGGATCGCTCCACAATAAGTCAATATGAAGGGAAGGATTTGGAGGATCAATCGGGCGAGTTATCTGCCTCAGTTGTTCCATGGACTTCAGCTGAAAAATACATGTGCAACATTCAAAATGTTGACGTGTAAGTGAGCAGGGATGACGACTCCCATGAAATTACCTTGGGCGAAAGACCGCCATGCATGCAGAGAATCCTCCCGGAGACGAGAGCGGTGAACGGTAAAGTCGCAAATGCATCCTGAAATATTTCAGTGCACGAAAAGTGGTGAAATCCAATTGAAATCCAAACTCAATTTACCTGAAACTGCAACCACAATCGGGTGCTTTGATATCGTCGATTGCACTCTTCAAAAAAGCCATAAACTCGATTAATTGGCGAACATTCATGATTTCCTCGTAATATAAAGAAATTTCCTGGATATTTTATCTGAAATCGCGTGCTTTTATTGAATAATGGCGGCAGGCGGGAAAAACACCAACGTCGTACCTTGTAACAGAAAAACAATGCTATACATTCCAGATTTTGTTGTCCTCTATCTACGTAGTCACCGAGGAACAGATAGTTCACGAACGGCGGGAAGCCGGCACGATCGAGTAATCGTAGCACATCTGTAGAATCATTCTTAAGAAATGACTACACACATCAGTCATTTTCTCATTTGCGCACAGTAGGCGTCAATAGGGGTGAAATGGGGTGAGTTTTTCGCGGCCTCGAAAAGTACGCAGCGCGACCACGCCGCCCACGCCGGAATCATCGCCGCAATGGCAGATCAGGGTTTTTTTTTTATAGTTATTCATCTTATTCGACATCAAAAACTAACTAGCTATCGGGAAAACCCTATAGTTTGCTGTCCCGGAGAGGATTCCAGCGCAAGCGACCCGGTCGCGTCACGGGCTTTCCGAGGCCGCGAAAAACGCATCGCTTCTGACGCTCAGAATATCTATAAATTCGATGAAAAAGGTGAAGGTAGCGATGAAACCCAAAAATAGTAGCTATTACTGAAATTGTAAAGAATCTCCTAATTATCTCAACCTGCGTACTGTCCATGAATGTCGCCGCATATTTTCACAGGTGGTTCTATATCGATCAGAGACGCTTGACTAAGGAACACTTGCCTGAATGAAAAACACTTTTAGCCGAGTATTATTGCGTACACAGAACCCCAAATGGAGCTGTTCGCCCAGCTCTGCCCAATCACAAATTGCCAACAACCTTTTAACTAATTAGTTGTCGGCAAGTTTGACGTCATCACACTACCCAAAAACAAGTTGTCGGCAAGCTTTTCTCCCAACAACTTGTCGACAAAGAAGAGCCGAAACAACTTGTCGGCAAGTTTTCCACAAAACAACTAGTCCGCAAACTTTTGGTCGAACAACTTGTCGACAAGCTTTTCAATGGACGACTTGTCTACATGGAAGTGTGAAAACAAGCTGTCATCAAGCTCTTGGACGAGCAGATTTCAGATGCGATCAGAAGCTTATTCGCCAAATGCTTTTCAACAAGTTGTCTTCGAGGATCTGGGTATCGCATGGAAACACACGTCGCAACTAGCTGGAGAAGGTCAATTAGCTTTTAAAGTGATGAAAAACTCACCTCGCAACCGTGCATAGATTCATAAGTTCACCTTCTTTCACGCTACTAACTAGTGAGTACCCGGGCGCAGCAGTATTCAATATTCGTATAATCAAGTCATCAACGTCGTAGCGTGTCGGACCCTAGAAAGAGTCTTTGAGTTCCATGGATTTTCACACCTCTGGATGTAAGCATATCGGTAACGATCAATGTGGTCCAATTTTGCTAAAAACTGATAGGACATAGGGTCCGAGAAGTTTGCACGGGGCAGTACCGAATGGGGGTGCTCGCCCGTAGTTCTGTACCAGAAAATAACCCTCTCGCAGAAGTGCAGCCATAATTCAAATGAATGTGCTGGGAGAGGATTGTAAGGGGCATCGCTTCACTGCGTCAACTCCATCTTCATCGATGATAACACCAGCTGACCTTAGTACAGCTAGACGACTGCGTAGTAGTTGTCATTCATGGAATGAAACACACTCGTAACTGGAGCCTTGTTTGATTTATTATCAAGTAGCTCGGGAGAAATGTCAACAAACCCATAAACAACATCACTTTAAAGGGTAATTTACACTAGCTGCGTGCGTCAGTCGCGCATCAGTCGCACGCATCCATTTGCAAGGGATTTTCCATGAAGACCGGTCATCATGGCATGTACATACATCCTCAATGAAAAGAACGCGCGGCTGCCGCGAGGCCTAAACGCGTGCGTTTGGGCTGCGACTGCGATGCGACTCTGATGCGACTGGGCCCTATTCTTCATCATATAGACGCACGCGCGTCAGTCGCACGCATCCAGTATAAATTGCCCTTAATCGCATAGTCTTAAGCTACATTTGTAGAGCATCGGAGTCCGTTCCGGTTGGATAAGAAAAGATACGTATCGATCCTTGTCCGTATCTACCTTACAGGGATCGATACGTATCTTTTCTTATCCAAGCTGATCGGACTCCGATGCTCTTTAAATGTAGCTTGAGGCGAATGTAGCCTAACAACATGAATCAACGCTGTGCAGATTTATTTGTCTGCTTCAGAAAATTGTTGCCTAAATGTGTAACAATGGTTAGTGACATCAAATTTACAGTCAACTCTCGTCCGAATCAGCAGTGTGGTGTCATCGCATGCAACATCACCTGCTCAGACGATAGAGTTTTCGGAGCATGACCCCACCCCCACTCTCGCCACCCCACAGGTGTGACACCTGCGCACCAAACCCAAAAATGAGCGGAGGTATACAGGGAACTCCAAACGACCGTCTACAAGGGGCGGGACCGCGGCGCGGCTCTCTTGGGCAGGAATACAGGGGTTCTGCATGTGGCTCTGGTTGTCTGCTTGTGCTCGACGCCGCGGTTCCGCCCCTTGCACACGGCCGTTGGGAATTCCCTGTGCTGATTTTTCAAACGAGCGAATTTAGCAGCTTAACATGATGCCATTGCACTCCCTTGCGATCTATCCACACGATAGATCTCCACGCCACCTAGGGAGATCATCGGTCTCCTACCTGACGATGATAGAGTCGCAATTTGGCGACAAGTCATCAGCCGCAACACCTCACCCAGTACACATAGGGAGCGTCGATCGAGATTGCACCTCTCCACGTTTGGAGCGTCGCACCATCTACGAGGCGCGTGCGAGGCAATACCCGATATCCACAGCGCCCGGCCGCTCCGCGTAGGTGCAATCGTGATTGACGTTCCCTGTATTTATATGTAGGATGGTTAGCACAGAAAAGTGCGTTGGTTTCTTCGCTATTTCTCTGCTCAAAACTGGATCATATTGTGGTGATGATGACCTGACTTGTTCTTGCCGTCGAAATTGCAGGATCAAAAGAGGCTGGAAGAAACGATACGCACTTTATGCAGGAAATTCCTCCCGCCCATGTAAACGCTGACGACACATTCTCGGTTTCTGTTATGGTGGTTGCATTTATCTTCGCCCCATAGATGGATATTTCTTAATGGTGGCAGTACAGGCCGATCCAGGAACTGTCAGTTTAATAATAACGAAAGGTAATTCTCAAATTCCTGTCCTCAGACGCTACAAGAGAGATCCTTCATGTATTCAACAATGGTTCAAGAGATTTGGATTAGCCTACCCGCGCAGCTTATTGTCCTAAAACAAAGGTCGTGCTCTCTCAAAGGCTGTGCTGGTCCCGCAGCGAGTGTACTAAACGTGTACTCGCATTTGAGCTGCAGTATGCATAACAGCACTTCACTTGCTAGATGACGGCGAAAAGTCCTGCCAGTTTCTTGGAATACTTGAAGGGACTTGTTGAGAAGCGTGATGAGGTTGCGGTGAGTTGTTGTTGCTACATTGTTTTGTTAAATATCTAATGATTTGTGAGTAAAAATGTAGTATTCTGAAAGCTATTAGCAAGTATTATTGAGGGTTGCAATCAGGATTTTAGAGTTTCGGTTTTTAGAGTGACCTGCTCAGGATAGAGAGTCGTATGTTTAAACTAGAAGAAAACGATCTTCTCAAGCATTACGAATCGGGAAATGCAGTCCTTGGTGAGTGTTTATGGTCTGTTCCAAACGCGACAACAGTTGAGTAACCGTGCGGATATCCTGCTTTTCTCTCACTCCTCTCCTATTGCTGCACACTTTGCCGCTTTCTTTCTCTCTCTGCTGTCTACTCAACTACCGTCCATGGTGAAACGCACTATAGCATTGCACAACTCCGCTTTAGTTCGTGTTTACTGATCATATCTGATTTCCAGGCTTCTCGCGACCTCGCTTGACCCGCGCAGTCCGCGAAAAAATCCATCCGCCGGCAAAATTTATGGTGTTTTCCAACTCGTCCACAACAACGAAGTCGGCTTGTGAACTCTCGGAAAGAGCTGAGAAATTGCGCCATTGTGAAAAGGAACAGAATCAAGTTTCTTCTGCCGAGATGTCTTCATCTGTCGAGTCATCGAGCGACACGGATCCGGAAACTGTGGGGATCGCTGGGCTGGAGGCAGCTGCCGTGAGTTTATGCTGATCTATTGTACATTTTTTGTTTCATCAGGTTTGCAGCCTAAGAAAGTTAGGCGCCTCTTGAAGCATCAGACTCCTTAATTTGCTCCTATACTCTACGTGGAATATAGCGCTTTAAATCGCCGTCTACCTGCGACAATAATTTCTATATTTATCGATTGTTAGAGGTCCGTCACAGTGAAAGGCAGACGTTATTGCGGTGCACACGAAGAATTTTATCGTTTTCGTCACTAGTATTCGTCCCTACCTAGCATCTTCATAATGAGAATACAATGCGAGAAACAATAATCACTCTACCCGTGACGCTTACGAACCACAACGATAAAAAGCGGTTTATACTAGGTGCGTCTAGCCGCGCGCCTCAAAATGTTGAAAAGCCCTACTCGCAGCCGCCGTAACGCTGCCCAAACGCAGGTCAGATGCACGAGCTCGCGGCATCGTGGCGACGGTGCGATATTTTCAGTCCGAGTGTACATATAGTAGGCATCGACGTAGTGCGTTTTCCGCGGACTCGTGAAGCACGTGGCGCGACCGCATCGCACGCGCTGGAATCGTCGCTATGATGGCATATCATAGTTTTCTCGATAGTTACTTACAGGAAGCTCCAAATGTCCGCAGTCAAGAGGGACGTGGTCACGACGCGGCTTTAGGCAGAGACACAGGCGCTCTGCATGCTACCACTGGTTGGCGGCAGAGTCAGAGAAACCAGAGGCAGCATAGAGAGCGCCTGTGTCTGATCAAGGAGCCGCGCCGTGGCCACGCCCTCTTGACTGCGGACATTTGGAGCTTCCTGTAGCTTCCTAAATAGTTGACATCAAATAGGACGAAAAACTACGAAGAAAGGATCTAACTTGATTTGCTATTACTGCGATTCCAGCGTGAGCGTTGCGACCACGTCGCGTGCTTCCAAAGTCCGCGAAAAACGCACTTCCGTCGACGCTTGCTTTGCTGTCAATTTCAGCAGTCTTTCTTATCAGTTTCAAATTCTAAAATGGAAGGGATACATTGGTATCCCCGCGTTGACCCAAGTCCAGCATGGTAAAGAATGTGATTACATAAGTGTCGAGTAAAATACTGTTAGTGCACCTATACTCAGAACATGGAACAATCATCACCTTTTATAGTCTGTCCGAAACGACGAGTCCGCCCACACACGCGGGAATCGAGAGGCGGCGCGGCTGGAACGGATGCTGTTGGCTGCCACGTCGGCTACGTCACAGCCAAATCACTGGTCAACACCATGAAGATAACGATGAAACGTGATACGCAGATTAGGTATGATGACGTGTAGTGCTGGCAAGCGTGGCAGCTTCTTGTTCCCTGCGTGCGTGGGCGGACTCGTCGTCTCGGACAGACTATATTTTGTATGCCGCGCCTGTCTTCATGGAAAATCCCTCGCAATTGGGTATATGCGCCGGACATGCCACTGACGTATCTAGTGTGAATTGCGCTTTAGATGTTCTGCCGTACTGCTGCAGTTATGGGTGGCGGCTTTGCTTCGTCCGCAGCGCAATGGTGATCGCGTTGATGTATACAGTGGACGTCAATGACGGCGGCCGATCTGCGGACTCGAATAGGACGCCCGGCAACCGCGCCTCGCCCACCGGCATCGGTATTGTCTGCCGCTGGTATGCTACTGCTAGGCGCTTTTCTTCCCATTCGGTCGAAAATCCTTAGAACGAGTGGAAAAGCTGTTAGAAATAGCACAACAGCAGCAGAAGACATCTGCTGTGGCGCGCGCGGCGCTGTTGCGCGGCGTCCTTCTCGAGGCCGCGAATGGGCCACCGCCATTGACGGCCACTGTATGTATAGTGGAGTCGTTTTGACAGTGCGTTTTCCGCGACAGCGGCTCCCTGGCATTGGAGCACGCAGCGCGGTCGGTCAAAAAGTTGACCTATGATTCATCTAGTATCTTTGAAGAGTTTTGTAGCTTGTTTCTCCTTATATTGTTCTTTCTCAGCTCTTAGAACAAATGAAGAAGGGAACAGACGATCAAACCCGTCAAAGAAGCCGGATCCATCGTGGGTCAACTGTTTGACCAACCGCACTGCGTGCTCCAATGCCAGCGGGGCCGCTACCGCGGACAACGCACTGTCAAAACGACTCCACTATATATGGTCGCGATTCGTTTTGAGAGTGCTTATACCGTAACCGTGACAGTGCTGACATTGGGGAACGCCGCGCGGTTGGTCAAACAGTTGACCCCGATCAATTCGGTGTCCTTGGCGAGACCCGTTGTTTGTTTCCTTCTTTAATGCTCTTACTTACTTAGTTCCTACAACTAGTACAGCTATAAAAGAAAGCAAGCGATAAAACTTGCCGAAGACGCCAGACTTATTGAAAATCACTCATGGGGCCGTCTGCGCTGCGTGATCCGATATATACCAATGGAACCCCTGTCACGGTACATATTGGCACTTTCGAGACGAATTGACTTTACATGCGTAATTCCTCGCATTCTAATCGATTACAACCCATTTCATGTTTAGAGTCGTGACGCTGAGCTCAGAGCAGCCCACAAGAGACAGTATGAGGCCACTCACCGCATGAAAACGCGATCTCAGACATAGCACCACAACAACAAATCACAAGGAGTTTACGTATAACTGAAGACAGTTCTTTATTGCTTGTCACAATATGCTCTAAGCAGTCCCACATGTATCATTTTTTTTCATAATTTTGAACGTACAGTTTGTTTCGAAATATTTACTGGATAGTGCACTGGAGAAGCGTGGCTGTACCCAAACGAGGGATGCAGAAGAAGCGCGCTCCATATCAAAGTGTCGAATAGGACCCGCCACGCTTCTCGGATGCACCCATCCGCCAATTGTTTTGACATAGACTGTACATATTTGTTGATTACTTGTGTTTTTGATGTAAGTAAAATATTATTTCCTTCCGTAATGCATTTTCCAGGTATTGGTATTGATCCTTATTTTATTCTCTCTGGTGATCAGATAATCAAATGTTTTTTGCTCCGATTTGCACTCGTTTCAGAAGCAGCTGTCTGAATGAATCACAGTACGGTCTGGCAGCTTCTAGCCGTCATGAATACAAATGCGGTGTCACCCATTCAAGGATGTAACCTGTAGCAGGTATAACTTCAATTTACTCTGCCCTGGTATAACTTGGGACAGTTCTGCTCTGCTCTTGTTCATGACCTTTCCTTGTTCTGCCTTTGTGTGGGGTTCCTATTATTGGATAAATTTTTTATCCGCGAGTTTCCTCAGTGGACAGCGATTGTAGTTGTTTTGGGATTTTGTCGCTTGGCTAAAATTTTCAGCTATTAGACTTCTTATCACAGCTAGGGAACTAGATTCTGGTCTTACCACAGGTCCTACCGGAGCTGAATCAGCTCATGCAGTATCCCCTAGGTGAGGTTAAGTTCCTACTGTGCATGTTCCATATCCAGTATACCTTATCCACCGGTTAAAGGCGCTCTAGCGGAAATTTTGGTGTGTTTTACTGAATCTGCTATCCAATAAAAACATAGCCGCGGATATGAGAATCCACTCGTTTCACTACAGCATGTTTTCTCTTAGAGTATCCCCAGACTTCGCCAGAAATTGTGGCGATCGCCACGACAGCCGGCTGTCGTCGCGATCGCCACGACCGCCGGCGATCGCCACATGGATAAAGTGAATGAGGAGACCCCAGACGTAAGAGCGATGATAATAAATTGGGCGTGGCGATCGATAGGCATCGTTTCCACTATTGCTATCATTCACATCGCCAGTTCATTTTGGGCACATCTTCGAGAGTACGTGCGATGAGCTCCGTTTGGCAGCGATCCATGGCGATGTGACGTGCAATCGATACGTATCATTTCCACGATCCTTATCTCTTACATCGCCTGTTCACTTCTATTCATTTTGAACTGGCGAAGTCTGGGGATACTCTCACCACAATTGCACCAACAAATGAATGCATGGATGGATGAGTTTTATTGGATGGCAGAATGGATAAAAACCAATGGGAACGGGTATATACCCACTGTATTTTCCCTTCTATGGTCAAATATATTGGATACGGCTCTAAACACTGCCTCCCCCATTGTCATTTTAGATTTCCAATGATTTTTCGGTAGTTCCTTCTTATCTGAACTAGTTATTGTCAAAAGATCTCCATATATTCGCTACGCATCGGCATATAAATGTTTGGCCCTACATGTCATCAGAGCGATGATTAAATGATCCCTCAAGAGCTTTTCTAAAGTGACGAGCGTCGTTTTTTAGTCGAGCATAATCAGATTTTCTTTTCTTAGCAAGAAGAATGTGGTGTGAGTGCATTCTTCGGCATCTAGCTGCTTTTTCGAGACCCGTCTGGTCGCCGGTTGCCGGCTGTGAAGAGGCTTCTCTCGCCTTTCTGCGCTCTCCATCACTTTGTCGCTTAAATCGATAGGTCTCCAGGCGCAGAATGTCTGTGTATCGCATGAATCCGCGTTTTCAAAGTCGTCCATGTCGCGTCTTTTTCGTTGGCGGCTCTCAGCGCCAAATCTGCGCTGCCGGCCGCGTCTGTTTTGGCTGCGTCGTGCGGCGTTTCTCAACGCAGTCGTGCCTAATCGCGATCTCTAGCCGCTTCCGGATCCCTCTGGGACTGCTGCGGATCCTCATCGTACTTGAGTCGATATGTTTGGCCTGATATCGCCATTATTTTTCCTTGTCTTTGCGATGTTTGCCCGTCCGTCTCAACTACACGTCTTCGTCCGCGTTTCCTAAAACAGCCGGAGCATTGTATGGTGATGTTGACACTAGTCTGTGGCTACGGTAAGCAACAGCAGCCGCACACACCTCGGCGCACCTGCGATTGGCTCGGCGGCGTTAATAATAATGCTGACGAGGACTACGGTAATGGCAGTGAGTAGGGTTCGCGTCGTGGTGGTGTTCTTCCTGTTTTTTTTTTCTTCTGTAATATGTTTGCACACACTTCTCAGCAGCATTATTACACATTCCTCACTTCAAATAAACCGCTTTTTTCTTCTATGACAGGAAATTCAAGTGGTGTGTGCTTACCATTATTAAGCGAGTGTTTTGTTACTTTGTTAGCACTACTAAGTATTGAAAACCACTGTTAATTTTTCACTCGTTTCAGTGCTAGTGGGGATGTCCTAACTAAAATTAGTTTAATTATTTTTATTAAATGAACATCAGCGGTTGCTGGGGCATCATGCATCTTTAAGATGACCCAAGGCAAACTTGTTAATATCATACAACTTTACGCATCGTTAACACGAGCATCAACAGGTCTACTCCGGGTAATCTCAGTGATGCATCCGGTGCCTGGAAAAATACTTTTGTATTTTGGCTATCCTCAGCGCTATGTTCTTGAACTAAGAATAGAACATATTTTATATTTGGCACTGTACTCTTCTGCGCTAAAGGTAGCATTTTTTTCATTTCTTTTCTGATTGATTTTGACCAGCTCCACACTTTTTTTATGCCAGTCGTTTTTATGTCTCCAGGTCTGTGCCCTTCTGCAGAACACATGCTCATGGCAGCAGGGAGGCTAAGCTTACATTTCATTTCTGAGTGTTACTATTCTGAAGATACATATTATGCCATTGAAATCTAAGAGAGGACTGAACAGTTTATGTAGACAGGTTGTAAATTCACTAAGTAAACGAATATCTTTCTCATTGCACTAGCGGTTCAATAATCTATTCAACTAGCAGCATGCGTCACATTTGTGGTGTTATGGTATGCATTGAGCCTTTTTATTATTTTACTAACATCGAGCAACAGTTTTCCTTCAAAAATTGTCCTTTTATCGATCCTACACGATTTGATCTCTTCCCTACTTTGTCTATGAATGGCTAGTATTATTAGTCTCGGAAAATCCCGTCATCTACTGCGTATTTGATTCTGTTCTTCATAAGTATGGAAACTACTTTTTCCTTCATCGAGTCCTGGATGAACAAGAAATGTTATTCAGTCTTTGTTCTATTCTCCACACATTCTCGCTACGTGCGTTATATGGTTTGCCTTCCCTCGCTTGTTTTTATATGGTTTGCCTTCCCTCGCTTGTTTTTTTTTTCTTGAAAGAAAAATTGGGGACTCTCGTTTTAGTGAAGAAGCCTACCTGTGGAACTCCTGAGATATATTGCGCTGTCCTGCATATCCTACGTGATTGGTTTCTTGCTATGTTTGCGTTTAAATTTTCTTTATTCACTTTTAGCCTGTTGCTGTCGTTAACCACCTTTGATCCTAATCCGATCATCAAGTTCTCCTTATCTTTGTTTCCTTCTTTTCCCCTTAGTCACATTTTTCCACATTTTCAGTGGAAAGCTTTCTTTTTGGAACAGCGCTCATTCTGTCCAAAGTTCGAAAGCCCTAGATTTGGACTTATCTAATTTGTTTGTGAGCACCGCAGCTTTCATCTCGCAAAAGTGTGCGAATGTCGCTCAATGAGCACGTGCTTTGTTTTCGTTCTCATTCGTCACATGATGCCTAAATTTGATTTGAATCCTTCTTGCCACTTCCTCGTTGTATATCCGTAGTAGCTAGTTTGATCGGCTAAGAGGTTTCTGAGCTCGGGACTTTGGTGGATAATTTTTTTTTATCAGAAGCGACGATAGTTGAGTATTTACGCATCTTGTCTGACTTTCTTGCCTGTGCATCCAAACGTCACACACTTTTCTGTGCTCGTTGCTTCTCTTATTCCTTTCCAGCTGTTACCCTTGGTGGTAGAACTGTAGCTTACATACATTATCATCTAAAAATTAATGTTTAAATTGTTCGCCAGTGATTTGTTCTACTAGTAACTGGACAATGACGCTTATATCGAATTGTTAGCTTTTTTGCTGAGGGCTTTGGTTTTGCGCTGATATGTGCTCTAGTGACACGCCCAACGGGCTAAGCATCTCTTGAAGAAACCTTATTAAGAACTGGTTCCGCTATTAGCAGATCCCATTAACACTCCTGGGCTGAGATTCATGAAAAGGTAACCAAGCAAACCAACTATGGTTAACGTGAGTGGTCACCGATAGACTACGTAATGCCAGGAGACGTAGAATGAAAAATTTGGTTTGCTAGCCTGGTATCATTTGGTTATGCGTTCATGAATCTTAGCCCTGGGATCTGCTAATAGCTCTGGTCACGGAATCAATCTACTAGTGGTGTTCCTTTTTTCCTGTTTCATCTTCAGACCCCAAGTTTAGGATTGAAAAACTCTATATCTCCGGGCTTACGTGTAATTCCAAGCTTGAATTGTATTCCAAGCTAGTTCATAGGACCGTTGATTTTTTTTCGAAAAGCGGATAATTAGCCATTAGATTTTTCTGGTTTTGTTCCGTGGATTTCTTTCAAAGGCAGAACCCATCAAAAATGACGACGCTGACTTAAATCGCCACCACTGGCAAATGCCATAAGCGTACCACAAATAATAAACGAACATAAGGACTGATGATTACCCTGTGAAGAAACTCGAATCGCTATCATGAACCCAACTGCTTTACACGAGTTCGCGTAGGGACGATGCGCCAGCTTACAGAGGCCAGGTCACTTGCACAGTTCCACGTTGTGGGACTCACGAATGCGACGGGAATAGGATTATACCTGCCAGCCCCCCAGTTTGTGGGTTTTCCTTATGTTTCGCGCTGTTTTACCATTGGATATGAGTTTCTGAATACATCTTTCAATACTCCGGAATCCGTCAAAATCTCTAACTTGAAGGTTTCAGGTGGGCTATTTTCAGTTTTAGGAGGTTATGAGGTTGTTGTCCATTTTTACTAGTTCTTTACAAGTAAATATGTCTAGTGAACAAACCTTTCTCCGCTTCAGTGGTTCATGTTCATTTCCATTCATATGCCTGTGTGCTCTTCTTTTATGGTATACAAACTATCCTAAATGTCTTTCCATTTCTCTGAACTTCCACTGGAATATCAGATTTTGCGCTCTCTCTCATTCTACTTATTCTTTTGTAGTCTGCATCTCATCTTCGATTTTGTTTCTATCTTTAAGATGAGGTTTTTGTTTGAATAGTGAACGGCCATGTGTTTTATACGTGTGTCGCGACATTCTAACATTGTCAACTATTCCCTGACATCTATTTCCTTTTCCTATCACGAGCGATGGACGCTAGGAAATCCTTTTTTCGACTTCTTCATATCCTTATTCCCAGAATGTATTCCTATCCTCATACCAAGATGTGCAGTGGATGCACTGTTAGAATTTATTTATTTATTTATTTATTTCATACGCCTCAAGCGCATCACAATTTCTCACAACATCCTGATTTGCATGACTTATACAATAAAGTGGTACTTAGCTCTAGAAAAGAGAAAAAATAAGTTGGACAAGAAATTAGAAAAGAACAGAGCTCCAGGCATATACATTTACAACAGAAATGGTTCTAAACAACGAAGTGAATAAGTGATATGCATGCCAGTAATCAAATTTTGAATGTTGAATCTTATTTCAAACTTTCTCGTTCCACCTCTTCTCGGACTTTTAAGAGTTCACATATATGTTATCTTAGATTTTGATCTCCACCCTAATTTCCCTCATTTCTCATTGATGAAGACGCTCCTTTTTTCTATCGCCAGTTCTATTTTCCGTTGGTCTCATCGTTTAGATCAGAATTATAACGGATTCAGAGTTCGTTGTCGCAGCGGGCATATGACGGCGTTATCACCCCGTCACTCCTTCAAGTCGACGTCGTTCGGATCTCGTCTATCGTAATGAGGGATGAAATACGTTCATGCTGTCTGCGCACCACTACATTCATCAAGAAGGTCGGCCCCTATGCTGGATTTGATGTTGATTTCGGATAGAGCTTTGCTTTTTCCGGATCTCGCTTTCACTGATTCCATGTTTTGCGAGTGTTGTGTGTTCCATGTTTTTAACGCCAACTGGATCGAAGCGTGCAAAAGCTGACGAGTCGTATATCAACGGACTTGGCGAATGCGCTGTGTTTAGTTTACATGTTTTGTAGAATGGAACGGGTAAACAACAACAAAAACAAGAAAACATGCTACCAGCCAGCGACAGCCACGCAGCTACAAATGACTTTGATTGCTAGGGGTTTTTGAATAATTTAGCTGTTTTCTGTTGCTAGTAAACAAGAACTGGATACTGCAGTACTATGGCGGATCACTAGTGTGAGAGGGCCGAAGGGAGCTTTGGGCTTCACAGTGGAAGGCATGGCAAATTCGTCTTGGCCTTATTCTGTTTGGGCCCCCGGGGGAGGGGGGAGGGAGGGAGGGGGATAAGGAATTTTTTTTAAATTAAAAAGCGCGGAGTGGTGGTTCTATGAGTGTAGAAAAAAATTCTTTGAAAGTATTCGAGGTCATTTACGGAAAGGGTCACTACTGGAAGATTTGTTTTTTTTATTTACAGAATACATCACATATGTAGGTGCACCATCAAAAATCATGTGACACTAAAATCGTGTGACACTATTCACCAGGAAATATTTAGACCTACTGACAAAAAAGTCAACAATACCTGATAACTCGAGCATTAGAACTACAATACCGCCCATAACTTTTGCGAAAAAAAAAACGGGTGACGACGGATTAATCGTTAACAAATCGTCGTAGTACTATAACTCCTTTGAAAATGAAGCTTTTCTAAATCTGAGCGCATTTTCGGATTCCTCATCGGAATTGGAATTGAACAATATATAAAAATATAATAATTGAACAATATATAAAAATAAAATATAATATATTCCAATTTCGATGAGGAATCCGAAAGCGTGCTTTAGGTCAGAAAAGCTTCATTTTGTAAGGAGTTACAGTGCTGCGACGGTTTGTTAACGATTAATCCGTCGCCACCACTTTTTTTCGCAAAAGTTACGTGCGGTATTGTAGGTGTTGTTCGTAAACATGATGGCCTCCCTGAAAATTCCTTTATTTATTTGTAATACGCCATTTAATGGCGCCGAACAACCAACTCACTACAGAACAGTCAAAAATAGTGAAAATAAATAAGTAAATCGAGGGAAAACAGAAGAATATTAAAGAAATAGGCCAAAAATTGACCTTTTTTTCATTATAAACGTGGTTTATCTCAGATTCATAGATCAGTTCACGGAATCTGAAATAAACCACGTTTATATTGAAAAAGAGGCCATTTTTGCTTATTTCGAGGAACTGAAAGGATAAAGGTGGGAAGAGCATTCTATGCACACATGTACTCCCTAAAATTCCAACAGGTTTCCTTCTAGTCGTGAACACGATACCCACCGCGACGTCCTTAATCTCTTTCCGCTCTATGCCGAAATTTCTGCATTCATTCTCCCACTGTCACCCAAATGTCTAGACATGAAATGCGTTGCAAGTTTTTAGAGCCTATGACATGAATCGATTGGTGGCGCAGCCGTCAAAGAGGTCCGTCATGTCCCGGGAGAGGAGGTGGCGGAGACAATGAAGCGCCGGGAGTCGCCATTTTCAGAATACGGGCAAGCGCTGAAGAAATGGCGTTGAATTGCTCCAGATGGAGAATTTTCTGGAGATAGTTTCACTTGCGATTGCGGTAGATGGTGACATGTTATCTGGAAAGACGTAATGTATAGGTTCTGATTTCCTCGGCAGGGATTGAACATAGAGACAGTTTCCGAACTCAGCATTATTCTCGGGAGTTTTATAAGGAAAGCATCTTCAGAGGACGTTGGTCACAATCTCTGATAACTGTGCAGGACGAACGCAGACGAAACGGCGTAATGGTTTGGGTGGAAACCCTAGCAGCAACGGTTGCCAGTTGCTGCCATCCTCTCCTCGATTGCTGCTCAATCTGTCGGCCCTTTAGCTGCAACTGTCGAGGGACGGCAACAATCAAGGGGAGGATGGCAGCAACTGGCAACCATTGCTGCTAGGGTTTCTACCCGAACCATTACGCCGTTCGGGCTGCGTTCGTACTGCACAGTTTTCAGAGATGTTACTCATTATTCTTTGCACAATAGCAGAGAGGTCGTGTCTGGACCATTTTTTGTGTAAAATTCAGGATAATTGCCAGATCCAATCACAAGGCTGTACGGCTGGTGATATCAACCGTCCCTATCTAGTACCTCCTCATGGTAGATGTCTCAGTAGGCATCCCGAATTCTCCTTTTTTATAGCGAGTATGCGAAATATGCATACATATATAGGCTTCAATCTTCGCACTCTTTAAGAACCGAGTAAAGAGGAAAGGAGATAGCATGGTGCTCTGACAAAGTAAACAAATCTACTTCTACATGAGAACCACGAATCAAATATCCGTCCAGTGTTTCGTGCAATTGATTGAGGGGAATCGAATTCTCACGTCGCGGAAGACGTAATTTGTCTGAAGCCGGGTCACCGCTTGCTGCGCGTAATTTGAAGTGCATGCGAAGATTTGGCTTTTGTCTGAGCCAGCGGTCCCCTGACCCTTTATGATGTACTAGAAAATTTTTCCAGGGATTCCCAGGAGTATATCCATAGTAGCACATTTAGCACACCCACATATTTAAAGCACAGAACTTTTCACACATCTCAGCCCTGGAATAAGCAATCAGAACCAAATTTGACCATGTGTTGGGGCTCTATAGCGGCTTACTCTCACTCACCGTGGGTAAAGAGTTAATTGAAATTGGACTAGGAAATAAAATTCTTATTCGTTAGCTATTCACCAATTTTGTTCAAGATTTTTACGACTATATGCCCATGAGAAGAAGGAGTGCTTTGGATACATTTGGGTACACTACTGCTGAACATGTTCCTTTGACTGCTACTGCTATTCTCTCCATACCGACTGGAGCCAAAAGCAGAAGCGAGCCACCGAATCCGTGCGAAAATTTCATTTTATTGAATCAAAGGAATTGCAGAATCTGTTTTCGAAATCACGGCAAATCCTTTCTTTCGCTTTTTTAAACCTGTTGTCAAATCGCGGTCTTCTCCGAGGTAAGCGATCGTGTTTTAACACCACTTTAGTAAATTGCGCAATTATATTATTGTAAAAACAATTGTGAGAAAAATTGTGGAGGAAAAGATTCGCAGTGACTCAAAAACGAAGCATATACCTTAGTTGTGAATTCTTCACCCATTTTTGCCGCTAACAGGCGGTCAGTTTCCACAGGAAAACTTCGAGAATTCCGCAATCCTGTTGATTCAACGAAGCGAAATTTTCTCACAGATTTAACGGCTTACTTCTGCTAATGGCTCTAGCAGATGTAAAGAGGAAAGCAGTAACAGTAGGAGGAACGTTTTCAGCAGTATCATAATCAAATCGGCACTCCGTCTTTTCGTAGCTATGTAGGCTAGAAATCTTGAACAAAATTTGTTGCTGTGTTTAGTAACTGTTATAGAAAAAGAACACAAATTCCTATTCTGAAGGTTCACTAGCAGCTGGACTGCAATGGAGTGGGCTACTTGAAAATCGCTACTCGTTAAGCATGAGAACAACTCCGGATTTCCAATTTGAACACTAAAGTTTGGGAAACACGCGTTAAGGTTCAAAGACATGCCGCCACATCGCCTTCGGGTACGCATGCAATGTAACGCACGCAAAAGGGGACCGTGGCCCGTAATTAGCTGCGTCGAGGGTTGGCAGATTTCCAATACAATGCACAAGATCATGAATTCAACACCATAAAGTATTTAAGTTTAAATCTGTAATTTAAATTTTGAAAAAAATCAACAATTTTAACAAATAAAAAATTCGCCGAGGGTTATTTGGCATGCTGATTATCAATTTGACATCTATTTTATACCATAACGCTATTTTCGGAGTGTTCCTTGTGTACGGCGCCTTAAAATTCGAGAATTTTTACTGTGCTCTTATTTTGTCCCGCATCGCACTGCGTCGCGCCACTTGCAGATTTTTACTTGTTTTGTCCAGGTCTTTAAATTATGGCAAGTCCCATGAGTGTCAAAAGTGGCAGGGATAGGACAGATGTCCCGTGTCTTCTTCGCGGGTCCATCCCTGATTCTGTTTGGATATCTGTTGCCTTTGGCTGCAATTTCGCTGCAGTCATCATTCGCTGTGAATAAAGACCGATGCAGTATCTTCTACTTCGAGGGAATAACAATGCCCTGCTCAGCACATTAGAACTTATCGAGGCGCAACTTCGAGTACGTACGTTCTTCAAAAGTGCTGCTTATTATGTTAGGATATTTCCTACATATGTGGTTATATGACAAACATGAACGAATCCTCTATTTTGGTGAACTGTATGGCGTATGGCGCCTTATACCTGGAAAGGGGGTGCGGCCAAGCTCTACGATTGGACAGTTTGGCCGGTAGGTCAATGACAAGGCCCATAAGCGCCGCCCACTCCAGGTATAACGCTCCACGCCCACTGTATGGATGTGTTTCTTTGAATTCAGCACAGCTTTCGCAAATTTGCAAATTACTGTTCGTTTGTTATGGCTTGGCAACATTGCGACGATACCCTTCCAACCGTTCTTTAGATTTAACACTATGTACTTATTTGTCAGCTGACATTTTGATCAATATGGCTACTTTGCTACTTTGTTTACCTTTTTTGCTCACCTTTATCCATAGCTCATCCGCATTCCACGTTCGCTTTCCCGCTAACCGCCCAGCTGATGGATGGCCGACTGTCAAACAACGCGTTCGCCGAATCTCTTCGTGGGTTGAAGACGTCATGCAGAAGCTGTGTGTGTGAAGGCGTTCGCAATAGAAGAACTTGTTGCACTATGCCGATTTGAGTTATGGAGTTGACAGGGCGCCCGACATGCTGGCCAGCGATTCGCCTCAAATTTTCGCGTCCGTACGTTGGCCCAATTGCACCCTTGGGACGTTGCGCACAAATATCACCGTATGCCTTGGAATTGAAAAAAATTGACGGGACGTTCGCGAAGAAGACAATCGCATTTGCAAGGTGATGCTTCAGGAGATTGGACGACGATTAGGAGAGGTGAAGCAAGGGATAAGACAGAACTGGTGGCAGTGATGGTTGAAGACGGCGAAAGGGGGGGGGGGGGTGGACAAAAGGGAGGTTTGGTCCAAAAACGGGATCCAGAAGGCTCAGCTTGCCACAGCTAAGGTATTTAAAAACAGAAATCAAACTTGACTAGCTACATATCTATTAGGGGGGGGGGGCGCGAGGTGGGGGAGGGGAATTTTTTGAAATTGCCTCATAAAATAAATAAAAAATTTGTACTAGTTCATTTTTATTCGCTCATCTTTGTAATTATCTTTTGGATATTTCTTTTTTCTCTATTAATTGATGTTTAAATTAATAGATTCCAAGATCTATCTTCTTAAAACCTGGGATTCTACCTGTCTATGGTGACGGCCAAAAGTAGCGCGCCACGAGACCTACACCCATAGAGCTGGAGCGTTCGTTGTACTGTAGTTAATATGGCTTACTTTTAGTAACTAGAGAGGCTATCGTAGCTCATCGACATCCTGGAACTCCCGAAAATCTCGATAATTCAGCTTGAGGCCACCGTTATGCCCTGTGGGAAGATGAGGTGTTTCTATTCCAGGCGACCGCATTCATCGTCACTCATGTCGGGCTGTGCTTCATGGTGGCCGTGTACGCGGTGGTCGGCGCGTTTATGTTCCAAGCAATCGAATACCCAAAGGAGATGGAGTTTCAGGGACATATCAAGAACGACACATGGAATGTATGTTGTTTGTGAGGCTTTCTCAGCAGCGGCAGCGGAGAAGCAAATCCTAAACAGGTCCGCCAAGGATCGGAAACATTTTCAGGTGGTTCACGAACTGTACGATTTTATCAACAACAGCACAGTAATTGAGGAGGCTGAAGTGAAGATGAAGGCTCATCATTTGTTCAAGCACTACGAGAAATTGCTCGTAGAAGCGGTGAACTTTGAAGGTTGGTGACAGCTATGTGGTTTTTCATAGTAAATATACGATTAATGGAACACTTTGCTGTCTTTCTTGCCAATATTGAAGGATTGTTTTTTTGCCGATTTTTTATGGGTACAAGTGGAAAACAGTGCTTTATTGCGACCATTTCACTTTTTATTAGGAAGTTGATCCGAGCTTGCGCTTAGTTGTGTTTTTTTTTCAGGCTATGACGAACATGACGATATCCGGCCGACTTACCAGTGGACATTTTCTGGAGCTTTGCTTTACTCCATTACTGTTTTTACAACTATAGGTGAGTATGAAGTATCTAAACATTTCAGATTTTTCCTTCTTTCTCTTTCTTCAATGGTTTTGAGTATCATTTGGTTTTCCTCTCACTTTGCTGGCTTCTACAATACTCAGAATTAATAAATAGATATGTAAGCGGATGAATAATAAGTAAGTAGTAGTAAATGAGTACTAAGTGTAGCTATCATGTGTATAAGGCCATTTCTTCGATTCTGGTAAATCATTAATTGCAAACTATTCAATTTTATCCAATAAAACTATGGAGTCGAAATATTTTCACTTATTTCCATTTCCAGGATATGGTCATATTTGCCCAAAGACAGACACCGGTCGATTAATGACGATATTTTATGCGATGGTCGGCATTCCGCTGATGTTGTTGTGCCTTGCAAATATTGCTGAAACTCTTGCGCAGGTGACCTTATTTCGTTTTTTTTTCTTCTCTTTGTTGTTATTTTTTTTTGCTTCTTTGAGGCTAGGCATGTGTGCTCGAAACAACTGATCCATTATTACTTCAAAAAATGAAGTTTTAATGCTGGATTTAGTGTTAAACTTGTATCGGTATCGGAAGTTGCGGATGAGCAGAGCTCACAACGACTTGTTGAATTCGGTTCTTCTCCTCCCAGTGGAGAACGTCGCAAACCGACATCGAGACGAATGACCTCCGTCCGCTTAATGGCGTTTGCCCCCTCACATTCTATTCGGATGGATTGAGGGGCTAGGTCTTTGATGGGGAATGAGATTCATATGCATGGAGGTCCACTTTTCCTGGCGAATCCATTTTAAGCTCCTGTTCGACAATTCTTGGAGGAAATGATATATTGAGCTGCATGCAGTCAGTTCGTTGTGCTAGCCAACACTGCCAGCACCATTGGAAATTCATGTGTTTGAATCAGATAAATGACCAAATAACATTAAAAAGATTTATTTTCTTCTAGTCTAGCCCATAGATACATATACTCTTCATTCACTCCATGCGGCTGCAACAGACGGATGCCAAAGCCGTCTATAAGGTGTTATTTGGTCTGAAAGACAATTTACTCAGGTGACACCCTTAGAAGCACGGCTCTGCAGAAAACTCATTCAAATCGAGTGTACTTTCGTGAAATGAATCCGCGATTTCCCTATTTCACTGGGAAAATTGAATTCTCCCAGATTTTCTATAAAATTTCTGGTGTTCATTACATCATAACTAACTTGCACCCATCACTACCTAGTCCAATCAGTATTTTTACTGTTTTCTTTAGATTTTCACCTATATTTACTTCAAAGTATGCTGTGCATACTGTCGATGGCAGCGCAATCGTCGGCGGATTCGACGAGCTGCGTTGTCATTCCGATATCACCCGAATGCGGCTGTCAATAATATAAGACGAGGCAGGTTTTCAGAATAAACTCGGCATCTTTACTGTTGGAAGAAAAACAGTGAATGTGAGAAAGTTTTAGCCCAGTCATCACGGTCAAATCAACGCTACAATAATGTACGCCGACATGCTTCGTTAAACCGAGGGCGTGGTCGTTATGCGGACACCAAGAGCGTGCGAAGTTTCGGCAGAGGCCAGGAAGGGTGTGTATGGTCCCTTTACCTCAGGCGTTTCTTTTTTTTTGGTTCACATATTACTTCAAGCAAAGGCAAACAAGTGTTTGTGTAGGAGCCGTCATGAGCAACGCTACGACACGATTAGTCTTCCGGGTCGGCGAAAAATCAGCCATACGCGAAGTCCCAACGGAACAATTTCAAAGAATACGTTCACGAAAAAGTGAGTTATGCCTGGATTATATTCCGAAAGTCGCAGCGAACGAAAATGAGAGATCTACCTGTAAGAATGGACGTATTTTCTATTTCCGATGTATAAGTTTATGGTACGTCAACTCCTTGTAGATTACTTGTCTCTTTACAGTGGCAGGTATAACTTGCAAAAGTCGAACACGGCAATGAACATTGAGCAGTTCAATATGCACGATTTGGATGATAAGCGACATCGTCGACGGAAACATCGGCTCACTGCCTCAGAAAGTCCTGCACGGGACTATAAAGGTGAGATTCTGCCTAGTTTTAAATAACGTTGCAAAAACCTATTCTTTTCCCTGATTTTCTTCTTGAAAAGTGGATCACCAGCGGGCAGCACATTAATCCAGGCATTTAATTCTGAATAGTTTGTTTCTTTTTCTGATTAATTTCTGGTTTCGTTTTCTGTTTCTTTGATGATGAGGACGCAGAATATAAACTGCTATAAAAAATCACATTTTCATGCTGCATTGATTTTATCAGTAAGAAATATCATGAGGTCCTGACCCCATCTCTTTTCCAGTCCACTTGTGATCTTCTCTATTTCAGAACTAGGTGTTGGGACTTCCCAGCCATCATTCTTATTACTAGGTAATGAGTCCACATTTTTTCTAGGTGGTATACCTGTGCGAGCTCATCATGATGATGGAGCGACAGAGATGAAAGTTTATTCTGCATCCTCGTTCCATGACATGCCACATGAAAGGAGGTGACTGTTGAGAAATTTTCGAACTAATTTTCCTTCTCTTCATTCCCTTTATGATTGTAGGAGAAGAAGACCAGAGGAAGGTACGTCGAACGTCCCTAACGTTGTGATTTCTCGGACAAGGGACGATGAAGTCAAAGGAGGCAGCGATATAGAGAGAACGGAGGAGACGAGCGTTCAGGTGAGCTAACGTTCGATAGTTATCGCGGTTGATTTGTGCTTGGCTACAATTCACAAGTAAACCCACAGAAGACTTACCTTTTTTAACGATTACCGAAAACTTTCGTTGCTTAGTTTGTTCTTAAACTACACCTCCTCCTTTCCTCTTTTAGGGTGACACTTCTTCGAATTATTGATATTTACATGACACATTACTCAAGGAATGTTTCTGCTGGTTTTTTTTTGAGTATTCAGTTTTAGTTATCCTTCTCTGATGACGACGATATCGACCGCAAGCCCTCGTCCCGTGACCCTACCGACATGGCGCGTGATCTCGTCCGTGATATGGGTCGTGAACTGCGGGATCACCCATACCACCCACCTTTGAAGCAGCCGAGTATGGACAGCTCGTTGTCGCGAAGGTAATAACGTCGCTTGTTATTTATTGCCGGCTTTTGCTTGTTGCATGACAGACAGCTTTAGGATACGCGAATTCGACGGTCGCTCTTACAGGTCGGACCGGTCGGAAAGGTCGGACGAGATGTCGCTGCACTCATTGAGGCGGCAGGTAATGGAGGCACATCGTGATATCGTTTTTTGCTTTATTGAAATAAAGGGGACTGTGAGTATTTAGGGGTATGGTCACTCCAAAGAGAAGATGCCGGTCAGCGTGGGTATCTGTATTGTTTTCGCTTTTATCTCTGGTGAGTTGTTTCTTAAATTTAATTTATTTATTTTATCTATAAATGACTTTTTTCTTTGTTCTTTCAATTCTTGGGTCCCACAATAAATTTGGCAGCTTTTTTGGTGTCACCTTCCTATTGTTTTTTTTTTTCAGGAGGAGCCGTTCTGTTCAGTTGGTGGGAAGGTTGGAATCCGTTTGACGGGGCCTACTACTGTTTCATAACTTTGAGGTGATCTTTTTTCTATGACATTATGGTTTCTCTGCTTTTCCATTTATCGATTTCGGTTCCTATCGATTTTGGGCAGAGCGTCACTAGCATAACTGCTGCAGGGGTCATCTTTGATCAATACATACCAAAATTGGTCTTGGTTAGCAATCTACACTTAGCAGAATCGTTGTTGCCAGAGATGTGGCAACATAGGGTGCTATGCCTCACGGGCAGTATAGCAAATAGTTTCTTTGATGGTGTCATCTTGTGATACGATCTATGTTGCATTGTTTTCAGCACAATAGGATTTGGAGATATTGTCCCTGGTCAGGCACTGGATGAGGGCTCACAAGTATGTCTATTATTTTTCTAATACGATTTTTTAAACATTCATTGACTGCCCCGAGGTCTACTACAGTCCTACCCTGAGCTGTTTTACTCAGTGTGTTATGAACGACTTGATTTGTTACGACCATTGCCGAAAAATAGGGAAGCCATGTATAGTGTTTAATACTTGAAGTAGCTCGTAGCTCGTAAATTTGTAGACAGCAGCTTCTCTAAGCTGGTTTTTACTCTAATAGGCGATTCCGTCAGATTTTTGTTCATCTTCTCTTGTTCAGGAAAAGCTAGTTGTTTGCGCACTGTACCTACTCTTCGGTATGGCACTCATCGCAATGTGTTTCAAACTAATGCAAGATGATGTGGTGCAGAAAGCACGGTGGTTGGGACAGAAGATCGGCATTCTAGGTGAATATGACGTTTCTTACGTACTTCATATCCAAATTTCCAGTTTCTCGCTTTTTGAATTTTTTTTCCTTCTGCTTTGCTTCGCTTATGTTGTCAGCTTTCGTGACAGTTGACTGTGTGCTTTGCTTTGCTATGCAGTTTAGCGGCTCGACCCATGGAACTGAGTGAGATGATCGCCCGCCACGCCTATTTCATTTTTGGGGCAGCCGGATCTGTAACCGGAGCTCCTAGTGGTATGTGTCAGCACTTGTTTCAAATTATTGATTAGTCCAACTAGCTCAAGTTTTATCCACGGTAATTGATTATTTATGCCAAGTCTTACTCATGTATAGTCGGATAGCTTAGAGAGTGCGTCTGTGTTTTTGTCTGCAACTACGGCTACGGCGCGGTATATACTGGCTGATCAGCTAGTTCTATCGATGGAAAATGCCTGGTGTTGCGTATGATAAGACATTCTACTAAGTTACGGTAGGAAAGTATCAAAATGGAAGGAATCACAACATTTACGTATTTACAGAGGAAGGTATAAAAATTAGATCGAACCAGCTGATCCGTCACGCGACACCCGCACTGCAGCCCTAACTGCAGACTAATTCAACGACGCCCTCTCTGAGTTACTAAACTGTATTTTTGTGTTTGTATAGCTGTTTTGCTTTTGAACTGTTTCTAGCGAGCATGAGCGATTGAATATCGATTATATGTGTAGGTTGCAGTCAGTTCAACGGAGCATAGCTTTCTATTCAGGTTATCCTCCAATTGAAAACTTAAAATGTTTTGCAGAAGATTTGTGCTTTTGTGTTATACTGGTTCTTTTTTAGTGCGGGAGGAACTTTCGGATTCTGAATCAGAAATTGATGACGATATGATCGAAGAGGACGACGAAGACTTGAGTGAGGAACGAACTGACCAGGCATGTTCATTCCGTACTTACCTGATGTAATTTTTTATAGCACTCCACAAAGATTTTGGCACTGCAGTCAGCAATTGCTTTGTTGAAAATTGGGGGTGTGGGAAGAACGGTACCTGAGCTTAGCTGCTGTGTTACACTGCTTTTCCAATCATTCACCGCGTCGCAGTATGAAACATCAAGTACCATGCGCAGTATGAAACGTCAAGTACTACAAGTACTGTACATTTCACCAAATTCCTGAATAGACCCACGCCTCTTTCTTATTTTTTCTTATGCAGATAAATGCAGATATTCTCGGCATGGTCGTTGTCATAGTACGATACAGTTTTAGTTTTAGGACAAGCGTACGATATCGTCTGGATCGTCGAAACGCGACGATGACATCGCGCTCCATCCTTCATCATATCGGAAACACGCTTATCGACGATAGCAGCAAGAATTCTCCGAGAAACTGTCAATGGAGGGAACTGGCGATCCTGAAGTCCTGGCGGTTCATGTCTGTGAATTAATTGTTGCTCTGCGTTGCCGAAGCTTCGTTTTGTTTGAAATTGGTATTATTATGTTTCCTCTTTGTTTGAAAGTCTCATTATAATTTCAAATGACTTTATGTCTTCGATTTTATGTCTAACTCGGGTAAATGACCGGGAAGCGCTTTTCCATTAAAAGTGGCTGTTATCGTTCACACGTCATTTGAGACAACACTCTTGTTACTGTTGGATTTCCAGCCTGTGCTATTAAAATAACCTATGGTTGGGGTAGGAAGTTGCAAAGGAAGAGTATTGTTTCAGAGGATGATTGAGCGGTAATGCTAAGTGCATGTGGCTAATTGCTCTAATGACAGATGGACCTAGAGCCTGCTTATCCTTGCTCATAGTCGTCTTAGGCGTTTTTCTTATACTTGAGCTCATAATCTACGTCATACATACAGTTTTACGACTGGGATTTTTTCGAGCAAGTTGAAAAAGTCATCTTATGCTTTTATGGGCCAATTCATACTTGATGCGTACATGTATGATATCATCTAAGAGAACTCTGATTCTTTCTCTGTACCGGCAAGGCGTTCCATGGCGCTTGCTCGAGAAATTCCTGCAGGAAACGTTATGTCATCAGCTTTATTCCATGTTTTTTCTTTGAATTTAATATTAATCTCACACATGTAATTTTGTTTCATTTGTTGCATCTCACGTTAGTTTTTACCCGAAACGCCTTTCTTTCCCAGAATTGAACGTCATGACAAGACTTTGCTGCTCGTTACTAGTAATTCTACAATTACTGATTCCCATTACTTTGATTATTATGTGTAGTATACATTTCCACTGAGAATGATCTTTTTATTGCCAAAAATGTTGCCTTCGTTCTGATCCCATGCATCATTGACCAATCCTCCCAGTGCTCGAACCACTATTTTAACCATGTAAAATCGTATTTACAAGATTTTGAATGTTATTCAGGATTAAATCGATAAGCTCATGAGTAGTAGTCATTTCAACGGTGCAGATACATTTTGCGAATGTTCTGAGATCAGAGTACGAATGGAGCAACTTGCAAGATCCGAAATGTAGCACAAAGAGCGACCACTGGATGAAAGCGTGACAGTTTTTCTTTTTCCAGAGTTTTCATGATAAAACATCTTTATTTCTGAGTGCTTGGCCTTCCGGCTGATGCCGGACCTCCAGACTTCTGTTGATCCTCGCTTCGTTCGCATACCTCACTGTGAGTGCAGACAAAAAAAAAATCCAAGTGGGTTAACGAACCTACATGTAGCCGCATGGACCTGTTGGCAGCAAGATTTCGAAGAAGTTTTAGGTCCTCCTTGCTTTGTCTGCCCATAAGAACGACGTTTGAGTCTTCACAACTTGACATCTCGGATGTGATGACGTTCAAATGCATTTCTGGAGCATTTCTTATTCAAGGTTCGGCGCGAGTTCTTTTCTGATATTTGCCCGAAAAAAAATGTGTTCAGCCGAACCTCAACGATCAGATGCAAGATGCTGGAGAACAAGCATATACAAAACAGTTTGTTCTACTAAGCGACATCACATACGAACCAGATAAGGAGAATAAGGCGAACATAAAAGCAACTAAGCGTGAAGGATAAAATAACAGTGTAAGCGGCTAGAGGCATTGAGGAAGGCGAGGAGCCATCTCAACTAGGCTCCTTCCTCGAGCTCCGAGCACGCCGGAGGAGCCAATTTGAACTGAACCCCGGTTAAAGGTTACGCCCCCTATTTACATGCGAACTGTGCAATAAATCTTGGTAGGTTCACTGGCTGCTAATTTTTTCTGGAACCAGCACGTGCGTAGTGCACTTGAACTTGCTATGCTCTTAGAACTGAGTTGACCCTTACACTTATCTTTTTTAAGGCGACACCCACGATAATTTTCATAGCCGAGGTTTTGAGTGGCTCTGTCCGTGCACAATGGTCCCAATAATCCTATGACACTTGCGCCGCCATAGACATCAGTATTAGATATACACATAGATCATACAGGTATAGGAGCGTAGATGAGTATCCGTCTATATATCTCCTGGATGAGTTGTAGCATGGAAAGAGATCGGTTTTTTTTTGCTACCGCAGCCTTTCTCTTCGATAAAATAATCTTTTCCATACCGATTTCCACCTATCATACCTGACTATACCCTTTCCAACTTTGCCACTCTTCTCTAGGATCGAAATAGGGACCTGCAGACCTGCGTTTTCTGCAAATTTGGACAGAATTGACCAATGTGTTCGTGCTCATCATAGCAAGAAATCCAGGATTACAGCTAAATTTTGATCACTAAATTTTCCGTGGATGCTGCCTTCAAAGACCTGACTCTGCTTCGATTTTTCGACTAGAATTGTGTGATGCGAAATAACAGCACTTCGAGAAAATGCTTTATTCTTTGCATTCCAAGAATTTTAAGCAAGACACATAAAAATGCCGATTACTTGATGCACAACCCGTTATTGCCACTGTCAGTCTCGCATTTTCTGGTGTTTTCAGCGCACTTCGAGCAAGTCTTTCCAGTTGTGTAGATCAGTTCATCCGGAGTTATCAATCTGCAGTGCATTTTCAAATATCCAACATTTCAGAATTTCGGCAATCACGCTAAGATATACTGGAATTTCTGATTTTTGAAATTTATAAATCTAATAAGGAACCTACTTATCGTACTGGCATGCAACAAGTGTGTAACCTTGTTTCGGGCAATTTTGGAAGGCGCAGCCAACTTGGGTGTTCTCTTCGTAGGCAAGCTAAAATAAATAATGGTGAACTGGAATCAAGGATTTTTTACTTAAAGGTTCTATAATTCATACATTCACAAAATTGCTAAGCTTTCCAGCATTCTCCATCTCTGTTGTATACACTGGGTTTTCACCAATGCCTTCGCTTTCTTCCAGTTCCTTGTACCATGTGGTTATAGCCTAATAACGAGCTCTTAATGGGAAAAGTTTAAAAATGTTAATTCAGGGATTATGTAGTTCCAAATAGAAGAACGTATAGATCAATACTGACCAATTTCAAATCGCATAACATATATTATAAATTAAGCCTGGAATCGACAGTTTTGACAAGAACTATTGTCCATCTACTACATTTTCCTTGTTTATTATATAAACATTACCGTTTCCAGGGCGTCTTGTCCTGAAATTTCCCAATCGCCAGCAATTTTATGAGTGTTTTGTGGTCGGTTTCCTGTGGCAGTGGGTACAGGCCACTGACAACCTGTTATCTTCTCCAATGCGTCTTTTCCAAGCGTTTTGCATTCATATTCCTAAATGAAGAAACTACAGCTTCGGAAAATTTGGAAAGAGACATTTGCAAGCGTCGCGAGCTTCAACTGGCCAATGCATTCATTTTTGCAGCTCTTGGAGCGTACATAGTCTTCTTATCCTCCGCCCATCCAGTTGCTATCACTCTCCTATTACGCATAGGATTAGAGACTAGCAATAATTGGAGAAGTTCAACGTTCAGTTCAATTATAACCTGTAGTAATTGTGCAAGTTTAAAGCAGTAGTAGTCATGTCATCTGTCAGTCCATCATCAGCACACGTTGTTGGGTCGCCAACTGTAATGTGTATTGGCTTATTAACACACTCTTTGGCATTATATTTCAGTGCAGACTACAGGATGCTGTTATTTTTGCATTACAGTGCCCGTGCGCAGAACCATTCGATGGCAGCTTAGAAATATATAGAAACTGAAAAAAAAGAATCGACTGTGGATTGAGCAGTGTTCTTCTCTGTAGGTGGCCCCACCGTAATTGTTAACTTCAAAACGAGGCGGGTACCGGAGGAACTAAAGAGGAAAAGAACTTGAGAAAGTGTGCAGAAGTTGAGAAGAACGACAAGAAGAGCATGGATAGAGCACAAATACACAACTATAGATGAAAGCTCGATGAATAAACGTACGGTGATTGACGGGATCTGGTTGACACAACTTATTCACGCATGCATTTTGACAGCTTTCACAGGTAGGTCCTTTAGCGAAAAGTGCTTTTGTGGGCTTAGGTGCTCTGCAATAACAATACTATTTCTCTTCAGTTTTTCATAATTGAATGTGTTCAGGGATCAAATTTCTCTGAAGTGAATTTATTTGCTAGAGAAACGAAATAAACGAGGAACTGTTGTCTTTCTTTATACTATCCTCTGTGCACCTACAGTGGACGTCAATGGCGATGGCCCACCTGCGGCCTCGAGAAGGACGCCGCGCAACCGCACCGCGCGCGCCATAGCCGATGTGTTTTAGTGCTGTTATGCTATTTCTAGCAGTTTTTCTACCCTTTTCAAGGATTTTCGACCGAATCGGGAAGAAAAGCGTTTAGGATAGCATCCCGGTGGCAAACGGCACCGATCCCGGTACGCGCGGCGCGGCTGCGCAGCGTCCTTGTCGAGGCCGCGGATGGGCCACCATCATTGACGTCTACTGTTTGTTTGTTTCACTTCACACTGATTCTGAATAAAATTTATGCAGTGGTATATAATCGTTCTTCATTGGCAGCATGAACGTACGTTTTTAACGAAGTGGACAAATATACGCATTGAGAAACTTACTTTCTTTCATAAAGACATAGTAGGTTTATTCCGCCACCACACTTGCTGTATGAACACCCCATTATTGTGCTTTTGTGGAAGGCCATCTGATAAAATGATGCACAATGTAATGCAATTTTTGGAACTGAAGACTGGACTCACCACACCGAAATGCTTAACATCATCGCTGTATTGGTTTCTACCCACTAGTTCAACATTATGAACCTCATTCCACCACTTCTTCAACATAATGTCTGTTTGGGTAGTTATGTTACATGGATTGGCTTTGAACCTGGGTACAATCAGTTACTATAATATTTTAGATGAGTTAATGGTAATGCTGTGTTAGTGTTCATACATACATTTCTTCGTTAACTCCATACTTTCCTGTGTAGCTTGTGCATGCCTTCGCTGCCTCTGCCGCCTGATCCTCTAAGTTGCAATCCCACGCCTGTAATTTCAAAGTCTAAACTGTAACATACCAATATTTATCCCATTTGTATGTGGCACGTGATCCTAGACGGAAGATTCCTCCAACTTTTGAAGGGTGGTGCGTTGTATTTGGAAAAGGCGGCGCTGTCCAGCTCTGCGATTGGTCATTTCATTCAACTGGTCAATCACAGAGCTTGATCGCACCGCCCACTCGGGGTACAACGCTCCATACACATCTTGAATGGGCTAACTCGGAAATTTCTGCCCGTGGCGGGTCCAGCGTCCGTCCGAGGAGGGGAGTCGGTCCGCCATCACGGAAATATGTGGATCCTTACGCGGATTACAAATGAACTTCTAACTATCAAATCGTTGTCGACAATGTTAACGTCACCATGCCATATAAAAATATGTTGTCAGCAAGCTTCTCTCCCAACAACTTGTCAACATGGAAAGGACAGTACAAGCTGTTGTCTACTTTCTCATATGAAACATTTTATTTCATATAGCCTTCCCACACTACTGAAGAGTTCCGGGGAAGGCCATGTTCCTTGTCTTGTTTTCGTATAGCTGTGGGAACGAAACACAAACAAGGCAACTTTTATTGTTTCCTTTTACTACGGCTAGCATTCTTTCTGGTTGCAAGGGTTGCCGGCAAGTTGTCGACAGCCTTTCAAGCGGACAACTTGTCGAGAAGGAAGAGTCAAAGCAAGTTGCAGGCTTATTTCTTCCACCAGCGCAATGCACGATACAATCATTGAGAACATCGGAGCAGTTGCTTCTCAGATACAATTGTGAAATAAGTCAGCTATCTACTTAGAAGCATTTTAGAAGCATTTGGAGATTTGGAGAAGGCAAGTTTTCGACAACCTTTCACCGTTGATGAGTTGCTAGCAGAGAAAGGCGAAAGCGAGTTGCCGGCAATTTTGTATAGCTGTACAACTAACAAGTTGTCAGCAAAAAAAGTGAAAGCTTGCCTTTTGCCAAGCTTATGGGGCTGACGTGTCGGTAAGAAAATGTGAGAGCAAGTTGCTGGCAAGCTTTGAACTTGCCAAATGCTTGTCAGCAAGTTGTTCTATCAGTTCTAAGTAATATCGTCGAAATATCGGCAATGCAACGTGATTGTTAAAGGCAGCACCCGTCGAAACCATCGTGTTTGTGATTTCGCAGGATGTTGGGGTTTTTGGGGGTGTATTGCTCATATCCGGTGGTGAAATCGCGTGAAACACCCGAGAAAGCCGGGAAAACGCGATGCTGCCTTCCGTGCGCGGACGAGTATTCTGGCGGCGCCCTGCGTGCACAAATGGGTCCCAGCACGTAGAAGGGGAATCGGTAGCAGCCCGCAAATGCGTAAGCTGGCGCGTCGGGCCCTCCGAAGCACTGGCCGACCGGGCGTGCACGCGACGGCAGTTCGCCGTTTTCTGCAGGTAAGTCGTTACTGTGTGTGTTCCCTTGCAGATTCGTGATGTGCGCGACGCCTACTTTAGGGTTCGCAGCTCAGGTCCGAGTCGAGGATTTCGACTCGTGCTGCCTTTAAACTATATTCCAACCAATTCACACCGAATCTATTGAGTTGCATTGCTCATTATCACTGTCAATGGTTCGCTAGAACCAGGGCGAGCTAATGTTGCCCATACGTGTGTTATAAGCGAAAATTTGATTCGGGAAAAGTAGTCTACACTGGAAAAAAAAGAATTATGGACGGTACTTAAACGCTTACCAATTCTTTCATGTTTTTGGCTGGCCCTATCGGACCCGCTTTGTCCCGCTCTTCACCTGAGGCCACTTTACGTCCAGGGATGTGCGTAACAAAAAATTTGATTTTCGTAAATCGTAAATCGTAAACTTCCCAAAAACGCCGTAAATCGTAAATCGTAACTAAAAAAAACTGGAAACCTCTGGTAGGATCCAAAAAATCTTTATTGTTCGAAGCAAAATTATCCTTAGAGCGTTGAGAGCTATCGCTGCGAAACTGCTCCTCAGTCAATTCCTTATCTTCTCCTGAGATTGATGGTATTGTCAAGAGAGAACAACTTTTTTTGTTGTTTTTCGAGGGCAATCCAGTTCTGAGCTAAATATTATTCACTGAGGTTGAGAGAATTCTTTTTATTCTGATCAGTGCTTTTAAAATGAACTTAATGGATGGTTCTGTTCCAAGAACAACCAAGCATTCCAAGTAAGTCGAAAGACTGGTTCTAGAGAGGTCTAATAAGACGAAACGCTTATGCGATTTATCAGATGCTACTGCAAAGCATTGTGCATATGAGCATTCAATGCCACTTCTAAAATCAAGTTGAATATGATGCGAATACCAAAAGGGATCATTTATCAATTATGTAGTTCAGTTGGCATTATCAATAGGTTCGTATGAGTTCCGTCACTAAGGAAAAAAAACCACGCACTGCAGAGGAAGAGAAAAAACCACGCACTGCAGAGCAAAAGAAAAAACCACGCACTGCCATAGTTAGTACGGAAATAATGTGATACTTATTGACAAACAGTGGGGGTGACGGTGGGCAGCCCGATCTTCCTGCAAGATCTTAACTCACAATGTTGCGACTTCGTGCAACTCTTTTTGCATCATCGTTGTGAAAGCCAGGTCGCGCGCGCATGGTCCCCACGCTCCTCCAAATTAGGCTCCGCCCCTTCCGCCGAAAACGTATAAATAGCCGACGCGTCAGTACTGCAAGTTCATTCGTCGTCAGTCCACCAAAGGGAGCGGTTGCCTACAGTCAGCGGATGATGGTTTGAAGATGGTTAGATGATGGTCACAGTGTCGATTCCACCAGTACACAGGCCACGGGAAACAGGAAAGGAGCAGCCCCAAGTCTGAGGTAACTCGGTGTCTGTAAGGTCTGCGTGGAGGCGTTGAGCACAGGCTCACACTGCCCGCTTGTCCGAACGGCCGAGGATTTGTGCTTGCTATGACCCCTAGTGACTGGGTTGGTTGGATCCTTCCTTTAGTGTTTATGTTGTATATTTGTGTATGGTATTATGCGGGCCATGAATTTGGGCAGTTTTATGTGTTCGTGTTGTGTAGCAAGAACTACAGACGTGTGCCGCAGAGAGGCGGCTGTATAGACAGTACAGTTAACATCTTGCATATGTGCAGCGCTGACAGGAGATGGTGGCAGCTCTCTTGTATTAACACATGTGTCGTACTGTCGTGTCACATGAGTCAGTGTTGGTGCATCCTCGGATGCCCGGGTGCTAGTTGTGTTACTAGAGTGTTTGATATGGTTGGTAGCTTAGGGGCCTCCACTGCAGTTGTGCCTTGAGTTACGTGGCAGGTGAATACATGCATTCTGACGCAAGCCAACGTGCTATCAGCCTTGGCGGGTTACATGTCCCGTCTGCATTAGGTTGCGGGTTTCCTGGTAGTTGCTCAACCGATGCATTAGTTCTGGGTCTGCTAGTCCACGCGCGAGCGACTCCGGGAAATCACGACATGGTGCATCTGGACTGTGATCAGCCGTGGGGATGGCAAACCCGCGTCTGGTTATTGCGATCGGACCCTGCTTGCGTTTGCTCCCGCATAGCCCACTGCACAACTGCTTTGTAGTTAACCTCTAACTATACAGCGCAAAACTTATGCACGTCATAGGTTCGTAGATGGGACTCGGCAAGGGCTAGTGGTAGCCAGGGGATAACAGGGCTTTGCAGCTAAGACCTACTTGGCTCGCTATCTGCAGCTTGTGTTACATAGGGAGAAAAAATTCCCATCCAAGCGTAGGAGGTAGGTGACCGCGGACCCTAGGGCAGGCTTAGTCCCTTTCTGTTGGCCAGGTTTTTGTTGCAAATCCTAAAACGCCTTCTGCGATTACTCTCGCATGGTGCAGTGGCGTGTGCTGCACGTATTCGTCTGTTGTGTTCTTCATGGTCGATGGGGCTTGCACTTAAACACGCCGCAGCGTTATCTAAGACTTTGGCCCCGCTGGCAGTAGTCGTTTCTCATCCCGTTCTTGTGCTCCGTGCAACCTTGTGGTAAATCATCACTCTCTGTTGCATTCCTTGTGCCTCATGCATTGTCGCTTGTGATCATTATACACAGCATTCCTTGTTGCATTCGCCTGTACTATTGCTGCTCATACCGTTCGCATATTGGCCACCTGCCATTGTTGGATAGGCTTTGCATAGTATATTCACGAATTGTCATTTTAGATACTTTGGGTGGATTTTTCTGCAGTTACTACCCCCTGCAAGCATACTCCTTGGACGTTATGGCTATGACCGTCGCCACGTACACGACTCGCATCACCGCAGCAATCGAGGACCTGAACGAAGCGATGGGACAGGTAAGTTCCACTCTGTTACATCCTTACGTGTCGGACGCTTCCGCTAGTGAGCAGTTCCATCAGCTCCAGGAGCGTCATGTAGCTTTCCTTTCCCACATTTCCCAGGTGAAAGCCGCTCTTTCCATCCTTTGTGAGCGCATCAGTGTGTTGTCTTATCATGTTGCTTCGCCTACGTGTTCAGAACAGGATCAGTTGGCCTACAACGCGTTTGTGAACGAGCATAACCTGACACAAATTCAGGTTGAGGCGGAATCCCTTCTTCACACATTACAGGTTAACTGCGATGCGGATAACGACACACTTCACTCACTCCGTGTCCATAGACTCGCGACCGCCATCAGCGAGGAGACTCGTAGGACTACGACGACGGAATCAACCCCACAGCGTTCTTCGGAACGCACACACACACATGTTGCAGATCTTCAGGTCGATCCCGTGAGACAGTTGGAAGATCTTCACCTTTCGCCGATTGGACATCAAATGGCCAATTCCAACAAGCCGATTGTTGACACCAATGAGGTTTCCACTCGTCCGCACTTGTCCATTCAGTTGGAGAAGTTAGCGTTGCCAACGTTCGATGGAGATATCACTAAGTTTCAGCAATTTTGGTGTTCATTCGAGTTAGCTGTCCACAAGGACGAGAATATCGATCTCAACATGAAATATCTCTACTTGCAGAGTTTGCTGACGGGAGACGCGAAAGCTGTGCTACAGGATCTGGAACCCAGCCAGGACAACTACCACCATCTGGTCCGTGCGCTGAAGAAACGTTACGATTGCCCGAGGATGAATAGAGCCCTACTCCACCAGGCTCTACAGGAGTTGCCGACAGCTTCAGACGTTGGTTCAGATATGCGTAGCACATGGTTCCGAATATCAGGTATCCTTCATTCGCTAAAGCGTTACGAAGATCTGAACAAGGTCCTTTCCATAATTGATCTCGTGCGTTCTAAGTTCCCCCTGGTGATACAGGAGAAGCTGAATGACGCAGAGTTTCAACGTGGAACGGATTTTGACCTTCAGCAAGTGATGGTTCACCTGGACAATATCATTTCGTCAAGGGAGAAATTTGAACTCTCCTGTCCTCGTCCAGCTGTATCTGTGTCTAGTAGAGATCACAGTGCCGAGCGTCAACGTTCACGTTCAAGTCCACGTCCGCGTTCTCGTTCAAAGTCACCATCTGTCACATATGATCCGTCTAAGTGTTGTTTCTGTGATTCGTCTTCACACTCGTCCAGACGTTGTGATCAACGGATTCGTGTGAGTATGCGTAGAAAGATTCTCACTTTACAGAGACTGTGTTTCAAGTGTTTCCGTCCACATCGTCGTGAAAGCTGTGATTACCCATCTTGTAGGATCTGTGGAGGAAATCATCACCATCTTGTTTGTCATTCTCATTTCAGACAACGTTCCCCTTCAGGTCATTTTAGGTCATCCAGCCGTGAATCACAGGATACTAGGGCTAGACGTAGCTCTCGTAGAGACTCGTCACCACCATCGAGTCCAGCGCGTGATAGTCGTAGATCTCGAGACTATTCTCGTGATCGCAGCTACCGTACGCGCGAAAGCAGCCCACGCAGAAGTCGTTCGGATTCAAGATCGAGTTCTCCGGTTCGTTCGGTATCTTTCCAGTTGCCGGACAGAGAACCCGAACACGGCTCTCCTTCATCGGAGCGTCGTAGACATCATCGATCATCAACATCTCAACCCGACATCGACTTCATTCAACACTCAGTCGGTACTAACGAATACGCAGACTACGTTGACTGCTTTGCACAGTCACAGTTCGCCTATGGCGAACAAAATTCACATCCTACCTTAATGTTGGTAAAGGCAAAAGTTCGTGATGTATCTGATCATTTTCAGGATGTCACGGTACTGCTCGATACCGGATCTCAACTCAGTTTCATCACCATCAGAGTTGCGAACAAGCTAGGTCTCCACATCTCCAACACGAAACCACTCAAGCTCGTCACCTTTGGAGGTAATTCGACAACTGAGTCATCAGGTACGGTTAAGGTTACATTTCAAGATCACAATAGTAACCTTTTGACACTCATGCTCTACACTAGGAATCGCATAAGTAGTAGTAGCCGTTTACCACAGTTGTCTTCTCGAGACATTCAGTTTATCCAAGATTCGGGTTTTGATTTGCCTTTTTACCACACTGCCGTCACTGTAGTGCCAGACATTCTTATAGGTATTGACTACTTTTGGAACATCGTTACCCAGGAGGCATCTGTATGCCTTCCGTCGGGGTTAGTCCTTACCCACACCAGGTTTGGGACAGTCATTTCAGGTGCTTCGTTTTTTCCCAAGGCATGTCCCCAAGAACAACCACCGGGACCTATAACCTCCTTGAAGAAGACGATGACGATGAAGACGTCGTGTCCAGACTCTGGAAACTAGAAAGTTTAGGCATTACAGATAATCCACATGAAGACGACGACACCGCCATCAACACACGTGTCCTCGAAGAATTCGAGAGCACGTCCGAGGTAAGTGAAGGGTATTTATACGTTAGGTTTCCTTGGAAAGAACTTCATCCACATCTTGGCGATAACAAGCAGCTGGCATACTGTCGACTGCTTGACCAGTTCCATAGGTTACGTCAGAATCCCGCTGTTTGGAGTAATTACTGTGCCGCGATCCAACAACATCTGGATTCCGGTTTCATCGAAGAGGTAGGTGAGTACGTGTTTGACAGTCCTTTAGTGTATTACATCCCACATCAAGCTGTCTACAAGGAGTCGTCTTCGACCACCAAACTCCGTGTAGTGTTCGACGCATCCTCGCATATGAAGGATGTACCCAGCTTGAACGACTGTCTTCATGAAGGACCCTCACTTCTTCCAGATATTGCCGGCATCCATGTACGAGCACGTTTGCACAGATACCTCCTCACTGCAGACGTCGAAAAAGCCTTCCATCAGGTACGTTTGCAAGTTTCACAGCGCGATGTCACACGTTTCCTCTGGTTAAAAGATCCGTCATTACCGCCATCAAAGGATAACCTACGTTTCTTTCGCTTTACCAGAATTCCGTTCGGTGTTAAATCTTCCCCTTTCATGTTGGCGGCAGCTATAAGGTTTTATCTTAAGCGTCTCGATTCCCCTCTTTCGAGAGAGATCGAGCGCAACACATATGTAGACAACGTCGTTCTCGGTGCTTCTTCTCATGAGGAAGCTACAGGTAAGTACAGATCGGCTAAGTCTACATTTTCACACATGCACATGAATCTCAGAGAATTCTTGTGCTCTTCACATCTCACACGTAACACAATTGATCCACAGGACTACGCCAAGGAACCGACTGCTGGAAAACTGTTAGGAATTCCGTGGGATTGTGTGAGGGATGAATTTTTCATTCCGATCAAGATCTCCACGGTACAGGTAAGATCGAAGCGTACTGCACTTAGAGCTTACGCTTCTACGTACGACCCTCTAGGTCTCCTCACTCCATACATGGCATCCGCCAAGCTCTTCATTCAGGATCTCTGGATGAAAAAGCTTAATTGGGATGACGAGTTGGATGAAGAAGACCAGAAAAAGTGGTCCAAAATCCTTTCAGATTTACAGCATCCATTACCACCAATCCGGAGGTGTTTAGTCCACAAAGGGACATCTTCAGGTAGCTTGTGCATCTTTGGAGACGCATCAAAACCTCTCTATGCAAGTTGTGCTTACTTGGTACGTCGCTTGCCAGAAGTAGTTACTTGTAGACTAGTTATGGCGAAATCACATCTGAACGATCTCAAGCCTATGACCATTCCTAGAATGGAACTATTAGCAGCTCGCAATTGTGTCATTCTGGCTCAATTCCTCTTAAAGGAGATGGACTTCAACATCACACAAATCCACTTCTTTTCGGACTCGCAGATCGCTCTTCACTGGATACATTCGTCCAAGCCGTTGAAGCTGTTCGTTCAGAACAGGGTGAGTGCCATACGTAAGATCCTAGATCAATTTCAGGAAAAGGGCATCTCTACGAAGTTCCACTACGTCGCATCCGAAGACAATCCAGCCGACTGTGCTACTCGTGGTATACCGACGAACGTGGATGCAGACATGTGGTGGAATGGACCAGCGTTCCTGAGAGATCATCCTGACAAATGGCCTTATAACGACATGGACTTCACAATTCCTCCAGTCACAACATCTGATGAGGATCTCGAGTTCAAAGAGGTAAGTTTAGTTTCAGAAAGTTCACATTGCTCAGTCTTACCATTCACAGTTACTAATAGTTATAATAGGCTAGTTCGCATAACTGCGTATGTTCTCAAGTTTCTACGTCGTAAGATCTTTAGTCGCGTTAGTGCTACTCTTCAAGCATCTCTTTTGCAATCAATTCCAGCTTTAAGAAACCTGTCGCCTGATAACATCATTACTGCGCAGGATTTTCAGCTTTCAGAGACTTTGCTTGTTCGTGAGCATTATCGCGAAAGCGAACATGCCCTCGATCAACTCCATCTCGATCGACTCAATGCGCACAGAGACGAACTGGGTCTCATTAGATGCCCAGGTCGTCTGGAGAATACCCGCTCTAAAGCGCCAGTTTTACTGGTGCCCACACACCCCCTCACAAAGCTTGTAGTTTTACAAGCTCACACATCTCTCTACCATCAGGGAGTATACGGTACTATGGCTCATTTACGTACGCGCTACTTAATACCATCTCTATACCGTAATGTAGGTAAATTCCTTCGCACATGTGTCATCTGTAAGAAGATTAACGGCCGTGCATACCGGTATCCGGATATGCCAAGTCTTCCGGCAGAACGTGTCACAAGATCCAGACCGTTCCAGAAGGTAGGTTTAGACTATTTAGGACCTATCTATTACAGAGACACCGGAGGCATCAGGTCGAAGGTTTGGATTTGCCTTATTACGTGTATGGCAACTAGAGCAGTACATTTGGAAGTTGTGAATTCTAACTCAACCCAAGATTTCCTTTTAGCTTTTCGCAGGTTTTTAGCTAGGCGAGGAACACCAGATCTCGTCTACAGCGACAACGCCACAACATTCCACGCCGGAGAAGACGCTTTGAACAAGTTGTTCTTCGAACATCGTTCGTGGAAGAAGATCCAGGAATTCTCCACCATTCACAGGATCACATGGAAGTTCATCACTCCCGTGTCACCCTGGAAAGGAGGATTCTACGAGAGGCTTGTTGCACTTTTCAAATCTGCTTTCAGCAAAGCTTTAGGTAATCGACTGTTGAAGTTGGATCAACTTCACACGGTGGTTGTGGAGATAGAAGCCGTCATCAACTCTCGCCCAATAACACCTTATCGCGAGAAGGATCCCTCGATCCACGTGTTGAAGCCATGCGACTTCATTTCACCGGAGGTCACACTTCAACTACCACCAGGAGCCGACACATACGACATTGCCGTCGAAGGGCACAGATTATCCGACTGGTATAAGGATACTCTAGAGGTTCTAAACTGCTTTTGGAACATCTGGTACTCCGAATATCTTTCGGCTCTTGCCCAGCGACATCAACGTCGCTTGCGTCAGTTACGGTATACTCACACACACCCTCGCGTTAACGATGTGGTCATCATTGGAGACGACAACATACCAAGAGGTCAATGGAAATTAGCAATCGTCACCAAACTCCACAGTGACAACAAAGGAGTAGTGCGCTCAGCAGAGGTACGAACATCAAAAGGTAAGTTTCTCACAAGATCCATAACTCACCTCTATCCTCTGGAGATTAGCGCTCAGGACGACTATAATCCAAGGCCTAAGGTTAAGAAGTCGTTGTTACCGACAAGAATTCAGCCACATAGGAAAGTAAAACGCATTAGATCATACTCTATGTAGGTGTGTAGGTAGTAGTAGATGTTCACATTACTCGTATAGCAGCTTGTGAAATAGCATGTTCCATCTAATGTGCTCCAAAGCCAATGTATGCTACGGTAAGTCACATGTCCAGCGTAGATTCAGATCTAATATCCTTAGGTGCTCTACATAGTGACCTATGTTCGTCGATCTGTGTCTCTTTTCCCGCTCAAGTATTTCCCGCTCATGTGTTTTACCGCCCAATTATCGTTCAATCATCCCTATATAGTAATCCTCTACTTTCTCACAACTTTTCTATCTTACATTCCATCTACATATATTGCGTCATCACAGTTACGTCATTTGTGTAGGTGTCTTTCCCTTTCTCTTTTTCCCCCTTTTTCATTTCCCTATTTCACTTCGCAAATTGCGAACAACTTTTGCAACTTGTGACCAAGATCAGTAGTTTTGCCAACTTCTACCCTAAAATAGTATTTTGTGACTACACCTCGTTAGCACTTCTATCCTCTTTCACACTCCACCTTATCTCTTTCTCTCACATAGTCTTCTCACACAATAACTAAGTCATTAGTCTTCTCGTGTAACAACGATAGGCTTTATTACTTCGATTATTGTGTCCATACATGATTGACCGTATAATTGCCTTACACCAGCCGCTTTACGAGTATCACCTCTCACAGTGCAAGTAACATTGCACATACCTGTCACATTTTTCTTTTTCATATCACACTTTTTTATATGGTGTCGGTTGTTAGACTACGTTGCCAAATATTTCTCTGATTTCAGGGTAATTTTTGCGAAGTAGCCTAACCAGCTCAGTGTTGTCAGTCGTTAGCTATGGAACGTGCACATGGTACATTTCCGGTGAAGAAAGCTCGAACCACACAGCCGGTAACATCTGTCGCTGCTGTTCAGGTAGGTTTACCACACATTCCAGCTTCTTCTTATCGTAGTAAGCGTTGTGTGGAGCGTTCCTACTCACGTTCACCGTCCACATCACGTTCACCGACACCAGCCACACAGAGGCCCACTACTAGTCGTGCTGAAACATCATCGCCGCATAGTATGGACTCTCGTCTTTTAGACCGTGTGTGGAATGAACTTTCTTGTGCACAGTTGCCTACCGCTTCTAAGCATGCCGAGACACTTCCACCTATCGATCTATCCTCTCTGCATGCACCTTCACAATTCCATCCTTACACTCGTCTGCCGACCGTCCTTGAGCTTATTTCAGCGATAGCCAAGGGCCAGAACGTCAACCGACGATTCGAGTGCGAGATCGACAATGACACTCAAGCGTTTTCAGTGCCTCGTTCTTACCGACAAAGTTTGCATGTCGCACAACTACTAACACTCTCTCTCAATCCGGATCGTGTGTTTAACCCCACTCATCTGGGGCAGCATGATTACGTCCTTGTCGATAGTTTCCTGCACAATGACTTCTTTCAGCAAGTACGTAGCATCTTCACTAAGGAGATTTACGTACCCACGCCGTCGGACGTCACAGGAATCCAATCGCAACATCTGCCTGTTCTTGTTGTTGCA